>OZ023317.1:14170382-14219700 GCA_964007375.1 Ophion obscuratus
TCCTCCTCTTCTGTCTGGGGCCACCAACATTAGGCATGAGTCGCGCCCGTGTGGTAGCCACCCGAGCGGCCTTTCTGCTGATCTGCTCGGTTTGCTCTTTGAAGTTCAGCCTCGCGTCGAGAATCACACCCAGGTACCGAATGAACGGTTGGGATGTGATTTCGGCGTTTCCAACCCTGAGCGTTACCGTTTCCATCACCTTCCTGCTGGATACGAGGAGTACTTCTGTTTTGTGGGCTGCAAGCTGCAGTCCAACAGAAGACATCCATTCCTTTATCTTGGCGAAAGCTTCGCCGAAGAGTGCGGTGATTTGCTCCAGGAATTTGGCGATGACAATCAGCGCCGCGTCATCTGCAAACGCTACGACGGACACTCCTTTCGGCAATTGTAATAGCAGCAGATCATTGTACATGATGATCCACAGAAGCGGTCCAAATACAGAGCCCTGAGGAACTCCTCCAGTCACCCTATACGTCTTCGGTCCATCCTCTGTGTCGTACATGAGCCACCTATTACATAGGTAACTCGCCACTATTCTCCGTAGGTACCATGCTACACCTAATGTTTTTAGGGCATCCATGATACACTTCCATATCGCCGAGTTGAAAGCGTTTTTGACGTCGAGAGCGACAACTGCGCAGTACTTCTTGGACCCTCTTGTCCATCGTTTCCCCGCAGTCGACTCCTGCGCCTGCTTCACCACTGTGTTAATGGCATCCAGCGTAGAGCGCTCCTTTCTGAAGCCAAACTGGCCCTCCGCCAGTAGAGGGTCCACGAACTTCTCAATCCTGTTATGGATGATGCGTTCGAAGATCTTTCCGGCGGTATCCAGCATACAGAGCGGACGATAGGATGAAGGTTCGTCCGGCGGCTTCTTCCCTTTCGGGAGGAGCACTAGCTTCTGCCACTTCCACTTGTCCGGGAAGAGTCCTTCCTTGAGACACCTATTGTACATGCCCAGGAATATTGCCGGTGCCAACTTGATCGCTGCCTTGAGTGCGATGTTGGGTATCCCATCTATGCCGGGGGCTTTATTGTTGCCCACCCTGACAATCGCCGTAAGAAGCTCTTCTTCAGCAATGGCTGGGATGTCCTCATCGATGTCCTCCGCGAGCTGGTAGTCCTCCTCGGGTTGCTCAGGGAATAGATGTGTAACAATCTTTTCCAGCAGGGCTGCGTCCATAGGCGATGGCATCGGCTGGCTTTTCAGCCGAGTCATTACTACTTTGTATGGCCTGCCCCAGGGAGCATCTTCCACCTCGCTGAGCAGTTCGCCCCAGCTTTCAGCTTTACTCTGCTTGATAGCCTTTTTAAGCTTCAAGCGCGCCTTCCTGTGCTGTTCTTTCAAATCGGGGAACGAGCGTTTGCCTCGAGCTCGTTGCGCTCGGCGGCGAGTTCGATGACACTCCCTTCGGAGGCCGGCAATTCGTTCGCTCCACCAGTGTACCGCTGGTTGGAAGTCGACATCACGTTTCCGTGGCATTGTGGCATCGCATGCTTCGGTGACCCTCTGCATGACCACCTCGACCTTCTCGGTTGCACTTTCTGCTGCAAGGGGGCTGGTGTCAAAAGTTTCACGAAACAAGTCCGCGTTAAACATTTTCGCTTTTCAGCCCTTCCCGTTTGTCTTCGGTGCCTTCGCTATTCTGCTGAAGTCTCCGCGAATCTCCCAGAGAATCGCTTGATGATCACTGTGAGTGTAGATATCACTGACTACCCAGTGGCACTGGTTGCCTCTGGCCAGGCTACTACTCACAAAAGTGAGGTCCACTATAGAGGAGGCTTCACCTTTAACAAAAGTGGGCTTTGTACCTGCATTAAGTAGTACTACATCTGATAAGGACATAGCCTCAAGCAGAGCTTGACCCTTCCTGTTCGTCACTTTACTACCCCATTCCACAGCCCACGCGTTGTAATCTCCGGCTATAGCTACCGGGAATCATTGTTTAGCGTCTGCGACTAGGTTGTCGAGAAAATTCTCAAACTCATCAGTCGTCAGGCTAGGCGGTGCGTAACAACTGTAGAAATGAACTCCTTTGGCTTTTATTCTCACGAAACCAGTTTCCATCCGACTCGCAAGATCCTGAAATGGAAGCTTTCCGCAAGACCAAATTGCGGCCTTCCCACTTGCGTCAGATTCCCAGGGTTGCGTGTCTAGATGTCTATATGGTTCCGAGAGTATCGCCAAGTCAGGCTTCAGCTCGCGTACAGTCTGCATGAGCAGGTCCTGTGCGGCTTCACAATGGTTGAGGTTGAGCTGGAGTACTCTCATTTGCATCGTTTTTGGAGTGCCTGGAGAGCCTGGAGAGCCCGCGTATACGCTGGACATCGGCTGCTACCTGCGATGTGGGCTGTGGGTGCCTCATCTCCCGTTTCTGCACATATGACACACTTTGCGCTTGCTGTGCATTCGGCAACTTTGTGGCCAGTGATACCGCACTTGATGCAGTCTTTAGCCCGGTCGACACTGCTCTTGCAGTTCCGTGATAAGTGTCCAAATTTCCAGCACTTGAAACACTTTAGTGGCCTCACCACCTCTCGGATTCTGCAATTACACCAGCCGACTCGGATGATTCCTGTATCCAGAAGTTTCCGGGCAGCAGGCACCATGATTCGTATTACCGCGGTCTGAGTCCTGCCATATGCTTTACGCAGAGACTTAAGAGAGTGTTCCGTGGCTGGATAGTCCGGTCCCAAGACTCTCTGCAGGGCCGCCGATATCTCCTCCTTCGTCGCATCCTCTTCCAGGTCCTTGATCTCCAGATCCACTTCCTGGACTTTACTCTGCACCGTTGCTGATTCGCCAAGAACACCTTCGAATTGATTTCGCAATTCCGGTGCTTTGGCTGAGCTCTCATTATTCAGAACGATCAGCAGATCTCCCGCGTTCGTTCTGCGTACCTTTTGGACGCATTCACCTGCATCCTTGAGCGCCGGATCCTTCTTTATACGACTCAAGATCTCCGCATAGCTCAAGTCACCCTTTTTGTGGATGACGAGAGCGTTGGGCAGAGTCGGCCGTTCGCGAGGTTTCTGCGGTTTCTTCTGAGGCTGCGTCTGGGATATCTTGTGCGAACTTTTTCTTCTTTCCGGCAGTCTGCCACTCCTGCTCTGATCGCACGCCTCCCTTATCCTCGGGTTGACCAGCCAGCTCCTCCAGCTTCTTCTTCTTCTTCGGCTCCTTTCCCTCGGTCGACGTTGGTGTAACCCGCTTTCTCCTCTTCGCCTTGCTTCCTTGCGTCGAGGTACCGTCCACGTCCATGCCTTCATCGTTCCTCTCCTTGTTAGGTAGAGTCGATTTCGCTTGGTTTATGGTTGGCGTGGTTTGCGTACCTCCAGTCGACGTTTCCGCCTGTGGCTTTGCCCTCCACGTTACCAGGTCCTCTATACCTTTCCAAGTACTGGTAAGCATAGGAACCCACCGCTGGATCTCTTTGTGGAGGTTTTTCTTCTGCTGAATAAAAGAGGCTAGGCTCTCCAGCGTCTTTCCATGCCTCTCCACCAACTTCATGATCTGTTGGTTTCTACCTTCCTCTTCCTTTCCTTCACTTGGAACATTGTGAGGCCACTTGGCCTCCATGGCGCACAAGTGTGTGTGTGTGTGTGTGTGTGTGTGTGTGTGTGTGTGTGTGTGTGCGTGCGTGCGTGCGTGCGTGCGTGCGTGCGTGCGTGTGTGTGTGTGTGTGTGTGTGTGGGTGGGTGGGTGCGTGGGTGCGTGTGTGTGTGTGGGTGCGTGTGTGTGAAAATGGAACGTTGCATGGCTCGAGTATAAACAGCGGTCTTTTCATCTGTTTATTTCCTCCTGTCATCAGGCTAAATTGAGGGCGCGAGGGTCGGAGCGCGGAAAAATGTCACGCGTCCGATGACTCACCCCTCCCTACAAAATGTTTAAAAAATATAACTCGCAGAAATCTGACGAAATCCCGCCGCCATATTGACGCTATCAAATGTCACCGGCCGATGATAAATTCTCGGAAAATAATCATTCAACACCTCAATTCGCTGGTTTCAACACGTCGATAAACAAAACTATCGCATCTCAGCAAGGGGGCTTTGTAAAGCCGCGGCAAGCGCCCGATGACTCACCATCCACAAATGTTTAAAACAATTTCTGAGAAATCGGACCCTCCACTCTTCCTCCCACCGCCCCCTCTCCCCACGGGAGGGGAGGGGAACGTCCTTTTACTACAAAGCACTTCGACTCTTTGTCAGTCGTTGCGCGGCCTCGCTAGGAGTCGGATGTGTGTCCCGTGTTTACCCACCCCCCCCCCCCTTCCGCCGAACTCGATTCGTGGCGAAGGGGGACTTACCACCATCGGTCGGTCAGCAGGTGAGCCCTACCATCGGTTATTAAGCAGGTGAGCCTCACCATCGGCCGGTAAGCAGTGCAGCCCTACCATCGGTTGGTAAGTACAGACATCGACAGTCGATCATGGTACCAGTTCTAACCGAAACCCTACCCGACCATCCGCCGATAAGTCGGGAATCAATCTTTTTTGGTTCGTTTCTCAACTAAGTGGGTAAATGTCGGTAGTAGGAATCGTCGGTTAGAACTGGTACCATTACACTACTCGCCTCCGACGTTCTCAGGAACTGTGATCCGGTCTGACGTCGAGGCGGAACTTTCGCGTTTTTTGAAACTTTGTAATTGAATGCTGACAGACCAGGTTTCAAGCATCTTCGCAGCTTTGACCCGTCCATCCAGATTCTCGCCAAACAAAAATTTGTCCGCCTTTACTGACGCTAAAACCTTCAAAGGCGTGTTCAAATTTGCGAGCATCAAATTTTTTCGGACCGCCGTTTCGTCATGTTGAAGATCTGTCAGGAGGCGGCCAACGTCGCTCAGGTGTTCCAAGAGGGAGAGTTTTTCTTGCTTATCACAAAGTACTGCTTGAAACATCCTCCCCACGGCGGAGAGGCACGCAGTAATCTTGATTTGTTTAGCAACAATCCTCTCGTCTCGTTTCTTATTAGGTTCCGAAAGGGTGCTATTCACCTCCGGATTAATCAGCGGTGGATCTATAAAAACCGCGTTTTTCGGCGGGGAGTATTTTTTGATGAGCGAGGATACCTCTTGGGTAGGAAGGCCCTCCTTTAGGACTTCTTCCCATCTTACTGCCAATTCAGTCGGAATTGCATCGCCCATTTCACGAGTTTCTAAAACTCTTTTGCTCATCAGCTCAAGAATGTGAGCATCGATTGCTAACTCGCCTTCAGGTATTTCGTTAGGCGAAATACCTTCCCGCGCGCTGTCGCCGAGTTGACCGTGGTTGGCGATTATTTCGGTATTACCCTCGCGCGGCATGCCGTCCGATGTGTTCATGATCTGGACGGGGGTCCTCTGTGTGACTGGTACTTCAGCATATGACGAACCATGAATCTCGACAATATCGCCGTCTCGAGGTTCCTGCCTGACCGACGTCCTCCTCTTCCTTCCACGATCTGACTCTGACGAGCTCGAGCGACGACGATGGCCTGGCAAGGACGGTACCAACATCAGAACTCCGTACATAAAATGTCCACGTTGTGCAGGTTAGAGCCTGACACAACGAAAGTACGCCTCTCACAGGTTAGCGTCTGTCAGAGTCAACGAGGCTTCCGAAATTACGCTTGTGTCCGAGAAAAACTTTTCCTCATGTAGGTTAGAGCCTACATGAGTGACAAGGTGTTGCCTTAGTCGAAAATCAATCAGAGACGGAACGGGAAAAAACGTTGCCATGATCACGGCCATGTAGCGGCCCAATCTACAAAAGAACGCAGACGGATTAAAATACCTACTTTTTCGTTTCTTGTTATGTTTTTTCCTCTTAACTATCTTCTCGAGTTTCCTCAATCTTTTTTCGAGGAAATTCTCCGTATTTTCACTATCACTTGAATTATCCGATGTCATTTTACGAATCGCGTGTGACTTCTTCGGCACACAGAAGAAGAATGAACGTAAGAACAGGAGAGGTCAGCTAAAAACAAAAGAGTTTTGTTGACTGCAAAGCGTGTGGTGATTCGGGCATAGTGGGGGTAACTACCTCGTGGTCTATCAGAAGAGGTGCGAAATACAATTATCGCGATGATCCAAAAGTGCATGCTTACTGAATGCAACCCTATTGTCAAAGATTTTTTCGCATTTACATTTGAAAAACATTTTTCACATTTAATGACTAAAATGAGAGAATACGAACAATACTCTGAGTCAATTTATAAAAATCAAATAATTTTTATAATAGTTCTCGAAGAACGTATACTTTAATTAAACTTGATGTTCATTTCGCCAAGCATTGCAAAAAGGGACGGTGAAACGTTACGGTGATTTGCACTTTCGATTTCAAATACCGCCTTTTCAATAAAGGTCCACCCCGGTCGACCTTCAGGTGGATACTGCGCATTTAACGCAAAGAACGCCTTAAAACAGACTTTTCGTACTGGATGTCGTTAATAAAAACATGGGCAGAAATAATTTTCTCCGTTGAACCAACGATCACTGGCCCTTGGCTGGAACAGCAGTTTATACGTCTGCAGGTTTTGCTTCGTTCTTTCTAGTGATGTATGTACATAACAAGCAGTCTGAAAAATGCATAATTGTTTTGTTCAATACAATGACATTTTGAAAATCTTAATGTTGATGTTAAAAGTATATTGAAAGTTATCAATTTACATGGGCGCAATGGATAAACCCTTGCCGAGCTTCGGCCTTTGAAGGGTTCCATTTCTTCACAGAACTGTCTGCACCTGCCTCTTCATTTCTGCTTCGTTCTCTCCGTTTATTTCCTCCGATCGGGACAGATTTGGAGAACGCATTTGATAGAAGGATGAGAACTGTTGTATCCAAAGCCTCTGCCAACAATTAAAAGTGAGGTTCAAGTTAAATCATTAAAAAATCAGTCAAGACAAAAGAGACTCAATAAATAATTATTGAACAATAAATTAATTACAATTTTTTTAAATAAAAGAACCGCATCGAATTTTATCAGTAAAAACGCCGGAGCGTTCCCCACAACTACCCAGAGAGCTTAAGAGTCACGCTTGTGGTGGTGTGTCCGTGACCCATCACTAGATTCGGATAAGTTAAGAGGCCCCACGTACCCGGGTAGAGTGGAGGAAGCTCTACAATTCGCTCAAACGAGACGAAGAGAACATCCTCGAATGACAAGAACTTTTTCAGAGAGGTAGTAGTGTAGGCAAATACATGGACTGGGAAAACTTGAAAATCATGTCACTTATATTCTTTTCTCGCACATGTGTGCCCATCCAAACACGGGTCCGTGTACTTAGTCACGCCGGTTATTTTTAACACTATACATTCTGGACGACGAAATTAATAATTGGCGATTTGAATGAAAAATGTTGAAACGATTGTAGGAAAATAATTATTTATTTTGTATATAGTTAATGTACCCCGGAAAACGCGATTATGCCTCGAATCCGACCTATTGCGTCACTTTTCTCTTCGCGGGCCTCCCTCGACCGCTCAACCGAAACACGCCTCTTTTTTTCTCGTCGCCCCTCGCCCTCGATACTTTGTTTTTCACCCGATAATTTGTCACTCATTAATTTCTTGTATTTTCCCTTTTCCGCGCACAGCACCAGATTTCTGTTTATCTCGAAAATAAAATATATAGACCGTACGTTAACAAGAAGAAAAATGTGGGGGAAATCCCCATGCGCTTTGTCGAGTATTCTATCATTCCTTCCTCGCCTTTTCCCCCCTCTCAGAATCTCAAGAAAACCATTATTAACATAGGGTGATAGATCTGAACGTACGATCGTTATCAAATAAATAAACGATCGTGTTAAACTAAACGCAAAGTTCCAATAAATCAACGTGTACGCGCATTATATAAAAGACAAAAGTCGCACAAGACAAAATGTATATGTGAAAGCGAGATAGAAAAGTACAAATACAATCCTCACTTCGTTTTTTCGTCCTCTTTTCAGCAGCAACAAATCTTTCACGGCACTTTTTCTTCACTAACAGTATGTCCTTATTCACTATGTGTGTCCGTTTTCACATTGATTATAAATAATTGTCGTTTCTCGAAGACACTGCGCAAAACTTTACGCCACGAGATCCAAAAGAGCACTGAGTAGATGTCGAGACCGAGGGCGACCACGCGATAGAATTTTTCTTTGTTCATTTAGGCGTGCGTGGTGGCTAACGCGTCCTAGTGCAGCCAGATCGCGCGCAAAAGTTACCCCCTCTCTAGTCTCTTGCGCGCCCATCACACAATCATAGTAGCGCGTGTCCGTGAGCGAGCGACGCTCGGACGTCTTCGGGAAGAGCCGAGCGCCACCGAAGTTTCCCGACTGCGCTTCGGCAGCTACACCTACACATGGACGCTGAGCACGTCCATGTGCGGCCAAGCCGAAACGCAGGATTCGATGGAAAAAGCAATCTGAGCACGACTCGCGCGTGACGTCACCCGACGGCACGAGCGAAGCTTTTAGATGATGTCAATGCTTATTTAGCTCTTGATTCTCTGCGTTTAGTTATTAATGGATACAAAAAAATGATCGCACACTCTCATCGCTTATTTTATCAGTTTATACGTTAATTTAAATATAATAATGAATCTAAATTACAACTTATTTATCTTCTAAAATATTGTTTACGCTTTACTCACACCCGTCATTATGCCAAATAAATTATAATTCATAAAAGTAAGCGGAAATATATATATTCGTATTATTATATTAATTCTCACAGCTCTCATATGAAAACTCTCATATGAAAAACTTCAAAACCTTAGATTTTAACGAACCAAGAACATACATCTTCACATTTTGAATCATGACGAATTTTTAAGAACAATATCATTACAAACACATCTGAACCAAAACAATATACTGTAACGGGTCGGAATATCGTCACAATATTTTTTTGTTTGTTCGAGACTCGATCAGGGAATAAATTAATTGAGACTCAGGTATTTTGGTGGTAATTTACAATAAAAAAATGGTTTATTCAATTTTATGGATGCGATACAATATAATTCAGCGCCGTGTATGGGTGTAATGTGTTGTTTGTATTGTTTTCGTGTAATTCGTCCCTTATTTAAAGCATCGGTCGGTAAAGATTCGCGGAGTTACCCGAGTGGTAATGTTTTCGAGCGCGGCCGGTATCGATTACCATACGTCGGTGACCGTGACCCCTTCCTTACCGACACTCGAGGCGCGATGGATCGTGACGCGGTAGATCGCGGCGCGCTGACTCGTCACGGTCGCTGCCCGCCCTTTGTTTACAATGCGGCGCGTGCCTTCTGACGTCGCTCGCCCGAGTCCGTTTTTTTTGTTTATTTCTTGCCTTTTATAATTGGTTTATAATAATTGTAATATCGGTGTGTTCGGGTGTGCGTGTGTGCGGGTGTGTGTGTGTGTATGATTTCGCACCTCCTGTTACCTCCTGTCCCTTTATTTTCTCCTGATACTATTTGTCGATTAAACTTTCAATAAATCGCTCCCTTTTGCCACTAATTAATTATACAATAATTCTTTTTAGCTTACTTCGTTTTTCTTGATCCGCGGGTCGGTATTCGCGAGAGGTTCCCTCATTTTACCTAACTAATTATCTTTTTGTATGTTTTTCCCTACTATCCCTCTCGTGCTCCCTCTCCCTTAAACCAATAATCATGCGAAGTTTTATAAATGAATTATTTCTTTTCTTTTTAGCGCTTCCTCTGATTTGATAATTTTGGCTCCTTTCAGATTCCCTTTCTTTTTCTTTCCCTTGGTACCGCTTTCCTTTACCCCCTTTCAGGAGTTAGGATTTACGTTCCAATGTACTCGTCCAATCCTCGGAATCTGAGAGTGCTCAGGTGAGCGGGTGCCTCCACTCTTTCCTTTCTTTCGGTTTCCACGGTCACTTTCCTTTACCCCCTTTCAGGAGTTAGTATTCGTTTCCAGTACTTCTCGATTTGCCAGAAAAAGCAGGAGTGCCTTCTTTCCAAAATTCCCGTCCTTATATACCCATATTTTACCGCCTTTTCATACCCCTTCTCTCACTTATTCCCTTAATTTAATTAGTAGGCTTATCCGGTTTTGGCCGGTTTTCTTTTCCTTTCTCTTCCGTCTTCCCTTAATTCCATTGGTGGGTTTGTCCGGGTTTTACCGGTTTTTCTGTTCACTTATAGTTTTGTTTATTTTTCTGTTTCGGTAGTCCGTTATTCCCCCCTCCCCTACTCCTATCATGAAGTCGGTTGGCTTCTGACTGCATGGTGGGGGTTATTTATTTGTGAGACGGACCTGTACGTCTCAATACATCACCTAAATTATCAAAACATAAATCAAACAACACAAAATCACAACATCTTAAACCTTAGTAATAGACAACAGGACACAAATAATAATCTTTCCACTGATTCTCTAAATAATATAAATTCGACAATCACATTAAATAAAACGAAAGAATGGCTTATAAATCTCTCTAACATTGATCTTCCGCTACACATTTCCACATTCTTGTCTCTAGGTGAAAAGTTTTGTTTTCCTCTTACCTCAAACTCTCAAACATAAAAACTCATATCCACAAATCAATCTCCGAACTTGAGTCCAAATTAGATTTTTTACTCGACAAACCTAGACAAATAGAAATTAGAACCAGATTCACTAAAATCTTAAACAAAATAAATATTCCATTTTTATATATATAACATATCATTTTTCAACACTAATCAAATTATAAAACATACGGCCTCATTCTTAAAAAAGAACCCTCAACTTTTAGTTACACGAGCTGACAAAGGAAATTCAACAGTCATTCTTAACAAATCAGATTACATTGCAAAAGCTCATAATTTACTCGCAGATTCCTCAACTTACAAACTAGCAAATAGAAATCCCATCAACACTCTACAAAAAGGCATTAACAATATTCTCTCCAGATGGAAAACCCTAAAAATCATTGATGAAACAAAATACAAATACTTAAAAGCTGAAAATTGCAACCTGTCTCGTCTCTATTGGCTGCCAAAAATTCATAAAAATAATTATCCACTTCGTCCAATAGTATAATCAATAAATAGTCCAACGCATAAACTAGCTGAATTTATACAATCTAAACTTTCTAAATTAATCAATACGACTAATTCACACGTCAAAGATAGTTTCTATCTAAAACATTCACTTTCTAACATCTCAATTCCACTCAACTACAAATTGGTCTCGTTTGATGTTGTTTCTCTCTATACCAACATCCCATTACGACTTGTTATTCAAAGCCTTCAAAAAAGATCAAATCTATTTTCAAAAACATTTCCTTTAAACGAAATAATTAAAGCCATAGAATACATCGTGTTCTTAACTTTCTTTACATTTCAAAATAAAATTTACCAACAAATCTCAGAGTTACCAATGGGCTCACCTCTGGCTCCAATACTATCTAACATCGAAAAATAAAAATTTTCGTTACCACTATATAAAAGATATGTTGATGATATTATTATTGCTGTACCAACAGACAAAATTGAATCCACCAAAAAGATTCTTAACTCACAAACTCAAAATTACAATTTACATCAGAAAATGAAGTAGATAAAAAAATCCCGTTTCTTGATATACTTTTAATCAATAACCGAAATTCAATTATCACAAATTGGTATAGGAAACCAACCTGGTCCGGCAGATTCATAAATTTCTTTTCACACCACGCACTTTCCCAAAAAAGTCATAATTTACATGCTAGTTGACAGAGCAATAAAATTATCTCATCCTTCATTTCACAAAGAAAACCTCAAACTTTTTAGTAACACGATGACACAAAATTGCTATCCGATCTCTTTCACCGAAGAAATAATAAAACATCGGCTTTCCACAATCAACAATCAAAAAAAGAATAGCAACAATTTTGATTCTTCCAGACTAATAAATGTTCCTTACACAAAAAAAGCATCCATCATCAACTAATTTGTCTTTTCCAACAATACAACATAACATTAGTCACAAATAATAAACACAACATTTCATCGATTACTGGCTCCACCAAAGACAAAATAAATAACAACCAAAAATGCAACATAGTTTAAAAAATCGATTGTGAGGATTGCAATGCCACATACATCTGCCAAACCAAAAGGTTCCATGAAACCAGAATAAAAGAACATAAAAATAGCCCAAAACATACTACCACAATACACACAGCCTTAGCACAACATGCAATAGAACAAAAAAATGCCTTTCAAGTCGACAACGTAAAAATTTTGAACAATGAAAATTGGCTCAAAAAAGACTAATCCTAGAAATGATCCAAAGTAAGGCACACTCCAACGCCATAAATTTTAGAACTGACATACAAAAACTAAGCTCGATCTGTAACTCTATTATATAACTATTAAAATATTTTACAATAATTTCCTTGACGTAACAATTTTTGAATTATTGACACTATAATTTAATTTTAAATACTCTTAACATGACGCAACAATTTTATTTCTCTTGACACGTCACTGCCTAAAGGATCTTTCTCCCCCGATTCGCAAAATAGAGACTCTAATAAGTTTCACGAAATTAAGACACCACTCAGTTTCTCTCGAACTCTCCGTGATCACACAACTCAATATGTAACTGAGTAATGTAAATTTCCAGTTTTTGTTTATTTTGGAAGAAAACTTTTAAAATCTTAAACTCAATAGGTAATCATCACAGTCATTTGATACTTTATTAAAATTTCTTTTAAATTAATCACGTACATTGAATTTTCACAAATAAAACACAAAACTTTCTTATAATTATTAATCCCTTAGAGATGATAAAAATCGCTAAAAAACGATAAATTCTTCCATCTGTTGAGTATACTCCAGCAAAACAGTATTTAGTTCCATAAATACTGTCTTTTGAAATAACCTTCCAAATATAAGCAAAATCTACAAACATCAACAACATGGGGGTTAGTCGTTTCTCATATTTCATTTCTTTATAACTCAATAGTATAATAAACCACACTCTCACACATCACTCATTTCAAACACCGATGAATAAGAAGAATTAACGCAATACAAGAACTTATGCATATCAAATCAATATAGTTATAACCAAAACAGAATTAACGTAACAATTATACAAAACGACACAACAATTTTATACCACAATCATAACATAAAACATTCGTGTATTTAATTCCTTCGAACTTGATTTGTAAAATTTGCGTATCAAAATTTTTAGAGAAAAATATAATTTCTGAAGAGGACCCGAACCAAAGGGTCAAAACGTAAGAAAGCATCATTTATTTCCATCGCTGACCTTGGAAAACCTCTATTGGCCGGACTGAAGCCGAATCTTCAACTAGCAACTTGTCATCAACACCGCCGCACACATCTTTGACTCATCAATTCTCATACTTTCATCAACCGATTAAGCATTATCCCCAAAAACAAGCCAATCATCCATCCGGCCGCGAATCGTCAGTACCAAAAAGTGCACATATTCTACAAGCGATGAGATGGTCTCGTTGGTAGCGTTTCTGGCTTCGGTCCGCAGGGGCGCGGGACGTTCCCCGCGCTCAGTGCTTTTTTTAAAATTATCATTACTATTAGTTCTTATTTGATTATTTTTGTTAGTTATCATTATTATTTTAATTAGTTATCTTTTAGTGTCGAAAAATTTATCGAGCACTCCGACCGCTTATTTTATTAGTTTCTACGATAATTTAAATGTACTAATAAATCTAAATTTCAACTTATTTATCTTCTAAAAAATTGTTTGCGCTTTACTCACACCCGTCCCTATGCCAAATAAATTGTAATTCATAAAATTAAGCGGAAATATATTTATATTCGTATTATTATATTCATTCTCAAACTTTCATTAACCGATACGAAGCATTATCCCCAAAAACAAGTCAATCATCTATCCGGCCGCGAATAGTAACTGCCAGAAAGTGGCATTTTTGTATGTTTTTACATTTACAGGTAATTTTCATTGTAATGGGGTGAATTGTTTATTTGTGAACACTCACCATTGTCACGTCCTGAAGGGACGTGGGCACATGTTTTTAGATTCCCTCCTTTTTTGCCTACGACAAGCGCAATAACACGGGATGAGGGTAAAAAGGGGTAGTGCTTGGAATGAGTTAGAAATTAGGAAGTCATGCAGTGATTGGCATTTGGAAATAATCTGACGAATTTGTACAAACTTAACTAAAGGTTTATTACAAATAAGTGATCGGATAAATAAAGTTGTTTTAACAGAAAAATTGACAATGGAAATAACGGTGATGCCGGGGGAACAATCGGATTAACATAAAAATGAGATTTGTCGCTTACATTGGTCGCTGTGTTCGTGAGTGGGTCAATGTGTAGGTACGCTCGCTCGCAAGAGTATCGGTTGTCGCTCGCAGATAAGAGTCTCGTTGACGGACGCCACGCTTATCGTTCAGAAAGCGGATCCCAGCACCAGACTTTCGGGGACGCTGAGAGTGTTTATGTATACACGCGTAGTAAACAGCTCTTGAACTGTTTTATATACTCGAGGCCGCGAGAGTCGACTAACTTTTATACGACGTTTCGGTCAAAACCCGAAGATGTATAATATTCGAAACTCTATGTTACCGGTTCTATACTTCGAATTCTGTCAGAACAAGATTTAGAAGTGAAGTTAATTTGATGGAAGATTTTGCGAGACTGAGATCTGAACGCAATGGAAACTGTTGGATGACTTGGTCTGAACGCGATGGAAACTGTTGGAAGACTGACTTCAGGAAGGAAGTCTTTCTTGATATGAAAATTAGGAGGGGATAAATTGTGGGAGAAGGAACTTTAAGGTTTAGCGTGATTGGTCGCGACATTCATAATTCGCAGAATTGATCTCGATTATTCCTTACATAGAATTTGCACGCGTGGAAGGTAGGAGACCTTTGTCCCGTGTTTCGGCGAAAAAGCGCATGGGATATGGAGTTCGGTATCTGAGACCTAAGGATGCGCATGATCCGTGTTATGTTGTAGATTATATCGGGTGCACGAAGAGATCGAGCGCTGGCGAGTTCTCGTTTCCTGTCGGCACCATGCTAAATACTTATCGGCCGAGACTTATTTAGGCTAGAGGCAAAGTCTTCTCGTATCGTTCGAGTGGTACCTCGTATTTCTTTCTGAGAGTTTGATATTTAAGTGTTGAAGAAATGCGAGGTTATAACACGAGGCGGACCGTCTGAATAAGATAAACGAAAAATAATAAAGGTTTGGAGAATTTCCTCGGACGTGACAGGGCAAATGAGGATATTGGGAATAACCGAAAGAAGGCACATTCGCTAGGATGTAACACCTCCCCGGTTTAAGATTGAGCGTCCCGCTTAATCATTATGAATGTTCTGAAGGTTATTTCAATATCGTCATCAGCCTTTTCTTAAACGGTTGCGGTGTCGGTAGATACAATCTTTGGATTAGAGTCTTATGTAGACTATAGAAGAAGGAAAGAATGTGTGTCTTATTATTGTATATATAGATCTTTGTATGAGAATATTTTTGGTTATTGTATTTATTTCTGGATCTTTGTGCAAGTAAGTTTTTCGTTCTTCTCCGTTTTAAAAAAAAAAAAATTATGAATATAAATTTTTTTATTTTGTGCTAAAAGTATGGTTACGAGTTTTCTCCTCTTTGATTTTCCTCGTACATAGATGCGCATTTACTTATTTTACCCTATCTCTTTATTGACAAGGTTCAAAGAACGATTATTAAAAAAAAAAAAATATTAGCATGATAAGAATTATCTTAAATCTCCTTGTGCGAATTTAAGAGAAGGAACGAGGTTTAAAGGAATGGTTGTTTTCTGGATGATCGGGGATAACAAGGTACAGATCATGTGTTGCAGCGTTAATATTGACCCTCTGGTTCAGCTGGAGGGGTCGACACGAGTTGATGAAGTTCTTGACCACTCACTGCATCCGTTGACTTTTTCTTCTTGGGTTGTTTAGCGAGGTGCATGAGGAGGTACGTAACCGAGTCCCATACTGCACCGACGAGATAACTTGACCAGCCGTTCACAAGGTGTAGGTTGTATGCATGGATCGCCGTATCTACGAGGACCTTGATCGCTCGCACGACGAGTGAGGTTCGGGTGAAACCAGCGGTTGCTGTACCGAATTGAATGAATTTTCCCAGGTGTCATTCCAGATGGAGTCCACTTGGTGTTATAGATTGTTCTTATCCAGGAGATTTAAGAACTTGTCCTCTTGATTGACAGTGTTTTGACCACTGATGCCATGCCATGTTGTTTACGACAGCGGGTTTCTCTACGGAAAACATTACGCGTTCTCGTACGTTGTCGATATCTTCTTTGGAGTACATCGCACAGGATGTTGTTGATGTTGGGTTGATGTATCATCAAGTGGACTTCGTCGTCGATTCCGTGATTGTAGGTGATGTGGCTTCGACCAGAACAGGGATGAACTTGTACCAAGTGTCTCCGAAAAGGTAATATGGGGGAAGTAAGGAATTGCAGGTTGTTTGCGTTTCTCTTTTGGTAATTGGTTATGTGTGAGTTCGAGGAGTAAGGAGATATTTTTCGTTCCCACGAGTGACAGAAAATTAATCGTAAAATTCTTTTAACCTGATCAGATTTTCTTGTTTTGTTATACGATGAATAATGTGTATTCTTTCGCCAACAAGTGCGGCTATATATAGCCGAATTGTAACTCGGCTCTTTCCTTATTTTGTATACAATACGTCCGAGGCTTGGATCGCTTATAACAAATTGTTTTGGAGCATTTGGCGCTCTTCGCTACACTGTTGCATATGCATATCATAATATAATGATTTTCTAATGTAATATAATAACTACGTGTATGAATTTCGAATTCATGTAGGTGATTATATCTAGGTTCGCGACTGCAATTTTTTGTCGCATTGTGAGGCAGTTAGTTCGGCAAGTTTTGAATATACACAAGCTCGAATGTTTTTTATTGAAGATACTGTAACTAGAAATGTTGATCTAGTTCTCTGGTTGCTAGTGCGAAGATGATATCGTTAGACGACGACGATTAATAACAGCCATCTGAAAAACAGGGTAATTATTATTATTACTTATTTAATTAGAATTAAAATCGGATTCATCGACTCGAGTCGACTTGGGTTTCCTATTGGGTTTGGCTTCAACGTTAATGTGAGAATGTCGCAGACGATTTTCATGAACTACTCGCATTTTATTGTTGTATTGAATTTTTACGTTGCCCTTTGCAAATTTTTCTAAGACCTTATGCGGTCCAGTGTATTGATCTCCGAGTTTACCGGGTTTAGGACCCTTTTGTAGGTAGACAAAGTCTCCTACTTTGAAATTTTTTGGATTCGCGTTTCTGTCATAATATTTTTTTGAGCGTTGTTTGGACGAGACCAAATTTTCGTAAGCGATGTTTCGGATTCCGTTTATACGTGTGATCAATTCAATTAGATAACCGCGATATGTTGGTAGCTGATCTGATTCCCGAAGCGGTTCGCTTGATGGGACTCTTGCAACTTTACCGAAGACTACCTCATAGGGAGTGTACTTCGTGCTTTCGTGAACGTTAGTATTGTACGAGAGCATCGCCAATTCTAGCCATTGATCCCACTCGTTATCCTTATCTGTGTATTGCTTCAAAAATTCGGCTAATACGTGGTGAGATCTTTCGAGGGCACCATTGGACTGCGGGTGGAACGCCGTTGTCCTACATCGCTTAATTCGGAAACGTTTTGCGACCCTTCTCATGAGACCGCTCAAAAAATTGCTCCCTTGATCTGTTAATAGCGCTTTTGGCGCACCGAAAACGCAAATGAATCTTTTTATGAATGCATCAGCGACCGTAGTCGCCAGTGCATTTGGAAGCGGAATTGCAACACAATATTTCGAGAGGTGGTCTTGGATCGTGAGAATATACTCGTTTTGATTTGACGTGCGTTGCATAGGTCCAACAATATCCATTGATATTTTTTCAAAAACGGTTCCGGGAGTGTCCGTTATTATCATCGGTTGTTTGGTTTTGACTCGGACCAATTTCTTTAATTGACATTCTAAGCATTGCTGCACTCTTCTTTGGACGTCGGACTTTAAATCTTCCCAGAAATATTCGCGCTTGATTCTATTGTACGTTTTTGAAACACCCTTGTGTCCTCCGATTGGGGACTTATGCATTTCATAAAAAATCGAATCTCGTTTTTCGATTGGCACATACTGTAGAGTTCCCAGACAAATGATTATCTTTACTTGACTATTCTTAAAGGATTCTTTTATGATATTCGTAATGTCGTTCCATACTATGTGTTCGACATGATTCGTTTGGCAAATACTCCATGATTCGAGTTTGAGAATTTCGCAAAGATCTCGTAATTCCGTTACGCTTTCTTTAATGTTCTCTGATACGAACGATAATGATCTTGAATATTCGTCTTTAATCACGAGGGCGATGTGATATTTTTTTCCAATTTTTTTGCTGTAAGTTTGGCCAACCGTCAAATTCTTCCAGAGGGGAAGTTTGTTTAATTCTAACAGCTTTTGTGCTCCAGAGTTACATGGTTTGCCAGCTGCATCGACAAAATAGACTAGGTGATCGTTTCGAAAATGGAACAATTCCTTAGTCGTAATGCAATTAGCGATTTGAAATTCTGATATTTCCCTTTCCTCCGTGGGAGGGATCTCGTCTTCAGAAAGTTCTGAATTGAGAGAGCTGAAATCTGAATTTGTCGAATTATCGGAATTGGAATCAGTGGAGGTTTTGGAGCGAGAGATAGGAGGTGCTTTGCGCTGGTTCGGGTCATTGAATGTTTTTGGGCCGACGGCCTTCTTAGGTCGGGTGACGCGTGTCGGTCTTATTACCTCGGCCTCCGTCTCGTCGTCACTACTCTCCTCGTAGTTCACGGCCTTGCGAGGTCGTCGTGTACGATGCTGAGACGCGGGGCGTGCGTCGGCCTTATCGAGAGCAGGCGCGTCGGCGCTTGACACACTATCGTCATCGAGCGTTTCGTTTGCTTGTATTATTGCATCCGGATCGGATAGTACAGTCTCCCTTGCCTGAGCACGGGTGACTGCATTTATTTTTTTTGATTCCGGAAATGGATGGACTTCGACCCGTGTCGTGATTTGAATGGGAGTATCACCTTCTTCTTCACTACTACTGGATTTCGTTTTTGAACGAGTTATCTCCTGTGCTGCGTTTTTGAAATTTTTTATTTTTTTGTGATCGCAATGGGCGGCTATTTTGGATGCTTCAGGTTGTTCGATTGGATTACGCGACAATGCGTCAGCGTTTGAATTTAGTGTGCCCGGTTTGTATACGACATCGTAATCGTATTCGGACAGCTTGAGTCGCCATTTGAGAACGCGTGCGTTCGCGTCTTTGGCGGTCCTGAACCAAACCAAAGGTTTGTGATCCGTTACAAGCGTGAATTTCCTACCATAGATGTACGGTCGGAAGGCTTTTACGCTATGAATAATTGCCATTGCTTCTTTTTCGTACGTGTCGTACCGAAGGGACGCTCCTCGCAGTACGCACGACGTATAAGCTATCGGTTTGTCTTTTCCTATTTCTCCTTGCGATAAGACTCCGCCTAGGGCGTAGCCAGAAGCATCCGTTGTTATAATAAACGGTTTTTCGAAATCAGGGTATTGGAGAATAGGAGCTTCGCATAATTTATCCCTCAGGATATCGAAAGCTTTTTGCTCTTCGTTAGTCCATTTGAAGTCGACCTTGTCCTCTAAGAGGCGAGTTAACGGTTTCGCGATTTTGGAGAAGTCTTTGATAAACCTACGATAATAACCGGTTAAGCCCAAAAATTGGCGAACATTTTTTACATTTTTGGGTACAGGGAAATCTTTGACGGCTGAGAGTTTGCTCGGGTCTGGTTTAAGTCCGTATTTACCGATTATGTGCCCTAGGTACCTGATTTCTGGTCGAAGAAATTCGCATTTATCCGGTTGTAGTTGGAGATTGGCTTTGCGCAATCGTTCCATCAGTTCGTGAATCTTTTTACCGTGCTCCTCTAGGTCCCTGGCATACACTACGATATCGTCGAGATAAACAAAGAGGGATACTCCTTGGAGTCCACTCAATACGATATCCATTAAGCGCTGGAAAGTTGCCGGGGCATTTTTAAGCCCGAATGGCATTCTTGAAAATTCGTAGTGCCCATGTGGGGTAGAGAAAGCGGTTTTCGATTTATCTTCATGATTCATTTCGATCTGGTGGAACCCGGATGCTAAATCGAACACTGAAAAATAATTCGCACGTCCCAACTGATCCAGAATATCTGTGATGTTGGGTAGCGGATATGAGTCACCGATTGTTTTTTCGTTCAAAGCACGAAAGTCAATTACCATTCGCCAACATTTGTTACCGTTGGAGTCTGGTTTTTTCGGGACTATCCAGACGGGACTGTTGTTTGGAGATTCCGAATGGCTTATGACTCTTGTTTCTAGTAGCTCGTCCACTTGACGCTGGACTTCGCCCTTGAGCGCTTGGGGGAACCGATACTGTTTAGTGTTTATCGGCAGGTCGTCGACCGTTGGAATCTTATGTCGAAGCGCACGTGTGGCTTCTAGAGGTTCACCCTTTACATGGAATCTGTCTGAATATTGTTCGATTATTTTTTCGACGTGTTCTAATTCGATTTTTGCAAGGTGGTCGAGTCGCAAGACACTTTTTATTATTTTGGAGCGCTCTGAATTATTTTTTTTTATACGCGATGTTGATTCAGAGGCAGGAACGCAGATCACGTTTTGACTCAATTTTTTACTTTTGTTGCGATTTATTACATTGTTTAACGGTTCGTTACGATTGACCTCGATTTTTGAATTTTCGATCGATTTCATTTTTGAGTTTTTCGCGTTTTTATTTTTATCTGCTTTTGATTTTTGGCTCGAAATTTGACTGAAATTTTTATTTTGGTTGATGTTGATTCTCGTTCTTTCCTCGCTACAAGACTTATTATTTGATTCGACATTTGTCATCGAAATTTTAGAATTGGCCACATTCGGGCTCTGGATCGGCGCAATTATTGTACAATTTACGCTTGGATAAGGAGGGTCACGAGGGAGTGAACGAGAATTTGAAACTGTCGTACAGTCTGAACTGGGAGTATTTTCTGACAGGTCTTCGATAGCGTCGAATTCCTGCAACTCCACAACTGGAACGATCAGTTTGACAGCGTCATTTGTGGTATTATAAACCTTCAAATGAGCCTTTCCGTCGATGTTTGTCACCAGGCAATCGCCGGCGTATATACCTTGACGGATTTTCAAAGGCGAGAGGTATCCCTCTTTTGTCGTGCTGTCTTTTACCTTCACGAAGAAGGTAGTTTCCGAACGCGCGGGGATTTCTATTACCTCGTCGGGTTCGGTTCTGGTTTCGAAAGGCCATGAATTATCCCCACACTCGAGACATTCCGTTCGGTAATTTATATTGGACTTGGTTTCATAAAAATATGTAGACCCCAGCAGACCGGGGTAGGGAAGCGGTACATTGTCTGGTATAATGTGAAATAGCGATTCGGAGTCGAATACGCGAAGTAGCACGCTCCCTAGTCCAAAGACCGGTAATTCGGATATGCCTGTTAATTTAATGACATCTTCTTCGTTGATGTCTACCATATTTTTCGTATATGCCTTTTTTATCAAATTGGGGATGGCACCGCTGTCTAAAAGCATCGAAATTGCCCCTTTTTCCGGTAATACTCCGATACATACCGAGGGTAATGTGTTGAAATTTTCCGACTTTATTGCGTAGGTCGGATAGTTTCGTTCCGCTCTCCAAGAGAGACGGCGTTCGCTTGACGCGTTTGAGTGGGCGGGCCGCTCGGTGCGTCTGTCCGAGGAGCACTCGGTCCGTTTCCCGACTGATTACGCGAATTATTATAATCGCGAGCACGACAGTTTTCGATTGCGTGCCCGACCTTTTTGCAATACCGACAGGTTGGCGGATTAGAATTCGGGGGATTGTTTCGAAATTTAAAACATCGATCCGCGGTATGACCCTGTTTATGACAGAGTGGGCATTGAGGACCGGCCGAACGGTGTGGTTGATTGCCAGAAAAATTTGAAGATTTTTGGTTAATGTAGCAATTTTTCGCGATGTGACCGGGTTTATCGCAGATTTGACACGTGACTGATTTTTGAGCGATTGGATTATTTCCACATTTATCGGCTTTGTGACCTTTACTGTTGCATTTTTGGCATGTGATTGCCGCAAATCGGCAAGCTTCGCTCGAATGATCGTCCTTTTTACAGATATTACAGGTTTTTACCGATTTGTTTGGAACGGATCTAATAGAGGACGAGAGAAGCTCCTTACGGGCTTCGAGGTCGCGTTCGATTTCGATCGCATGATTTATAGCGGTCGAGATATCGTCGCACCGAGGGAGACGCTGTTCTATCTCCAGTCTTAGCCCGCGTTTGAAACACGAGAGGAAATAGCCATCTAATGTTTTTCTGTGAGCGGCACTTTCCGTGCCGTTTTGGGATGCTGGTTGAGCGTCGAGTATTTCTCTAGCTTTATCCCTAATTGCAGTGGAAAAATCTATCACGGTTTCACCGGTCCCTTGAAAAATGTGACTGAGTTCTCCCAACAGTTGCACCTCAGTTTTGATTGGAGCATATAGTTTCTTTAAGAATTGCAGGAGAGATTGTACTGTTTCGAAAGTGGATGACCGGATGACCTTCTTAGCCTGACCCTTTAGTTTGTTTCGAATTACTCTAACAAACCGTGCTTCGGATCCGGGCGGAAGCGACGCCAATGCGTCTTCGCATCCGGCTACAAAATCTGAGAAGGAGCTACCTTTCCCGTCAAAATCCGGGACCATTTCGATAGCTTCCCTTAAGGATACGTAAGCGAGTGACTGATTTGTACCTAGCGCCATGTCTGTTGTATTTTCGTTGTCGACTTTTTGGGGTATTTCTAATTTTTTTACTGGTCGTTTCTTAGGTTCGAGACCGGGTAGCAATTGAGCGTCAGAACTCCTCAAAGAATAACCTGATGGTTCACCTAAGTCGTCAGTGATATTTAAATTCAATGAACTAGCTGTTGATTCGTCCCCGGACATTGGATCAATCGGCACATTTCCTTTTTAATAATCCCGGTTGAGCCCCCAAAAATTAATATGTCACGTCCTGAAGGGACGTGGGCACATATTTTTAGATTCCCTCCTTTTTTGCCTACGACAAGCGCAATAGCACGGGATGAGGGTAAAAAGGGGTAGTGCTTGGAATGAGTTAGAAATTAGGAAGTCATGCAGTGATTGGCATTTGGAAATAATCTGACGAATTTGTACAAACTTAACTAAAGGTTTATTACAAATAAGTGATCGGATAAATAAAGTTGTTTTAACAGAAAAATTGACAATGGAAACAACGGTGATGCCGGGGGAACAATCGGATTAACATAAAAATGAGATTTGTCGCTTACATTGGTCGCTGTGTTCGTGAGTGGGTCAATGTGTAGGTACGCTCGCTCGCAAGAGTATCGGTTGTCGCTCGCAGATAAGAGTCTCGTTGACGGACGCCACGCTTATCGTTCAGAAAGCAGATCCCAGCACCAGACTTTCGGGGACGCTGAGAGTGTTTATGTATACACGCGTAGTAAACAGCTCTTGAACTGTTTTATATACTCGAGGCCGCGAGAGTCGACTAACTTTTATACGACGTTTCGGTCAAAACCCGAAGATGTATAATATTCGAAACTCTATGTTACCGGTTCTATTCGAATTCTGTTCTAATCGAATCTTCGAATTCTGTCAGAACAAGATTTAGAAGTGAAGTTAATTTGATGGAAGATTTTGCGAGACTGAGATCTGAACGCAATGGAAACTGTTGGATGACTTGGTCTGAACGCGATGGAAACTGTTGGAAGACTGACTTCAGGAAGGAAGTCTTTCTTGATATGAAAATTAGGAGGGGATAAATTGTGGGAGAAGGAACTTTAAGGTTTAGCGTGATTGGTCGCGACATTCATAATTCGCAGAATTGATCTCGATTATTCCTTACATAGAATTTGCACGCGTGGAAGGTAGGAGACCTTTGTCCCGTGTTTCGGCGAAAAAGCGCATGGGATATGGAGTTCGGTATCTGAGACCTAAGGATGCGCATGATCCGTGTTATGTTGTAGATTATATCGGGTGCACGAAGAGATCGAGCGCTGGCGAGTTCTCGTTTCCTGTCGGCACCATGCTAAATACTTATCGGCCGAGACTTATTTAGGCTAGAGGCAAAGTCTTCTCGTATCGTTCGAGTGGTACCTCGTATTTCTTTCTGAGAGTTTGATATTTAAGTGTTGAAGAAATGCGAGGTTATAACACGAGGCGGACCGTCTGAATAAGATAAACGAAAAATAATAAAGGTTTGGAGAATTTCCTCGGACGTGACAGGGCAAATGAGGATATTGGGAATAACCGAAAGAAGGCACATTCGCTAGGATGTAACACCATTGACAGAACAAAAAAAAATTTAATCGTAAAACATCATGAGCAGTTTTCCTATTTTCAGAATAATGTTCTTTCAATGCGCGTGTTTCACGTATAAATAATTCGCCCCATACAACAAGCAAATAATAATTTAAAAAAAAACAGAAAAGCACTGAGCGCGAGGACCGATCCCGCGCCCCTAAGCTAGGAACGCTAACAACGGGACCATCTTATCACTTGTGTTAAAAATGCACGTTCTGGCACTTACGATTCACGGCCGGATAGATGATTGACTTGTTTTTGGGGATGATGCTTTATCGCTTGATGAAAGTATGAGAATGAATATAATAATACGAATATAAATATATTTCCGCTTACTTTTGTGAATTACAATTTATTTGGCATAAGGACGGGTGTGAGTAAAGCGTAAACAATTTTTTAGAAGATAAATAAGTTGTAATTTAGATTTATTATTGCATTTAAAGTAACGTACAAACTAATAAAATAAGAGGTCGGAGTGCGCGATAAATTTTTCGACACTAAAAGATAACTAATTAATATAATAGTGCTAACTAATAAAAATAATCAAATAAGAATTAATAGTAATAATAATTTTAAAAAAAGCACTGAGCGCGGGGAACGATCCCGCGCCCCTGCGGACCGAAGCCGGGAACGCTACCAACGAGACCATCTCATCGCTTGTAGAATATGTGCACTTCCTGATACTGACGATTCGCGGCCGGATGGATGATTGGCTTGTTTTTGGGGATAATGCTTTATTGCTTGATAAAAGTATGAGAATTAATGAGCCAAAGATGTGTGCGGCCGTGTTGATGACAAGTTGCTAGTTGAAGATTCGGCTTCAGTCCGGCCAATAGAGGTTTTCCAAAGTCAGCGATGGAAATAAATGATGCTTTCTTACGTTTCGACCCTTTGGTTCGGGTCCTCTTCAGAAATTATATTTTTCTCTACAAATTTTGATACACAAATTTTACAAATCAAGTTTGAAGGAATTAAATACACGAATGTTTTATGTTATGATTGTGTTATAAAATTGTTGTGTCGTTTTGTATAACTGTTATGTTAATTCTGTTTTAGTTATAACTATATTGATTTGATATGCATAAGTTCTTGTATTGCGTTAATTCTTCTTATTCATCGGTGTTTGAAATGAGTGATGTGTGAGAGTGTGGTTCATTATACTATGGAGTTATAAAGAAATTAAATATGAGAAACGACTAACCTCGATGTTGTTGATGTTTCTAGTTTTTGCTTATATTTGGGAGGTTATTTCAAAAGACAGTATTTATGGAAGTAAATACTGTTTTCCTGGAGTATACTCAACAGATGGAAGAATTTATCGTTTTTTAGCGATTTTTATCATCTGTAAGGGATTAATAATTATAAGAAAGTTTTGTGTTTTATTTATGAAAATTTAATGTACGTAATTGATTTAAAAGAAATTTTAATAAAGTATCAAATGACTGTGATGATTACCTATTGAGTTTGAGATTTTTTAAAAATTTCTTCCAAAATAAACAAAAACTCGAAATTTACATTACTCCGTTACATATTGAGTTGTGTGATCACGGAGAGTTTGAGAGAAACTGAGTGGTGTTTTAATTTCGTGAAGCTTATTAGCCTTTATTTTGCGAATCGGGGGAGAAAGATCCTTTAGGCAGTGACCTGTCAAGAGAAATAAAATTGGTGCGTCATATTAAGAGTATTTAAAATTAAGTTATAGTGTCAATAATTTAAAAATTGTTATGTCAAGTAAAGTATTGTAAAATATTTTAATAGTTATATAATAGAGTTATAGATCGAGCTTAGTTTTTGTATGTCAGTTCTAAAATTTATGGCGTTGGAGTGTGCCTTACTTTGGATCATCTCTAGGATTAGTCTTTTTTGAGCCAATTTTCATTGTTCAAAATTGTTACATTGTTGACTTGAAAGGCTGTTTTTGTTCTATTGCATGTTGTGCTAAGGCTGTGTGTATTGTGGTAGTATGTTTTAGGCTATGCTTATATTCTTTTATTCTGGTTTCAAGGTATCTTTTGGTTTGGCCGATGTATGTGGCATTGCAATCCTTACAATCGATTTTATAAAATATGTTGGATTTTTGGTTTGATGAAATGAATCGATGAAATGTTGTGTTTATTGTTTGTGACTAATGTTATGTCGTATTGTTGTAAAAGACGAATTAGTTGATGATGGATGTTTTTTTGTGTAAGGAACATTTATTAGTCTGGAAAAATCAAAATTGTTGTTATTCTTTTTTTGATTGTTGATTGTGGAAACCCGATGTTTTATTATTTCTTCTGTGAAAGAGATCGGATAGCAATTTTGTGTCATCGTGTTACTAATAAGTTTGAGGTTTTCTTTGTGAAATGAAGGATGAGATAATTTTATTGCTCTGTCACCTAGCATGTAAATTATGGCTGTTTTTGGGAAAGTGGGTGGTGTGAAAAGAAATTTATGAAGCTGCCTGACCAGGTTGGTTTCCTATACCAATTTGTGATACTCGAATTTCGTTCATGGATTAAAAGTATATCAAGAAACGGGATTTTTTTATCTAGTTCATTTTCTGATGTAAATTGTAATTGTGAGTTATATGAGTTAAAAATCTTTTTGGTGGATTCAATTTTGTCTGTTGGCAGAGCAATAGTAATATCATCAACATATCTTTTATATAGTGGTAACGAAAATTTTTATTTTTCCAGACAATTTGTTTCAAGATCAATCATGACGATGTTAGATAGTATTGGAGCCAGAGGTGAGCCCATTGGTAACCCTGAGATTTGTTGGTAAATTTTATTTTGAAATGTGAAGAAAGTTGAGAACATTATGTATTCTATGGCTTTAATTATTTCGTTTAAAGGAAATGTTTTTGAAAACAGATTTGATCTTTTTTGAAGGCTTTGAATAACAAGTCGTCATGGGACGTTGGTACAGAGAGAAACAACATCAAACGAGACCAATTTGTAGTGGAGTGGAAGTGAGATGTTAGAAAGTGAATGTTTTAGGTGGAAACTATCTTTGACGTGAGAATTAGTCGTATTGATTAATTTGGAAAGTTTAGATTGTATAAATTCAGCTAGTTTATGTGTTGGACTATTTATTGTTAATGCCTTTTTGTAGAGTGTTGATGGGATTTCTATTTGTTAATTTGTAAGTTGAGGAATCTGCGAGTAAATGATGCGTTTTTGTAATGTAATCTGATTTGTTAAGAATGACTGTTGAATTTCCTTTGTCAGCTCGTGAAACTAAAAGTTGAGGGTTGTTTTTTAAGAAAGAGGACGTGTGTTTTATAATTTGATTAGTGTTGGAAAATGATGTTGGAATATTTATTTTGTTTAAGATTTTAGTGAATCTGGTTCTAATTTCGATTTGTCTAGGTTTGTCGAGTAAAAAATCTAATTTGGACTCAAGTTCGGAGATTGATTTGTGGATATGAGTTTTTATGTTTGAGAGTTTGAGGTAAGAGGAAAACAAAACTTTTCACCTAGAGACAAGAATGTGGAAATGTGTAGCGGAATATCAATGTTGGAGAGATTTATAAGCCATTCTTTCGTTTTATTTAATGTGATTATCGAATGTATATTTTTCAGAGGATCAGTGGAAATATTATTATTTGTGTCCTGTTGTCTATTAGTAAGAGTCGAGTATAAGATGTTGTGATTTTGTGTTGTTTGATTTATGTTTTGATAATTTAGGTGATATATATTGTTTTGGTTCAGATGTGTTTGTAATGATATTGTTCTTAAAAATTCGTCATTATTGAAAATGTGAAGATGTATGTTCTTGGTTCGTTGAAATCTAAGGTTTTAAAGTTTTTTTTTGTGTTTTTCATATGAGAGTTATGAGAATTAATATAATAATACGAATATAAATATATTTCCGCTTACGTTTATGAATTATAATTCATTTGGCATAAGGACGGGTGTGAGTAAAGCGTAAACAATATTTTAGAAGAGACATAAGTTGTAATTTAGATTTATTATCATATTTAAATTAATGTATAAACTGAAGAAAAATACGCGATGAAAGTGTGCGATCATTTTTTTGTATACATTAGTAACTAAACGCAGAGAATCAAGAGCTAAATAAGCATTGACATCATCTAAAAGCCTCGCTCGTGCCGTCGGGTGACGTCACGCGCGAGTCGTGCTCAGATTGCTTTTTCCGTCGAATCCTGCGTTTCGGCTTGGCCGCACATGGACGTGCTCAGCGTTCATGTGTTGGTGTAGCTGCCGAAGGCGCGGTCGGGAAACTTCGGTGGCGCTCGGCTCTTCCCGAAGACGTTTACAATTTTACAATTGAATCAACGAAATTTCGTTCAATAACATCAACGATATTGGATCAATAATTTTTTTTCTCAGTGTAGTGTTGTGGGATAGTTTTATATGGGACAGATTAGAATCCTCCCCACCCTTCCTGGAATGCGGATCCGATGATTTCGTTTGGAAAAACGGGATCCTAGTAACGATTCGATTGTTTTCATGGAAAACATTTTGTCTGAGATATTTTTGATTAGTCTTAGCTGCCTTAAACTTTGTAACTATTTCTGCCACGGTTACAGCAGTGTAATGCTTGCTATACATCGATAAACGGGAGTGGATAATAGTAGTTAACCATTCCATCAGGAGGCATATAGGAGCAACTTAATCCGCACTATATAACAACGAAGTAAGTACCGCAAACGATTTATAACCATTTCCGAGCCCAGACACCACATCTTTCTACCTAGAGAAGTAAGTACCAGTGCGATATTATACGGACAAAGGCGTGGTACTGCGGTACTGTTGAGATGATGTATATCATGAAAGTACGTAGGATTCTCTCTCTCTCCCTCTCCTTCTCCCTCTCCCTCTCCCTATCCCTCTCCCTCTCCCTCTGCCTCTGTCTCTCCCTCTCTCTCTCTCCCTCTCTCTGTCCCTCTCTCTCTCTCACCCTCTCTCTGTCCCTCTCTCTCTCTCTGTCCCTCTCTCCCTTTCTATTTTCTATTATTGTTCACCTTGCGCTTTCACATTCGCGGTTCCATTTAGTTTTTCTCAACCCCGTTGTCTATGACGTTCGCTCGCACGAAACAACAGAACAACTACCCAATTAAGGCGAACAATAGTCACCGTGGAAACGAGGACCAGGAGTAAACTTGCCGTGGCTTGGAGATCGTACATCAAGCTTTCCTTCGGCCTTGATTTCGCTTCCGAGTCTGCTTTGGTGTGTGCTGTCATTAGCCGGGTCATGACATCGCCACGGAGGAAACTCAAAAACCACCACCACCGGCCCCACCCCTTCAAGTTCTCGCCCCTTTGCCTCCATCTTGTACTTTTTGTCTGTTGCAAGTATATCCTCCTTCCCCTTTTCTTCCCTTTAAACTCGGAAGACTGATTTTTTCCAATATGGATTATAATTGCCTTTCAGAGCCAAGGCTACATCTGGTGTCTTTCATACTATTATGATCAAATGCAACATACTTGTTTTCTCTTTCAACCACTGTACGAAATGTATACGGAAGATCCGTTTGAAGTCATCAGAAGGATAATATCAGAGATATATGAATGGTGTTTTAATGGTTTTATTAAATCGCACTAGAATTATACACACTAAACTAACGGTAGAAATGCAGCGAAAATAATTTTCGTTGCATTCCAACGGTGCGAACTTTAACACTCTTCGAAGATCCGAATCTAAATTGGATCCGGAAGATTTATAATGGTATTACCATTAGCGTACTTTAGGCGAGCATGTATTAATAATAAAGAAGTATCAAAAAATAAATACGTGAGTAAATGGTAATCTTTTTTTAAGATTCATTAATTTTTCAAAAAATATATATAGAAACTACATAAACGAATCTAGACAACGTGATTGAAACACGTCATTGACAAACGCGGCGGCAGCCAGATGAGGGAGAAACAAAAGTAACGGGCTCCAACTTGCGGGAAGCGAGGGCGCAGTTGGTTCCAAAATGGCCGACTCGCTAGAATTTGGAAGCTCAGCCAGATAGACAGAGGGAGAGAGAGGGAATAGAGTGAGCTCCACAGCGGTCTCAGCAACATAGGAACCGTGCGATATTCGTAATTGGGTTTCCTCTATGCTATTTGGTGACTTCTCTACTAACCTATGCATTCTTGATGCCAATGTGATGATTATGAGTTATGTTTCTTCAAACAGCCGCATATACTATCTTATAGCACACATGTCACACATCTACCCGAGTAGAAATTTCTTAGGGTTAGCCTGACCAGGATCAGGCCCCGATCGGGGTGTGATACGGTTAACACCTATTACGGAAATCCTGATTCGGCCCCAATCGGGCCGGAAGTATTTAGGCCCTAAATCAGGCTATATTAAAATGGCCCTACTACGACCGTCCCTGATAAGATCCTACTAAGGCTTTGCCCGATAGGGCCCTGCCAAGGCTCGCCCTGATAGGCCCTATTATGGCTTTCCCTGATGAGGCCATAAATAAGCTTGATCTATAACTGCCTCAGCAGTCGATAAATGCACATAACCTCTTATTTTCCACATGGAAACTTCGATTTTACAGCATCGTAGCTTCGGAGTTTCAATGTATTCCCGAATTCTATTTAAAAAAGAAGCTATGGACTGTCACGATAAAAAACGTTATGCAACAACTCGGATGCGTGTTAGAAGATTTCCGCAGCTTTGTAAGGCGGGGAGAGAGAGAGAGAGAGAGAGAGAGAGAGAGAGAGAGAGAGAGAGAGAGAGGAATTATATATATATATATATATATATATATATATATATATATATATATATATAGGTTAAATTTTAAAAATCTATAACACGTTATTCGATAAACCTCTTTAATTGTCACGATGTTATTAACTAATTGATATACTTTATGTGATACAACAAATAATTATAGGACTTCATTTGGTCTCTTATGCCGTATCTGGGACCAAGATGTCACAAGCACTCGGTAGCATAGGGGCAGCGTGCGCAGCTTTAAGTAGGTAGGTACGAGGTTCGATTCCCATATACTCGTAGGCGAAATATTTTCTTCGAACAAAAACATTTCAGCAGGCCAGGGAATGACGAATTATGATACAAAATCATTGTAGTGGAACTCTAAATTAAGTGATTCATTCCATTTTGAATTTTTAAAATATTATATGCATTTCTTTCTGATCAGGCAACCTGATAGGGGCCTGATCAGGCAACCTGGTCAGGCCCATATGTGACACAACGTGATATTTCCTAGTAGGGCCCTTCAGGCTGCCTTATTAGTGCCGTACCAGGCCAGTCGGGCAACCCAAACGGGCCCTGATTTGGGCCTCATCAAAATTTCTACGCGGGTAATTAATATCCTTCCTATTCCGATGCCTCTAACAAACAATGGCTCTATTCCGAGCCATTGTTTGTTACAGATTATAGTTGATTCACTTTGCTGATACCGCTCTGCTACAGCAGCGAAAGAGCCACGAGTCTGTAAATTAAGTGAGAAAATACTTATTCAATGGCATTCGAAATCTACTTCATTTAATGCTAATTGATATGATTTTTTAATTGGCCGATTTCTTTGTCCATTTGCACCTTCTAGTCTCTCTTAAGTCTCTCTTAAGGTCCAAACTAAATTAACCGTGTTACCATCAATGAGACGCCGATTATAATCGAGCACACCAAAATCAGCAAAAAAGAACTGTCGACGGTACAAGCAGGTACAAACGATTCTCGTTGTAATCGCGTTAATCAAAATGATTTAGCTCTAAATGGGTTGCGGCTATACCCCCATAGTTTTCTCCCTCTTAAGGTACAAAGAAAATTAACAATGGTACAATCGAGTAGAAACGGAGTACAAACGAATGCAAGAAAAAAATTATATTTTGTTAAGTCTGTTACCAACTTCACATAGGTCCATTTTGAATGCTTGAAACTTTCGCCTTTTGCTACACCCATTGTGCAGTCGAGTTTTGAAGTGATGCAGGAAAAGCACTCTCCTAGAACAGAGACGGGTCAATCGATAACACTTCACGTTGTCAGACATATATAGAAGAATATTGCTGTTGAAAACGATATACTCGATCGCATCGCCGCTTATCTGCTCCGTAAATAATTCCAGGTCTCGCAAATTGCGCTCGAGAGGCCTTAACATTTTGACGGCTTTAATAAAATGGCGCATTGCTCTTGTACAAAATCGCTTCTATTATGTATAGGCCTCCGAAGTAACTTTCGGGGTAGCGCTCCGTAACGGCTGCCGGTGGCAAAACTTGGATTGGCGCATGGCGGTGAAGTCAAACCGGCACAAACACGAAAGAGCTAGGCTTGAGCAAGCATCATCGATTGGACACCTGATTTAAATGGCGACCGGCATACTGCACTAGCAGACGAAAACCAATCCAAGTTTTGCCAAAACTCGCCGCAAGGGTGCGCCACAAGAGTTACTTCGGAGGCCTATAATCTAGAATCCGCACTATCTTTGTTCTTTCTTTCCTTCTTTCTTGCCATCTCAATGTTCAATAATATAGCGAAAAAATGGATCTATGATTCATTTTCTTAATGATTTTGCAGTCTGTCCGAATTGTAGGGCTGGACAAATTCAGAAATTGTTGAATGTTAAATACGGTGTAGCCGGTAAACAGGAACACAACCGTCTTCATCCCGAAACAGAGGAATCGTAGGTTGTTCACAAAACATTTATCTTCGATCAGTCCATTAAAAGCGTTGAGATTCCCCAAGTGATTATGGGAACCACAATGAGAATTATTTGGTGTACAACTCGAAACTTCGACTCAATTTGTGTACAGCGGTTTAGGAGAAAAGTTCCAGAAGCCCTCGTTGTATTAATGATGGAAACCGGGCTACGTATTACGCAATTTTTTGAAATTTCTGAACAACTCGATAGCCAGGTGAAGCTGTGGACTTTCGAATCTTGTTTACATGAACGAACAAATCGATTGCCACCCTAGACACAAAACGCAGATGAAAATAATGCAATATTTTTCTCTATCTTCTTGTCATCAACGGGCGGTAAGGAATATGAGATAAAATATGACTGCTCTCAATAAGAATATCCATATAGATATAGGTGAACATTCCTTCGCCATATTGAATGAGAATCTTCAATGGATGAAAATCATGATTGCTTTACGGTCCAATAATTTCAATTACTTCCATCGAGTGTTATGAGAGCTGAAAGCTCGCGCGCGCGTTTTTAATCGCATTTTTAATTACTCAGATATACATATAATATACATTTATTTAAAAAAATCATTTACTTCGGTTTGGTGAGGGGGAAGAGAGAAAAATTCGTAGCTTTGTTGCACCGACGCGAAATATCGAGATTCCTGATTCACAATTGTTTCATGCCGTCAAAGTCATTGCACGTCATCGTCCTCATATACGAACTGGGTTCCAAAGGAGGAAAATTCCGCGGGACCTAGTTTCGCTAGTGATCGGAATTATTCACCACGACAGAAATGTATGATAACCGTTCCAGATACTGGTAAAATTCTACTCTAAAGGGAGACAACCTTTCTGTGGCCTGGGCGAACGAATACTACGGCCATTGCTTCTATTTCCTTATCTTTATCCCTAAATGGGTGTAAATGAGAAGATCGGAGGACTCTCATAGTGAAAGCTTCTTCCCTCTTTTTCGTCTTGTTTTATCCCATTACAGGGGATTCGCGAGATGTGATAATGGTTCCTTAATGCCTAGTCGTTTTGAGATTAATGTGTATGCGCACGCTCACCCGAGCGTATCACCAAAACACTCGCAACGTCCCTTTTTTCTCCTTTCAAACTTTTTCCACCAACTTGTATCACACATTTATAGAATATACGAATAATAATGATGATGATGATCGACGTGCAGTTCGATTCGCTACTCGATGAGATCGTGCTCTGCATAATGATTACACGAGCGCATTGCTGCAAGTGCTTGCATACATTTATACCCCTGGCCCGCCGGCGCCGTTGATTATTGTCGATCGTTATAATCATGGTAATTACACGATTTATGGGCCTGGCAGTCAATACCCATGCGAGGTAGACCCGTCGGTGAGATATTATGTAAATTAAATCATATATACAGAGACGTTCGTTAATATTTCCATTCGGCCGCCCATTCAAATTTCGCAGTTGTATACTGTCAAAATAATATGCATATTTCTAAACTAAGCATTGTTTTGGGTTTGTTCTTTTGATTGCAGGTACGTTCAGAGTTTCGCTCAATCACATTTGGATATGGATGTTTGAGCCTACCTGTCGGAAGCAATGAAGTGCGTATGTTCATATTTTACGGAAGGTTTATCTTTCAAAGGAGGATGATATTGAGATTGTGTTATATTCATTCAATTATTCATTATTTTTACAAAGTTGAGAGAAACTAGCTGAGCGCAGCAATCGCAGTTGCATTTTGTGCACTAGAAAGTCTTACTTTGCCAAGTGCAATATGGCGATAGTTTGAACCTACTTTTTCGCTTTTAAGTTGCCACCGAAGGCAAACCTTATTGTTACGTATTTGAAAGTGTCGTGCCTTGAAGCTTTGTGACAAAAGCAGGCACTTCATTAAAATGTCCTCTCTCCGCTTGTGATGTGTGTAGCTTCGCTACTCCACAAGGAACCTTCGTGAGTTGTGTCTACGCCATCGGTGTGTAATCTTAGATTGGCATTATGAACGTAAAACACGCCTGTACTATATATTCCCTCGGTATGCGTCTGAGGAAATCCTTATACAGAACAAGAGGAAGACAAAGAGCGAGAAAAAGAGAGGGAGGGAGAGAGCGACAGAGTACAACCAAAGTGCTATAAAATCTCTCGACGGTAAATGTTTACGAGTATGGAAATCGTGGAAGGGGATATTATGTGGGCGGCGATGCTTTACTCGGACCCTCGTTCATCTTCTTACACTTTTGTATATTCGCTGTTGCCGTGTATGCATGCAAGGTTTAACTATACCCGGAAAACGGCGAGAGATTTTTTTAAATGTTTTACGTCATACGCTAAACAGCGTTTAGTAAGCCAGAAACAATCATTTTGTTGGCTGAAATGCTTTGTAAAATTCGAATCAGGACTTCTGTACTTGAGTTCTGATCCTTGCTTCCGGAAATATCACACCTTGCAACATTACTAATGACATTTTATTTTTCAAATTGCATAATGTTATGTTAAAACATAAAGTTAATGAAAGTTGCAATTTAAAAAAAAGCCTGGTGTAAAAGGGTTAACGCGGTCCTCTAGTTTCTCGGCTGTTTTTTTACGGCTTTTTCAATAATTTTTTACGGGCAAAGCACCGAAATAATCAATCGCATTGTTTTTGCATAATCTTTATTAACATTTAAATAAACTTTACAAATTTTTTGAAGTCAATATATATAATAGAATAAAGGTTATAGTGGCCGATAGGAAGACATCAAGTAAAAGAGGTGCTTGACGGTGACCAAGATTGCGGCTGTTCTGCTTATCTGAAATCAAAAAACCAAACGGCGTTTTAATCTTCATATTTAAGACTAGCGACTGAACTAGAGTGAATTCTAAATTACAAAAATTGACTTTTTAATACACTTTTGAAAATTACATTCTATTTTTTACTCATTTTTTCTTAAGTTTTTCGCTCGTAAAAAAAAAATATCGAAGCAATCATGATAATCCTAGTTCAATCGCTGGCTTATAACATATTAAAGATGCTGTATAAATTTGAACAAGATCAGTGCAGTAGTTTCTGAAATATCGTGGTCACCGTTTCGAAAAATGGTGTTTCGAGAAAAACGCGTTTGAAAGTTCGTGCATGTGATTTATACTAAAAATTTCATCTCACCGTCAATCTGCTATGCCTGGACCATACAATAGGCGTTCCTCTTCTTCTTGGAAGTCACGCAGAGCTGCTCCGTCTTCCCTTTTCGCGATTCGGGCCTGTTTTACAACATCACTCGTGCGCCTTTCTGAACGGTCGATCCGAGAGCTATCAACTCGTTATTATTTTGAGTTTCCGCTCCCAGGCATCTGCTTAACAATTCTGCTTTGGATAAATCCTCATAAATTGGCTTTATAACTTTTTGAACTGCTTCAGAAAGAGGCGGTTTATTATGTTTGAATTGCTCGGCTTTCGGAGCAGCCCGGCGCGCGCTCCGTATACCTGCTCCGTTCCAGGGCCGTAACTTGTGAACCACTTCGAATATCGAAAAATCCTTTGACACACATTTTCTACACATGTTGTAGATGTGATTTATGAAAAAAAAAATCGATTTTTTCGACCCGAGAAACTAGAGGACTGCCTTAAGACGGAATGACACCTCATCGCGGTCGGTATGGTAGAACAAATATAGATACCCAAAAATCTCTGAAACGGCTCTTCAGATCCCATCGAAACTTTGCCAAACGACGTCAAATAGATAGACGAACAGCTGTCTGCCCCTCAAATTTTCTGAATTTGAGGGAAAAAACGGAGATTGACTTATCATAAGCCAATCTACATTTTTTTACTCAAATTCAGAAAATTTGAGGGGCAGACAGGTGTTCGTCTATCTATTTGACGTCGTTTGGCAAAGTTTCGACGGGATCTGAAGAGCCGTTTCAGAGATTTTTGGGTATTTATAATTGTTTGACCATACCGACCGCGATGAGGTGTCATTCCGTCTTAAAGATGGAGCTGCGTTTTATGGAAGCAGGAATTCGAACCACATGGGTTTCGCAGGAATATTTTTCGCAGGAATAGTTTTATTATAGTGGATCGCTGATTGCCCACGGCTGAAGAACTGGTCAAAAATCGGGTTCGAGCTGAAGGATGTGTCTAGAGCGACGAGGAAGGACGATTGACCTGCGTATCGGTAGGACAAGATGGGGAAATATACCCACGGGAGAGAGTATGTGTATGGATGTACACATGTATCCATGTATGTGGCGCTAAGTCAGGGAGAGCAGACGTTCATATCCTCCATTCGTCGCCTTTGGGAAGACAATATTGTGGCGATAAATATAAGAGCATAAAGAAAAAAAAACCTGTCAAGTGCGTGTCTGAGCGCGTATAAAGTAGGATTCGGTAATCATCTGCTTGTTCAATTATTTTAAGGATCAATGTTTGACTAATATGCGGTTACTATTATTGCGTGTATTGTATCTCAATTATTTATCGCATACTGATTTCGATTTCATTTAATCATCTCAATCATAATACTCTTATGGTACAAGCGGGGTAAAGAGAAGAAGACCCTCTGTTCGATGTTTGATATTTTATCAACGGGCTTCAAACAACATACAACCAAGTTATTTATGCCGTCCTTTTATGGAGTTTCTATAAAGCCAGTTTAGCGATCACTTGTTTGTCCATATCCCTTGAAATGGTTGATGTAAGTCGACCAAACCATTTTCAAATGAAAGTTGTAATTAAGTGCTAGTGACTAGATTTTTTTATATCCTTCGAATCAACAGTTTAAATTCAGAGAGAGTCACATCGCTCAATAACAAAAAAGGGCAAATGGAACCTCCGTTTCATTTTGCAAGACCTACCTAACGATACCTCACTCAATGAGGCGCGAAAAACCGGGCGCCCTTTTTACGTATATAGTGAAGAAAAAAAGCAACAAAAAAATGTATTCAAGATTTTGATACGTGTTGATTGAGATCGCCACCTGAAGTATCTACCTCCGTGTATCTAAATACTTTTAAAACTTTCAAAAAGTAAAAAAAGAATGCTAAGCAACAAAATGTTGTAAGTAACAAAAAAGTTTGACCATGTACAAAATTCTGATTTATCTTGAAATATTTTTTAATTTTATTTACCGAGTTCTTTTATTATATTTTTCAATTAAAATGTACAAAAAAAGTGAAATAACTTTTTATAAAATAGCCACGCAAGTTTACTAAAAACGTAAACAAAATTGTTAAACCTTAGAACTAATATTTTCCTAAATATTTTAGGAAATAGTTTTTTATGGCTCGATATAATCTAAAATAATGCTAGGTATAAGTGTAGTGTGTTGTTTGTGTTGTTCTTGTAATTTTTCGCATGGTACAATTAGGTCGGCGGAATCATTTATCATGGATCGTTATCGATTAGCCCCTCTCTTCTAGTTCTGTGGCTTTTGTCGGCCTGAGTTTGCGACGTGCTTTCGCTGGCGGCGCGATAGGTATCGATGCTTGGCCTATAGCGACGCGGTACTTTCCTTTGTAAATTTCCCTTAGGGCGCATCGAGTCATAGCGCTCTCCCACTCGTGGCACTAGGAGTCGCGATCTTCGGGCTGTAGGCGCGCGCTCTCTCTCGTCACGCGTCAATATCTATTCCCCTACCCTAGCTCTGCCCTTTGCGTCGCGGTGATCGATGCTCTCTCCCGATCAATTATCGCCCGTCGATAATAGATCGCCCGGTCCTTGATCTTGGCGTGCGATGTGGCCACCGACCGGTCTACGATAGTCTAATCGAGCTATGTGCCACCGTAATTTGATCTTTAAACTTGCCGATGCTGTGGCTTAGAGACGGATACAATACACAAAAAGACAGATCAATACACAAAAGTATATACGAAATATATTTCATGTAATGTATAAAGTTGTCTGATAGAGGAGAAAGTATATACTTTTATATATCGTATTGAATTATGCATAAAAAGAAAAGATTTAACGTATCGTGTCGTCTAGGAGAACATCGCTGATTTGATCCATACTTTACGGGATCACAAAATTTGATTTCCAGTTGCATAACAAATTGCGGCAGTCTGTGTTTTTCCAACCTGAGAGTTAAGTAGTTGGAAAGATGAAATCCTTCGCCGAGCTTTTTTTCTTACTCATGCACGCCAAGTTGTTGCACAGCATTTCCAGTGTACTTATTTGGTAAATACGTTGTATTTTTATATAATGGTAATACCAATTTTTTGTTATAATAGTAATGTGATTTTTAAAATAAAAATGAAATATTTAGGAAAATATTAGTTCTAAGGTTTAACAATTTTGTTTACGTTTTTAGTAAACTTGATTGGCTATTTTATAAAAATTATTTCACTTTGTTTGTACATTTTAATTGAAAAAATATAATAAAAGAATTCGGTAAATAAAATTTAAAAATATTTCAAGATAAATCAGAATTTTGTACATGGTCAAGCAAGCAATAATGTTTTCGGGGGCACTTTGTTACTTGGCGTTCTTTTTTTACTTTTTAAAAGTTTTTAAAGGGGATTTCATATCTTTTTGAAAGGGGAGAAATCTTTTTCTCGTTCTGCGCTAGTTCAAAGAGGAGTGAATTCAAATATGGTTTCATTACTTGGCATTCTTTTTTTTACTTTTTCAAAGATTCTAAAAGTGTAAGATTCAAACAGATAGTTAAAATATGCTGCAAATGCTATAAATGCTAGTTAAAATATGCTATAAATATTTTTTTTTAAGTCTTCACTCCCTTCCACTATTAAATGGACATATTTGCAGGGTGATTTACAAACGCCTATCAGTGAAATATTTATTCATACTTCACTTATTTGTATGCACATGCATGCATACAAATACAATTGTATTCACAAATATTCTGAACATAAAAATAAATTCACAGAAAAAATTATGAATATTCACAAAAAAATGTGAATATTTACAAGAAATCCTGTGAATTAAAAAAAATTCACATCAAAATCTGTGAATGCAAATGTATTCACAAAAAATTGCAAATACAAAAAAAAATCACAAAATCAGTTGAGAATTTTTTTTTATTTAAGACAAATTAAAATTAAATTCACAATGATTAGATTAAAATTTACACCAAACGTGAGTTCTTACGTATTTTGAGAGAAAACATTGCGTCGAGGCAAAGAAATTTTTGCAAAAAAAGTTATGAGTTTCAAATATTACATCATAAATATGAAAAAAATCACAAAATGAGTTGTGAATTTCCTCAAATGGAAGAAAATTAAAATCTAATTCACGACAATTATATTAAAATTTATACCACAAGTGAGTTCTTATGTATATTGAGAGAAAACATTGTGTTGAGGCAAACGAATTTTCGCACAAAAAGTTTTGTGCAAAAGTTTCTTTGCCTCGAGGCAATGTTTTCTCTCAAAATGCGTACGAACTCACTAATGGTGTAAATTCTAATCTAATCGTTGTGAATATGATTTTAATTTGTCTTAAATATGAAAAAATTTACAACTTATTTTGTGAATTTTTTTGTATTTTCAATTTTTGGTGAATACATTTGCATTCACAGATTCTGACGTGAATTTTTTTTTAATCCACAGGATTTTTTGTAAATATTAACTTTCTTTGTTAATATTCACAATTTTTCTGTGAATTTATTTGTATGTTCAGAATATTTGTTGTATTGTCTTCGATTTTGCGTTTGATGACCTTTACCGAGGATTCGTCAGCTGTTGCTGTCCTTTTTTGGTAAGAGGTATATGATCACGGATCGGAGAATCGAGGACCGTACGGCCGTTCACCCGTGCTCGGAGAATTAAGGACCGTACGGCCGTTCATCCGACCGCTGTGATCATCGAATGTATTTTAAGGGTTGGAGAATCGAGGACCGTATGGCCGTTCACCCAACCGCTTGTGATAGGCTAGTTGCCCGTGTTTGACGGGTTGGAGAATCGAGGACCATACGGCCGTTCACCCAACCGCTTGTGATAGGCTAGTTGCCTGTGTTTTACTCGGGAGAGTCATATGTGTTTTACTCAGTGGAGTCGTATGTGAGAGGACCCAGGGCCCTTCCGCCTTGCGCGTCACCGACGATCGTCCCTCGACGGACGACCGCGCTGCACTGTCCCAAAAAGTATATTGCATGCTCGCCCACTCGTTCACAAGAGATTTTTCATCCCTGTTGACGCGAGTTGGTCGAGCGCGGCTAGCAGCACAGATATCGCAATGACCAAACGCAAACTACTCTCAGGCATTAAACATTTGTGAATACAACTGTATTTGTATGCATGCATGTGAATACAAAAAGGAAAGTATGAATATATTTGTATTTATATTCACATGAAAATCACGATGTGAATAAATTCGTATTCGTATATATTTATAAATAGAATTACGCCCAACTCTATACCTCTTAATGTTTTAGTTTTTGAGATACCGTCTCCATGTTTCATGAATTGCGCTTTGTTTGTTGCATCAGGTGAAAACTCTTAATTGAAAAAAACTAGAGATAAATAAAAATATTTTACGAAAATCAAACTTCATTGCGTTATTTTATTTGCGTGTTCAGCAAGTGGAAGTCAATCGATTTGTTCATTCTCAACAAAAACCGAATGCATTCGGATAACGCGTCACATTTACCCTGCTGGAGGCTGTTCAAGAATACACGTCTTTCCTTATATCGTTAAGATGCTTCGGGTCAAGTGATCAAATCGTACCATTAGTTCAAATTTATATAGTGGATTCGTTATCATGTACTGAATGCACCCTTCAAATTTTAATATGTGATTTTAATAATTTTGAATTGAATTTGTAATTTAATAATTTAATTTCAAATTTGAATTGAACAAACAGTTTTTGCATAAGAAGATGCCTAGACTCATGCCGATCGGCAGTTTTACACAGGGAATAGTGTGAAAAATGTTAAGGATGTTAGGAAAAAATGTCAAATCATTCAGTACAATATCAAAATTGTCACCCAAAAACTAAATTATCCACCTACGCCATTTATTAAATATTGACTTTTATTCAAATAAAGACGTCCGTTTTTCTCCCGGCGACGAAACGGCGAGGTGGAGCGTGCCAACGTCACGTGAAGGCTTAATGGCGCACATGTCTCAATGCCATTGGTCACCGTGGCCGGCCCATACTTTCATTAAAGTCCATTTTCAAAGAGGACTCATCTTTTTTTTTCTTTTAGACAATTGACATTTATCGTTCAAAATCGTTCAAAACACCGTGTAAAAATAATAGACGAAAATCAGTTATTTGTTTAATATTCGGGTTCGTGAAAGAAATACCTTAAAGTGCAGAACCATATATTTTCGAAACGCGGTTCTTCTTTTTTTTTTCATTTAACACAGTCAGATTGATACGGAAAATTTGTAGATAAAAAAAAAACTTTTCTTTTAAACAAGCTTTTATTTAATGTACTAAAAAGTGTAAAATAATTTGATTCTACCAAGTCACCTATATGTGACTATAAATAAAATGTTGAGGGTCTCTACATTTTAAATGTTTGATAAATATTATCAATTCAGTTTCATTAACCGTATTTAATTTGGCACAATAGAAATTAGAGAAATTATTATCACACATATATACTCAGTTTCAGGTTTTTTTATTCAAGAAATCTTAGGTTGTTTTACAGTAAATTAAAACTAAAGCCGGTCTGACAAGAAAGGTTTCGTTGACAATCATCTCATTTCCAATTTACATAATGGCCGATAATAGCGTAACACATAAAATATGCAGCTTTAATCACACTTTCATGTTAACATTAAAAAGCGCACAATCAATCAAGCGCACAGGCCAGATTCACAATCTGGCCTTCCTTGGCCAGATGGCACAATGGTCCTAAGGCCTTTTCATTTTATGAAAAATGCTAAAATTCATTCTTCATGTTTTAATCATTCTTATGTTATGTCAAGCTGGAAAAATGTGAAAAGGTCTCGTTATCGCTCTCCGTACCGGAAAAGGGTTTCATGCCCAAATGTTGCTCGATTCGAGGCATCGAGCGACATGGAGTATCTGAAGTTTGGCTTTCCATAGTATTTGACGCATTGAGCGTACTTGGGACGACAAACTTCGAGGCGTTGAACGACATAACCGAGGAAAGTCCTCGATGCAGGTGTGGCACTCGAAGATTTCTCAGAGACGGCGTACTATCATCTTTCCATGTAGACATAGATTATGCAGCCGCAACAATTAAATATGGTAATCACCACAGTATGAAAAGAATGGCGAGGCATTTGAAGGCGCTGTCAGGCTTGAGTCTGTGAGATCCAGCCAAACATTAGGTTCTGTCCTAATAGAATACGATTACGCGACAACCACAGGTTCGCACCAATTTTATTCGTATGAACCCGTGACCAAATATAAAGGTGTTGATTGCATCGCACGAATGTCAATTAGGCCGCTTATTCGATACCTGTATGTTTGATCACGGGTTCGTATAAACAAAATTCGCAAGAACTTGGGATGGTCGTGTAATGGCGTTCTATTTTACATGTTCTATTAGACGCCGTAGGGGATCTAGGATTATATATCGTGTTGCACAAAGCTTTTATTTCTCATGAGAGATTTTTCAGCGATGAATAATATTTTAGGCAAAATAATTGTCAAGCTCTGCGTCAATAAATTCTACAGAGCCGAATGCATTTTCTACAAAAAAAAACTTCACCGTCTATGATAACATTCTGTTCAGAAAATTTTGAAGATATGTCCATAAAATGTTAATGAAACGAGGTTATGAACACACAAATTAGTAATGACGTATAGAAGCTAGGTTATACTCTCAGGGCACACAAAAGCTACACATGCACGTCTGTCTGCAAATTTCTTCATTTTATATAAGCAAGTGAAAGCAATGAGCACATTATTGAATTTTTAACTTTAGTCCAGTCGAGATAGCTCTAAAATTCGGTTTACCTGGAATTAATTCGGGGCTTCGATTTTCTTTTTTTATACTTATGGGGTGGTTGGTAGTGTAAATCTCGATTGTCGGGAAAATCCCCCTGGTGCGTTTGCCGCCATCTTGATTTAAACACGGTTTTTTGTTTTTGGAATAACTTGCTTATTTTCAACCTCAGAGTGAAAATGATCATATCAAAAGTTGTGGGAAATGTAATTCCCCACAAATTTGGTGGGCATAGTTTTTACCCTAGGATATATATTTATAGATTTACACTGCAAATAGTGGTAAATTTTTTTTTTATGTTAATTATCTCGTTTCTTATCAAGTTTATTGTAAAAATGGTAATAAATAATCACGTAGGCAATTTTATTTTCTTCAACTTTGGTTATTAGAATTTTTACTCTCAGATCAATATTTTCAGACTTATACTTAATTTAGAGGTGAACTTTTTTTTGTGTTTAGTTATTTCGTTTATTATCAAGTTTATCGTAAAATAGGTAATAAATAATCGGGTAAGAAATTCTATTTTTTTCAACTTTCGTTAGTACCATTTTTGCCCTAGGAACAATATTTTAGGAGTTATAATTAAAATAGAAGTGTAATTTTTTTCATTTTTTCTTCACTTTATTATTGAATTTGTTATAAAAATAGTGATAGAGAACCGTACGTAATTCAATTTTTTTCGACTTTGGCTGTGTTCTCTCGTCGCAAAGAGCCATGCCAGCAAGTAGAAACCTGTGGATTTTAACACCTGATTAGTTATTTTAATCGTAGGGTCGTAGGGTGAAAATGGTAATAAACAAAGTAGAAGCAAATAAAATTCCCTACCTGATTATCCATTACCATTTTTACCATAAACTTGCTAATAACCGAAATAACTGAACATAAATAAAAAGTTCACCCCTAAATTATGTATAAGTCCGAAAATGTTGATCCTAGGGTAAAAATGCTAATAACCAAAATTGAAGGAAATAAAATTCCCTACTTGACTATTCATTACTATTTTTACGATAAACTTGATAATACACGAAATAACTGAACATAAATAGAAAATTCACCCTTAAATTAAGTATAAGTCCGAAAATATTGATCCTAGGGTAAAAATGGCACTAACCAAAGTTGAAGAAAATAAAATTTCCTGCCCGATTACTTCTTACCGTATTTACGATAAACTTGATAATAAACGAAAAAACTGAACATAAAAAAGGTCACCCCTAAATTAAGTATAAGTCCGAAAATATTGATCTGAGGGTAAAAATGCTAATAACCAAAGTTGAAGGAAATAAAATTTTCTATATGATTATTTATTACCATTTTTACCATAAACTTGATAATAAACGAGATAAGTTAAAAAAAACGTTTTTTACCCCTTTTAGCAGTCTAACTCTATAAATATCGAACCTAGGTTAAAAATTATAATCACCAAACTTGTGGGGAATTACATTTTCCACAACTTTGAATACTATCATTTTCACTCTAAGGTTGACAATCAGCGAGTTATTCGAAAAACAAAAAAAATCCCTCTTTAAATCAAGATCGCGGCAAACGCACCAGGGGCATTTTCCCGAAAATCGAGATCTACACTACCAACCTCCACCCTCCCTAAGTATAAAAAAAGAAAATCGAAGCCCCGAATTAATTCCAGGTGAAATCCTATTTCGACTGGATTACTTACTCTGTATCTATTTGCGTAACGTCCTCGCTGTTTCTCCGACGGTTTCCGTCGGACATATATATATATATATATATATATATATATATATATATATATATTGCAAGCAGGGTGTAGTTCGAGTCGTGCCATTCGAGAAAGCGGTGGCGTTGCTGTGCCTGTTGCGCTAGAGTGTTAATCAACTCACAAAACGGCGTATGTGTTATGTTTACGACATGAGCCAACGACTTTATTTCATTCAATGAAAGACAATGGACGAGTGTGGAAGAATATTTGGGGTTAAAAGTCACCCGAAAATTCGGCCGTAAATTATAAGATCCCGAGATTGAGTGGACAAATCGAAAAATAGCCCAAACAAAATCGATAGGAAAAAATCACATTACGTTGATAAACTGTCATTAGATTTTCGATTTGTTGCCGCGTTCTCGCGTAATATCGGAACAAAGTCGTCGTCTGCTAAAGCCCATCTTACTGTATAAAGAATGGCGGCGTATTCGTCAGTAGGTCAGTGGCGTCGAGATCGGTGGCATCGATCAGTTGCATCGATTTTTTTTTTTTATTACTTGGCGTCAAGACGCTGCCGCGTCTCTTGATATCTACATCTATTTAAAATTAACATGCATATATATTCAAAGCCGGTAGAAACTGTAGAGCTTTAAGGGGTTAGGCCACTCTAGAGCCCGAAAAAATAGGCTTTTTGGAGATTTTTTTCAGAAAAATTACAAAATAAATCGAGCTTACAAAAACAGGGTGTTTATCATACATATCAGTGACTGCATACAATAATTTTTTTTAAGCGATTAATTTCAAAATGGCGGATGTGCAGCTTTATCTTGAAACTGCATTTTTTAAGTTGGCCGGAAACATAACTCAGACAATTTTTAACCAAATCACTCGAAATGTTGATCATATCTTGAAAAATACATTGTCTATGGAAGTACGTAGGTTTTTTTTTATATTGCATCGTTAATTTGTTATTAAGAATTATTTTACCGTTTTTGTGGGCAAATTTCTCACTTCGCAAAAAAATCGTCAGATAATTGTTAATGACAAATGAACTATGCAATATAAAAAACAATCCTACGTACTTCCAAAGACAATGTATCTTTCAAAATATTTTCAACATTTCAAGTGAATCGGTTGAAAATTGTCTCAGTTATGTTTTCGGCCGACTTAAAAAATGCAGTTTTGAGATACATGCTGCACTACCGCCATTTTGAAATTAATCGCTTCAAAAAAATTATTGTATACAGTCACTGATATGTATGATAAACACCCTTTTTTATAATCACGATTTATTTTGTACTTTTTCTGAAAAAAATCCCCAAAAGGCCTATTTTTTCGGCCTCTAGATTGGGCTAAGGCCTTAATACATTACGACTTCGATTATTGAGGGATAGCAGTATCCCTCAAAGCCCTCTCTTATTGTTCAGCATGCTTCGAGCCGAGGCTGGAGCCTGGCGCTTTTCTCACCATGCGCGACACCGATCGATATCGGGCACATGGTGGGGGGCTGTTACACCTGTGGAGGTCCCGATAATCGAGATCTCAGTTTAGATAGTACACGTTCGGTGGGGTTTTTAAACGATAAAAAGCAGTGAAATCCGTTTAACAGCCGCGCGCCAGCACTATATGCGTGATATACCACCGCTGCTATACTCCCCTCCATTTAGTCGTGCGATTGACGGGAGGGGACGAGGTCTTCGTTCGGTCCTGCCTCCGATAACAACGAATTGATGCAGCTTCTACTGTACAGAAGTCAAATGAACTGTGGTGCAGCTATACACAGTCGAACCTCTAGATAAGGAATCTCTAGGAAAGTTCGGAATATGGAGTTTTCGCTATATTGAGGTTTCGTTATATCGAGATCATGTTCCCTAAAATGTTCTTTAAAAAAATGTATTATTATTATAAATAGAGGGATCTTTGTAAAAGAAAGAATACTTTAAATTAGAGCAATTATTACAAGTAATTAGCAATTAGAACATAATGTATATTGTTATGCCGTTGTATCAAGGTGTCGGGTGTCTATCGGAAGGGAATGGACAAATCTTAGTTATATCGAGGGTCCACTGTACACATTTTGTAGATATCAGGGGTTAAGTACTTGAGTCATCGGCGCGTTCAAGTTCAATTGCATTGCAGTATACGTGTAACATATAATATCTGTACGGTTAGGAATGTACTCGTACGGACACACAACGATGGGTTACGATCGAAGGGACATACGTAATACGCGGTAGCCCACAGTCCCGACGGCTTTCCCATGTCAATATATCATCGGCGTATGTGCACAAATACTGTCTATGTACATCTGCGGATGCGCGGCAATCCGTAGACAAATTGGTAAGTAAGAGGATATATGGTTGCTGAATGTGTATCTAGCGGACCAAATGCTCTCCTTATTGTAAACTGTCTTTTCTATATATGCGCTCCCTGGTCAGCGCCGTTCCCCACAGCAAATTGTAATAGCGGGTCTGCACGACCTCCCGGGAATATTCACTTATTGTTAAGCCAATACCGAAGTTTGCATTTACGCATTAAAGAGCTTCCTATTGACGTTGGACTTGCTTCTATCAGTAATGGGCGCATAACAAACTGCGTAATCATTTGGCTAGCGAAATATAAACTTTGAAAAAGCGGATATTGCTCGGATATAGGAATATATAGGTCTGGATACGTTTAACGGTAATGAATCTGGGAGATAGCAACGGGACCTTTTTTCACAAATAAAATTGACGTGGCGCAAAGAATTTTTATGAACGGTGCATCTGCATTTATCAGGAACTATCATTTTCGTGCGGTATATACTGCGGTTTGTCCTGAGAGACGTGGTTTGTTTGAACCTAATGAATAGAATTTACTTTCGAATATCGACATACTAGACTTGTGTGTGCTATTCAATTAAATAATATTGTTACGTCGAAAAAATCTCCCAAATAATTACAGCGAACGTTATGTGAAAACCATATATTTAACTCCAATGTAACGGTGTTCAAGTTACATTGAGTAGTTTCTTTACTGTAATGAAATTACATATTTGATTTGGATAGATATTTTATTTCGAAAAAATGGGGCACTGCTTCCAGTAGAGAAAAGCATATTTGACTCTGACAGGTTTTTATTCAACTTTGATCATTTTCTTTATTCTATCGACAAATATAGCTATTGGTGCACCTACCTGAAATCTCGGACCTCATCACGATAACATTGCGAATTTGAAATCACGACTTAAAATTCTAATCAGTCAATCTATTATTATGAAAAATTACGACGCTGCTTTTTTAGGCACTGCATAATACCTTCATTAATGATGCAGTACACTCTTCGCTTTGATTGCTAAACTTTTATTGTAATCAGAAAATCAGTTAGTAGATAAATAAATACTCGCCGAATGATTAATGCAACCTGGATAGATGGAACAGTAGATGTTCTTCCGATGATCACATCACGAAGTTGTGGTTTTTGAGGATCTACACAATATAGCTCTATATACATTATGCGGTTCCCAATTAGGACGAAAGTCACAGCGCAAGTATTTTTCACAAAATATTTGCTTAAATCGATTTCGAATATAATAGTCTATTGATAAATACTCTTATTTATATTCCCTAGAGTGTTATTTTTGAGTGGAACATTATGCCCTCGCGTATAATCATCCAACTTTTCAAAATTTAGAGCTACCCTTTCTCTCTTTTTTTCTCTCAATTGCGATAATGTAATAGTCGCGTTCTTCTCTTCGGAAAATCATGCACGTCGGTGTTATATTTTCTTCCTCGTCATATGATTTTCCGTAGCAAATTTGCCATCTC
>OZ023317.1:14219900-14314900 GCA_964007375.1 Ophion obscuratus
GCTTCATCTCTCTCTCCCTCTCTCTCTTGAGCTTACATACACCTGCGTTGCGCTGCACGCTTTCCCTCCTCCTCCTCTACTCTTTATTCTAATGCATTTAAAAAATGTTATAGGTGTATTATTTATATCGGTAAGAAATTTGTCTCTTTCGGTGAAGACACGCGTCGCCCGAAGTTCAGGGTCGAGACATTTTTGCAATTGTCAGCAAAAACGCATAACTCGAGATCTCTACAGAGTAGCTCGCGATTGTGCACCGTGCCGGACGATTCAAACTCGCACACACAATGACCGCCAGCATGTAGAGCCTCCGGCAAGAGTGCTAAAATGTCAAAATTTGCAAAAGGGGCTTTTTATTCGCTCCGGAGCTCCAGTTGCTCTCCGAATCGCGAAGCTCGTAGACCTCACCTCTTTCTCTGTGACATTTTAAAAAATTATGTAACATTTATAAACTTATGGGATATTTTGAAAAACAGTGTGACATTCAATTGTGTGAAGTGAGCAAAATGTATCCCGATTGCTCCGGGTGTCCGATGACACCTCTCGCGTGCTGCATGTTTGTGCATTTTCGAAAATTTATTTATTCTTTCAAAAAAGGATCCACGCGCGGTGACCATCAGTGAGTGGACGAAAATATTATTTAAAAAAAAGAAAAGAATAATAAAAATAACAAAAGGGGGCTACTATGGCGACACCACCGTTCCTCCCCACTCTTACCCCCACCACCTCGGCTGCCCCCACCACGGGCCGAGGAGTGGGGGTCGCCATAGTGGCCCCCTTACTACTAGCATATATTGAAGCATATAGCAAAAAAATTGTATGGGAAAATAGTACAAAATTGCGACACTGCAGCAAATTCTTCCGAAGCATGTTGAACTCTAAGTGCTCTGCGGCACGTAGGAGATTTTAGAAATATTGATTTTTAAGTAATTGCCGAGTATTTGACTAAAAATATTTGTTGAGAGGCGGGATAAAATCAGAAGGGAACCACAACCTCGTTGTTATAATCGAACGAAGAAGACGTTTATTTAATTGAACATTAAGTTGTACATGTTTTGTCAGCAGGTGCAACTAATACGTGTTTCGGGTATGAACGTTCGGACCAGACTGACCAAGGGGAAAAAAGAGTCTCGTACATAATCAACGTAAATAGCAACGGATGCTTAGCGACGGTATTTCGGCTGTTTCTCAGTGTATCGTTATGTAACACTTGAATTGTGGGGCGTGTGTCTGTAGACAACTTCAACACTTCCCCTCGATCCGCGATTCGTTATTTTTGTTCATTCCTAAGAGCGCTAAACATTTGCTATGTTTGCTTTTAGGTAGCGCTTTCGTGAGTATGTCGGCCGTCATCTCGTCTGTAGCGATATGTTTCAATTTGATGAGTTCGTCACGCAGGACCTCCCTTACGAAGTGATGTCGAATGTCGATGTGCTTCGTTCTGCTTTGAAATACTGGGTTTTCTGCTATTTTCGACGCTCCAATGTTATCGTTGTGGACTGTGATGTTAGCGAGATTGTTAAAGCCGAGTTCGATGAGAAATCCACGGAGCAATATCGCTTCTTGGGTACCTTCAGTCAACGGCATGTATTCCGATTCGGTGGATGATAGGGCAACTGTTCGTTGCTTCCTGGAATTCAAGCTGATGGCTCCGTGTGCTAACGTGAATGCATATCCGGTGAAGGATCTTCTGTCGATTGTGCAGTTTCCCCAATCGGCGTCGACGTAGCCTTTCGTTGTTTCGTTTGTACATTTGTATGTTATTTGATAATTGGAAGTGAATTTCAGATATCTCAGTACTCGTTTAGCGGCGGTCCAGTGTGATTTGTCGTAGCACGTCAAAAATTGACTCAGGTAACTGACGGTATGTGCGATATCCGGTCTCGTTGCTACCGTCAAGTACATTAAACTTCCGATTAATTCGCGATAGGGCAATTTTTGGTCTTCGGAGTTAATGGGGGTGATTCCTTTTTCTAGTTTCGTTCCGGCGCTCATAGGAGTCGAAACTGGGTTACATTCCGTCATTCCGAAGTTTTTAAGTAGATCTTTGATGTAACTTTTTTGGTGAATCGATACGGTGTCCCCTTTGCGTTCAAACTCGATCCCAATGCAGCATTTGACGTCTTTCATATCCTTTATTTCAAAGGATGTTCCGAGATGAAGCTTGACCCTGTCGATTGCTTCTTTTGTCCGAACAGCGATCAAGATGTCATCGACGTAAATCGTCATTATAACGGCATTTTCACCTCGACCGATGATATATACGCATGGATCCGCGTTGGTTGATCGTGCGCCTAGTTTTCTCAATTATGCATCTAATCGTTTGTACCGTGCCCGACCGGCTTGACATAGGCCATATAATGCCTTTTTTAAGTGAAGTACTTTGTCGCCGGATTCGATGTCCTTTAACATTTTTGATGCCCTTTCTCTAATACTTTTGTCGGACTCGGTGCGAGTTATTTCTTCTAGAGATTCTTTGAGGAATTCGGGTACATTCATGTAAGCATCCTCTTCAAGAATTCCATTCAAGTACGCTGTTGATATATCGATTTGATGGATTTTCATTTTGTATTGGGCTGCAATAGCTGAAATCAGTCTTATTGAGTTCATGCGAGCCATTGGGGCGAATGATTCTGAAAAATCGATACCTGGTTTTTGGGAGAAACCTTGCGCTACGATTCGCGCTTTTCGTCGTTGAAGGGTTCCATCAGGGCTGTATTTGTTTCTGAGCACAAATCGCCCACCGATGCTAGACTTGCCTTTTGGTTTGTCGACAACTTCCCACGTGTCATTTTTTTATTATTGATCGGACCTCATCGGCCATGGCGGACCTCCACTCACCTGTCGCTAGACCTGACATTGCGCATTTGATTGGAATCTCCACTGTACATGCGGTTTCGGTTTGATTGCTGCCTGATGATCCTTCCTGCTCTTCATTTTCATTCTCGTTTCCTTCTCGTTTCTACGCTTCTTCATTCCGTTCCGGGATTCTTGATGTGGTGGTTTGGAAGAGTCTTCGAGGTCTTCCCCTGCGTCCAGATCGTATAATGCGCGGTCTTCCCCTGCCGCGTCTCGGAGTTGTCTGATTTTGTTCTCGTTCCTCCTCCATTGGTGGTTCCTCTTCAATTGTAAGTGGTTGGTCCTCGATGATGACTTCATTTCGTGATATCTCGTCCGTATGATTCTCCGGAGTTGATGTCGCCATTGGCTCGAAGTTTTGATTAATTTTCTCGATCCTTGACGATTCTTTTTCTGCGAATATTACGTCACGAGAAATCTCTACCTTCTTTTCTTTCGGTATCCAGATCCGGTATCCTTTGGATTGCTCAGCGTATCCAATTAGTATTCCCTCTCGAGATCGTGGTTCAAATTTTCCCTTTTGAGCATTTGTGTTTAAACAGAATACTTTGCATCTGAACTCTCGTAAGTCCGTCACCGTTGGTTTTCGCCCGTGCCATGCTTCATATGGGGTTGATTTCGCCAGACTACTCGTCGGACATCGGGTTCGTAGGTAGTTTGACGTTGATATGGCTTCCGCCCAGAAAGATGCTGGCAGTCCGGATTGATCAAGCAGACATCTGGCCATTTCTCTCAGCGTTCTATTTTTCCGCTCGGCCGATCCGTTTTGTTCCGGATGGCTTGGTACAGTTAATCGGTGTTGTGTTCCGCATTTTCGTAATAATTCGTCGAATTCCTCGTTTACGTATTCTCGGCCATTGTCTCTTTGCAAATATTTGATCTTTCTTCCAATGAGATTTTCGGCCATCGCTTTATACTCTTTGAATGCGTTGAATACTTCGTTCTTTCTGCGAAGGAATTTCACTTCGCAGCACCGAGTGGCTTCGTCAATAAAAGTAACGAAGTACAACGATTGTCCGTTCGACTGGGTTCTCATTGGCCCACACACATCTGTGTGTACGATCTCTAGAGCTTTCGTTCGCTTTACATGATCTTTTGGGAATGGAGCGCGTGTCATCTTGCATCGTGAGCAGATGTCGCATATGAAACTTTCTGAAAATTTCACCTTCTTCAGACCTTTCAGCAAACCTTTATTCTTTGCTTCGCGTAGATCACTGAGATTTACGTGTCCCAGACGTCTATGCCATACCTCCAGTTCGTTTGATTTTTCTTGTGAAATTGAGGTATGTGTTGACATAGCCGTATATTCATTGCCATCTTCGTCCTGAACGTAATACAATCCACCGACGCGGTTAGCCGTTAGTATTACGATTCCTTTTTGATCTAATTCCGTTGCACGATTTTTGTCGAATGTGATCTTCATATCGTGATCAGTAATTTTCCCGACCGATAGTAAATTTGATCGTAAGTCTGGGACTAGCAACGTGTCTTCGAGCTTGATGTTTCGTTTCGTATTCTTGGTTTGGGTTACGATTGAAACTAATCCTTTTCCATCAACATTTGTTGACGCTTGGCTTGCGAGGTTCAACGATTTCGGATGTGTACCCTCAATCGTACTAAATTTTCGTGCGTCATTGCATACATGTGAAGTGCAACCACTGTCGAGACACCATTGATTGTTACGCGATTCGTCGATACGTAAAACTTCATTCCTACGTGTTTCTGCGTACAGACTTGTGTCTTCGATTGTTTTCGGGTAATGTTTTGCGTTCCCATTGGTGTGTCGGCATTCGTGGGCTTTATGACCCAGTTTGTTGCATTTAAAACATCGTATTTTAAATGACGTATTGTTGGAATTCTCTTTGTTGTAGTCACCATTTTCCATACGAGTCTTCGTTTTATCGTGAAATCTTTTACTACATTTTCGATCGACGATCATGGCATTCTGAATATTGCTTCTATCTTTCCCGCGCGCGTCGTTTTCTTCAATTATTTTAATTTTTAGCGTCTCTGGTGAAGGGAGCTCGTCATGAGATTCGATGGCGCATTGAAAGGTTTCAAATGTCGAAGGAGGACTATACAGCAAGAGGATCGATAGTAAATTTTCATTGATAGCTACCTTCATTGCATTTAGTTTATCGACCACGTCGAAGAACGACTTTACGTGTTCGCGGACATCGTCACCATCTCGCATTCTTTTTAGTATGAGTTGCTTCAATAACGTCGCCTTCCTTGCTGGTCCTTTCGATTCGTAGATTCCTTCGAGTTTCAACCACAGCTCATGCGAGGTCGTGCAATTTTTCACTTGTTTCAATTCAGTCGGGCTTATCCCCAGAAGAATTTCCGACATCGCTTTTTCATCATTTCTTCGCCACTTGGCTTCGGCTTCGGTTGATACGGGATCGTCCGCCATGATGATCGGTCTATATTTTTCGCCGTTCACATATTCCCACCATTCACATTTGATTAGTAGCGCGCGCATGTGAATTTTCCACGTGTCGAAGTTTATACTCGTTAGAGTCTCTACTTTCATTATTCCCGACATTACGCTCATCGTTTATTCGATTCGATTATTATTTGCGCGACGCGTTTTGCTTTATTGCTTATTATGCCACGGTTAAGTGGCCTTTGAGGTGTAACCGATTTATGGCAATGCCTGGGCCCATAACCTGTTGAGAGGCGGGATAAAATCAGAAGGGAACCACAATCTCGTTGTTATAATCGAACGAAGAAGACGTTTATTTAAATGAACATTAAGTTGTACATGTTTTGTCAGTAGGTGCAACTAATACGTGTTTCGGGTATGAACGTTCGGACCAGACTGACCAAGAGGAAAAAAGAGTCTCGTATATAATCAACGTAAATAGCAACGGATGCCTAGCGACGGTATTTCGGCTGTTTCTCAGTGTATCGTTTCGTAACACTTGAATCGTAGGGCGTGTGTCCGTAGACAACTTCAAGAATGTTCATTTAAACTTAATAAAACAAAATTCTTTTTTTTTTAGATTAAAATTGGCATAGTTATACTGTAAAAATATTAAAAAATACGCTTCCGGTAAGGCCGTTACAGTGGTGTTACCCCTTAAAGTTTTCATATAATTTCCGAGATTTTCCCGTGATTGTAATTAAAATAATGAAATATTCGAAAAAATTCGGAGAAATTCGGAGAAACTCGGACGTTTGCATAAAAATGATTGTCTGCACAACTCCGAATTCTTCATATTTGTTCTAATTCATAGAAAAATTCGGAAAATTTTTTCGGAAAAAATCAGAGTTTTTCGGAAAAAAAATTGCACTAGGGGCGCGGGCTCGTTCCCCGCGCTCAGTGTTTTTTTTTCAATTATTATTACTATTGAATCTTATTTGAATAGTTATTTTTATTAGTTATCATCATTATTTGAATTAGTTATCTTTTAGTGTCGTAAAATTTATCGCACACTCTAACCGCTTATTTTATTAGTTTGTACGTTAGTTTAAATATAATAATAAATCTAAATTGAAACTTATTTATCTTCTAAAAAATTGTTTGCGCTTTACTCACACCCGTCCCTATGCCAAGTAAATTGTAATTCATAAAAGTAAGCGGCAATTTATTTATATTGTGTTAGGTATTTATTTATATTGTTTATAGAGTGTTAGGAAAGGGTTCAATTGGGAAGGGCAATACGTAAAAACTCGCAAGGGTATATATTGGAAGTCAGGAAACATATATATATATTTATATATTGAACATCATGTAGGTGATCAAATCATAGTAGGTGATTTTGGAGACGAAGATGGCACTCAAAATCACGAACTGTGCGGAAAGCGACCATCATATCGGTATAACGTGTTTAAAATATACTTCACCGTTATATATTGTAACGGGATTTTCAGGTGCTTCCTAAGTTACAAAACCCCGGGATATTTCGCCTCGGGATGGGCGCCAGCCACCGGAAAGCTTCCCGTGGCAAAATTTTTATTTCCGAGGCGAAATATCGTGCTTGTTTCGGCTAGCCGCCGGCACGTGAGGAGGTAGAGGGGCAGGGTTCGATCACCAGGCGAGAAGCAGTACCCACACCGAATTTGGGTTTATTTTTTCGAGATTACATAACGTCCCCGATTGCTTTATGTACTCCTTCACATTACCTCGTCTCTCGCAGGAAGCGCGAGGGCCAAAAAAAACAAAAAAACAAACAGGGATTTCCCTGCCCGCGCGGTGAACCGGTACTTGCGGGTTACGGACGGAGCGCAATTTTTATTACCTTAATCTAAGTGCTGGGACAACCAAAATAAAATATAATAATTTACCAAAAAAAAAACGATACCTCTCGGCGATCCACTCATAGGTATCCTGAAGAGATTGGAAGAGCCGCGGGCGATATTTTGCGCGCTCGAAAGACGCTAGAGGATTCCCGAGGGCGAGGTGCCAAGACGACAATATCGCATAGATTCTGGGCTGGGACGGCGAGTCTCCAATGCCCTTTTAGAAATTTCCCGTACCATAAGAATCGAGCGAAACGACCGTCCTACCGGTTTTTTTTGTAGGGCGATATCCGGGAAGTTTCTGGGTCTCGACGGTCGACGAGGTTCGGTAGCGTCGCGTCCTTCGATCTCTGGCCACCGCACGGGAAAACGCGTCTCTCCTCTTACCGCACTCGTCCTTTTTGAGCACGACTTCCTTCTTCGATAGCTCGAATCCAAGAGTGCCTTCCTTCTCGTTTGATTCTCCTCGCAGTCACGAATCTCGATCCCCACCCTTCCTCACTACCATGCCTGATCGATCGTGGACAATCACGCAGATCGAGATGGCCTTATTCGTAGCCGCCGGGGCTAGGCAGTGATTGCAGGGACGCTCGCCGGGAAATACGGCCGGAGGCGAAGTTCCGAGCGGTCCTTGGTGACGTGCCGGCGCCGCGTGGAGGTGGAGGTGGACGCAAGATGCTAGACGAAAATCCAGGATGAAATCCCTAGATCGGGATTTTCTTTGTGGAATTTTCGCGCTCTGACGGTAACGAGAGCAACGAAGATCGCGCCCACTGACAGGGGAGCGAGTTCGAAGGCTCCGCTAAGGCCTCACGGTGGGAGTCGTTAGCTCGATGCCTTTGATTTTCCCGCGCGGTCGGATGGTTACGAAAGTGACGGCGATTGTGAGGGACGTGCAGAGATGCGTGTGCGCTCTGCCGAGGATCCCGTTGCTCTCCCCTGACGATCAGATGCGAAGTCGAGGTGGCCCATGCATACCGGCGGGAATTCTAGTTTTGCTCGATTCGTATACAAAGAAAATAAAGATAACGAAAGGGTTAGAGAATAGAGTAATTGACTCTGTTGGATTGCCCAGGAGATCGAGATGAGGAGAGAAGTCGCTCCCCATGCGGTGCCGTGCAGAACAATAGTCAAAATGAGGTATATGTGACGGGATGCACAAATGCCACGTCACAATATGTATTGTAACGTGTTTTTTTTGGTACTCCGCTGACCCGCCTGGCATGGTGGCGGCTGCAGCAAAACCGTCCTCCGGCTCGGGGCCGTCATCGCGATCACGACATGATTCCGTAGGGTTCTCTAAGCGACATTAGGATTTTGATTTAATATTCTGTTTATTTTCTTTATTTTCGCCACCTCAACGTCTGGCTTACACGAGCCAAGGTACCCACGGCCAGGAAGAGCGAGAGGGAAAGAAGGCAAGGCCAAACATTCTCCCAAGGCCAAAGATCGGGAAGACGCGGTGGCCCAACTATGGTCAAACGTTCGGAAAGACGCCGATTCCCGCGAAAATTACCTACCCAGGGCCGTGATTCGCGCCCCCCCCCCCCCCTTCACTTCTTCAGTTTCTTCTGGACAGGGGCCGAACTGTCACCCTCGGCGAATAATAAGTCTGGCGTCGGTCGTGGTCCTTACTCCCGTCATCGCCAAGGTCGACCGTTACGAAACATCATCCAGGGAAGAACAAGGCTCCACTAGGATATGAAATACGGCCCGCGGGAAGAGCGGACTTTTCATTTTCCATTACGGGAGGTTCAGGATTCGAAATCCGCGCTTGATCGATAAGCACACTCCCGAAAATTATTCGATACGGGCCTGTTCGCTTTGGTGTAATCATAAGAACAGAAACTAAAGAAAAAGGGGGGGGGGGGTACGCTTCCCGCACGTCGACCGGCTTTTGCGTTAGCTTCCTGCGAGGTGTCGAGCCGGACGGACGTGGGCCGAGACAATGGGAAACGACCGAATTACGCAGCCGGTGAGCTTGGCCATGCCTTCAGCAACAATCCGGGTAATTTTCGGCCGTATGGTCGGCTCACGATCTCGCGCATCTTTTTCGTGGCCACGGCCTCTGTCGCGTTTCCGTAATTATAAACCCCGTCACACGTAGCTAGCGCGTATCGTCGGCAAATTGTGTCGTGGTTGCGCGCGGAAAGCTCAATCCCGTTTTGCGACGAGCTTCAGCTCGATTAGTCTGTAAAAAGTGTGAGTGAATGTGTGCCTGCAAAAATTGGGACGTGTCGTCCTTGGTGATCCCTTGGCCTGCGGCGAGGTTAGTGCAAGGGGAAAGGGGGAGAGATTGCCCTTTAGTCGGGACATCTTCACGGAGAACTAGCCTCCCGTTTATCATCGGGTCGCGGGTTCGAACCCGTGCGGGCTCCCGTCTACCTTAACAATATCTACCGGGTGCCCCTTTCCCCAGTGTGGGGATTTTTCCCGGCTTCGTCGCGGGGGAGAAGTTGCCGAGCATCGACGTCCACGTAAGTAACGACCGGGGTAATTTTCCCGGGATATTTCTTTCTTTGTTTAACGCTCGGCCGGGTAACCGATTAGCGGGGGCCCGGTTTTGTAATATTAGTGTGGCCGGTAGGGGAGAGAGAGGAGAGGCCAAAACGAGCTCGACGTATATTGTGTGTGTGCGTAGGCCCCGGTCGGAATTGGTGTGTGTGTGTGTGTGCGCGCGAGAGTAACTGTCTCGCGAGATTTCGCGCGTATTGTACATATTTTGTTTTCTGATTTTTGTCCCGTGTTCCTTGCGAAGGAGGGGAATTATTAACGACAGGTAAAATAAATTCCCTGACGATAAATTTCTCTTGCCGCGCGTGATTGACACCTGACCCATCCCCTCTAACTTATCCACGAGGCTGCAGTTTGGCCGGACACTGCGTTCCCTTTTCTCATCCCGACAAGCCGATTTTCGGCTGGTGCCCTATATAAATTGTCGGGACGGGAGGAGGGGAGTTTTGTGACTCTCTCGGTCCTTTTCCCCCAGCTCCCTCGATTTTGCGGTCACAGTATACATACATATATACATACACACACACATGTATGTATGTATATGTATATATATTTATATATGTGTGTGTATACACTGGATGTCCCATTTAAACCTTTCACCTGATTTATTTCGAAAAATACTGCCTCGATCAAGTATTCAGTATAGTAAAACTTTCAGAGTTCGAAGATGGACGTTGAATAAAAAAATTGGGTTCAAAATTCAAAATGGCGACATTAAGGTGGTCGACATCTTTTTTATAACCCTTTGCACTCGAGAGATGACTCTCGCTCACCACCTACGATCCGAACGAAAAAGGCCTCGAGTGCGAAGGGTTAAATAGAAACATGACTTTTGTGTCGCCAAAAAAATTGTCAGGCCGAAACTAACAACTTCCGTAGGAAATCTTTTTATTAATCAAATCCATCATCTTCAAATTAGAACACCATTCTTGACTATTTTAGCGCTATCCAGGATGTACCACGAGGTCTTTAATATTTCAAGTGTAAGTGTGCGTGTGTGTGGGGTGTGAGTTTGTTTGGGTTTGTTTGTTTATTTTGGTTTGTTTGATGACCCAAACAAACTAAAACTAGGATTAGGTCTATGCGGCTCGTCACTTCCGTTATCAAACATATCCAAACAAACTCACACTTACACGCACGTGCACACTTATACCTGGTATGTTAAAGGCTTTACCACCTCGTGGTACATTCTGGATAGCGCTATGAGAGTAAAAAATTGTGTCTAAAAATAATAAACTTCATAAAAAAATTTACCGACCTTGTTGGTTGTGGCCTGAAAAATTTTTGGTTGACAAAAAGTCATGCGTTCATTAAAAAAAACATGTCAGCCACCTTGACGTCGCCATTGTGAATTGTGAACCAAACTTTTTTTTCCAACGTCCTCCTTTGACCTCAAAAGTTACACGATACTCAATAATTGATCGGAGCAGTACTTTTCGAGATAAATGAAGTGTAAGATTTAAATGGGACACCCGGCATATATATGAGCTTGGCCAAAGGAATTAGACACCTATATTTGTATACATTTCCGGCGAGTTCTTTTTCTCGAGATACTTTCTTTGTATTCATTAACCTCGAGTATCTCGAAACAAAGTTGTGTACACCGTGCATTACTTGAGAAGAGACAATGAAGGGCATTACTTGTGTGAATACGACATGTAGGCTTTTTTTGTCACATCGTCGGTCTGCGATCATCGCTCAGTGAAAAAACACAGAAGCGTGAAATATTACTATCACTCGTTAATTACGGAACGTAACGTTTTTTGTTGAAAAGAGGCAACAAAACACGTACCAGGTCTGGCGCAGCGTGCGAAAAGTAAAGTTTTGTTCGGGCAAGCGAAGACTCACGAAGGTTTGTGTTGTGCGGTACGGCAGGGTGTCAGTTCTGCACAGTGCAGTTCGACACCGAGTCAGTCCGCCAGTTCAACTCTCCACTGTTCAATTCGACGAAGCGGGCAGTTCGACACAGAGCCAAGTCGACGGCCGTAGCAGCTCGACATTTCCCCGACGCTCGCGTATCCCCACTCTTCAGATTCGGGCCGGGCGATTCGCTGCCCTGTGTCAGTTCGACACCGAGTTCTCCCTACACAGCGTAGCGTGCTCAACTTACATTTCCTAGCGGCTGTACTTTTTTCGAACCACCCATACCCGGGAACGAGAAATATACGAGCACAATGTTTTCGCATGTACCGACTACCCGCTCTGTCAGTTCTCTAGTTTATCGACAGATTTTGAATGGAAATTTCACGAGCGGCATTTTGTTATAACTTTATTCTTTAATAATGCCATGAACATATATTTAGTCTCTTAAAATTTTAATTCTTCCATAATTCGGGAAAAAGCGTCATTTTTGAGTACTTGAGAATAACGATAAGCAATACTAAGAGAACTGAAAACTTATATAATAATTGTGTGAAAGAAAAGCTGGTGGCCTCGTACAGTTAGACAGTTTTTCGTTGCCGTTGCATGGCCCCTTCGCATTTTTGCCATCGAAATTTGGAGTATATTCTGAGGTATAAAAAATCATATTTTCTGAAAATTTCATCCCCGTCAACGCAATGGTTTTAGAAAAATGATTTTTTTTAATATAAAAAAAATTCCGGAAACGGTTCAGTGGATCGATTTGACTTTTTTTGGTCCTTGTTATGATCAAACGTGTTACGAAATAAAATTATAGAACATCTTGCGAAAGATTAAGGTTTAAAAAAAATTATGTTTCTTGTTTTATTTTTATTTTTTTACTAAATTCACTTGGGGTCCAATAACGAAATTTTTTTCATGTAATTTTTGGGCACCTCATTAGATTATATAATCTTTTTAAAATGATTGGTTTTATGCGCCACAGTGAAAAAAAAGAAACAGACTTTATTGATATATTTTCGTTATATATCTATATAACTAAAATATATCAATAAAGTGTGTTTCTTTTCGTCGTTTATATAAATAAATATTTATATAAACAGTACGTCAACAAAAAATATCGAAAATATGCTTTTTTATGGCAAATTAACCTTCCACCCCCCCTCCCTCAATGATTCTGCGCTTTTCAACACAGCGTATTCATGTTATACGATGATTCAATTTTTTGATATATTGCAGACGACATGTCACACATTAATGAAAAATAAATATATCCGACATGCACTGTTCTTTGGCATTAAGTATTGGAACAACATGGATAATAATAATGTGGACGTTTCAATCTGTAATGAAAGGAACATATATGAGGAACATTGACAACAATATTATTTCCAATCGTTTCATGATATTAATTTCTTGTAACTGCATATGCTTTGTTCAGCGATATTTTTGAAGATTAAAAAGTTGATTATAAAATTTGGACTTTGCACAATGATTTTTACGAATAAACCAAGAGCCACAAGAAAAGAAATTCAGAACAAAATTAAACATCCTCTTGAAGAACATTATCCTATATTCAACGGCAACGAAAAACTGTCCAACTGTACGAGGCCACCTGCTTTTCTTTCACACAATTATTATATAAGTTTTCAGTTCTCTTAGTATTGCTTATCGTTATTCTCAAGTACTCAAAAATGACGCTTTTTCCCGAATTATGGAAGAATTAAAATTTTAAGAGACTAAATATATGTTCGTGGCATTATTAAAGAATACAGTTATAACAAAATGCCGCTCGTGAAATTTCCATTCAAAATCTGTCGATAAACTAGAGAACTGACAGAGCGGGTAGTCGGTACATGCGAAAACATTGTACTCGTATATTTCTCGTTCCCGGGTATGGGTGATTCGAAAAAAGTACAGCCGCTAGGAAATGTAAGTTGAGCACGCTCCGCTGTGTAGGGAGAACTCGGTGTCGAACTGACACAGGGCAGCGAATCGTCCGGCCCGAATCTGAACAGTGGGGATACGCGAGCGTCGGGGAATGTCGAGCTGCTACGGCCGTCGACTTGGCTCTGTGTCGAACTGCCCGCTTCGTCGAATTGAACAGTGGAGAGTTGAACTGGCGGACTGACTCGGTGTCGAACTGCACTGTGCAGAACTGACACCCTGCCGTGCGGTACAGCGTAAGACGTATAAAACTGACTAGTAATCATCTTAATCGCAGGAGATCGGGAAGAAAAAAGCCACCACAGCTCGAGACAATCGGATACGATCGTCTTTGCAAAAGCGTCGAGAAACATTGTCCGAACTGGCCGTTGAACTTGCTAAGCAGACGAAAACCAAAAATTATTCTCGCACAGTGAGACGCAGACTCAAGGGAGCTGGTCTTGAAAAATGTAAGGCCTGAAAGAACCCGTAGCTGTCCGAAACAAGTGAGCACGCTAAAGGGTGGACAAAAAGTTAAATGGAATGAATATCAGGGGCCAAATATCAATTTGCCCCTCCAGTATGGGTAAAAAAATATAAAGTATCTTTCAGAGGAAGATTTATTTCAAACAATGCGGTCCTTCACATCCGCAAGGGATGAGAGCATAATATTTTCATTTACCTCTTTGTTGCCTACGCTTAGCGCAATAGCATGGGATGGGGGTAAAAAGGGGTAGTGCGGGGGAAAGAATAGAATTAAGGAATTGACGCGATATTTCGGTATTGAGGGATAATTCGACAGAATTGGTGTACGATTGACACTATGTTATTTATTATAAGATTACTAGACGGGTTAAAGCGATTAGGCCTACGATGAATGATACAGAAAAGGAAAAGGTATGGTTAGCTAACATTGGTCGTGTTTGACGCTCGGTCGCTCGCTCGTAAAATTGCTGGTAAGCCGCTCGCAGGATTTGACGCTGCTCGTGTGTATACTCGTCGTGTTAACTACGATGGGCAGTACGCGTAGATAGAAATATGAACGGTGCGCAAGGTCGATGAATTGAGATTGATATGCACGGACCGATGATAGAAATTATACAAGCGTAAAATAAAACTTTTGTCACTAGAAAAATGAAGACTGTTCGTAGGAAAGTTAATTGGAGATATTCGTAGGCTTCTGAATGATGACTTTATTAAGGAATGTAAGGAATGATTCGGTTGAACGGAAGACTGAGATTAAAACTCCATAGAAGAACTTGATTTGATGGTGGTTGACGGGAGACTGGGATTGAAACTCAATAGAAGAGCTTGATTTGATGGTAGTTGGCGGGAGACTGACTTGAGGAAAGAAGTCTTTCTTGATATGAAAATTAGGAGGGATCAATAGTGGAAGACGGAACCTCAGGAAGAGTGCGGTTTTGGTCATCTAGTTCTGCAGGTATTGGACCATTGGTCGTGAAGATATCGGTCGATTAGCGTGATTGGTCGCGGTATGGTGTGCGAATACTTTACAGATTCGTTCTTCACGTGCGTGGCCTTATTCCAGGGCATCGGTTCTGACTAATATGCGTATGAAGAGAAGGAGACCTTTGCCCCGTGCTTCGGCGAAAAAGGGCATGGGATATAGAGTTCGATATTTGAGACTTAAGCATTCGCGTGGTTTGTGTTATGTCGATTTATAGCGATGATGACTTCTCATATCGAGAGGTTTGTATATCGGACTACGCTGCGAGACCGGATGTCTTATTTTTTAGTCAGAGTTATAAATTCGTCGGAGCCGTCTAGTTTATGTTATGTTTAAATAATCTAGGGTTAAGGCTTCTCTTGGTCATGCGGATGGGCCGACGTAGAGTTTTCGGATTCTGTTAACAGTGTTGATGGTTGGTTTTTTGTTCGACAGCTCTTCTTGGAATATGCGCCTGAGATCATGTTCTTGTTGACAGCCAATGGGATAGGAAAGGTCAATGACTGTGGCGGTGCTGCTATCGTATATATATCGCTGTGGATTCAATATGCGTGCGAAACGTACGCACGTTCCTTTTTACGCTGTCTTATTCTTAGATTTATACATATAATAATACGCTTATAACGGCAAATAAGGATATTGGGTATAACCGAGGGAAGGCACATTCGCTAGGATGTAACAGTCCGACAGATCCAAATTTCAAGTGAGCATGTTGTGTATTTAGAAAGCAAAATACTTAATCGGAATTAATGTTTTATAAACGACTTTCACTTTTTATGAGATACCAATTTCGCCTAATGTTTAAAGGTTTTTGGCACTGCTGAAAAATATCATACGGGGTGCATGGTACCAGCCATAAAACATAAAGGAGGTAGCGTCATTGTATGGCCCTGCATGGTGGCAAGTGGTGAGGATGAAATATTCATGTGTAAAAGGCACATTGTTTCGAAAAAGCATATAAATGTACTCAAAAATAGTCGATATCTTCTTTCCCGGCGAGTTTCGGAGATGGTAACACGGATACTTGACACAGGGTCAAATTCCAATGAGACATGTACCCTGTCACCAATCTGTCGCAACCATAAGATGGTTTGTTGAAAATTAGGTGCAACCTGTCCAACAGTCGGCACAGTCTCCGAATCTCAACCCTGTTAAACAATTATGGGCCATTAATAAGATGCAAGGGTAACAGTCGGTGCACCAGATAATCAGACGACGGCCGTCTATACTGGTACGGATTTTCCACAGTTTCCCCGTATCCTCGGCAAATGCGGTATAGTATAGCTTCAAACGGCTGTAGACGTTGCGTCTACAGCCACCTAACTGCTGTTGCGGCAGTTAGGTGAGATTAGCGAAGTGCGGATAGGGAGTCATAGAAAAGGGTTCAATTGGGAAGCGTAAAAACTCGCAAGGTTATACGTTGGAACCCAGGAATGAAATACCTACATATAATCGACAACAATCTCTTGCATTCCATATGGCCTAATTTATGCTCCGACGCGATAGAGAGAAAACACTTCGTTTTCCAACTTTAGCGTCCATTAGTAGCTTGACCTATACTATCGACTTTTCCATTAGAGCAATTTTCCGGCTGTACTAATTTAACTACGACCTACTTTGTACTTCTTTTCACGCGCATAAAAAAATATTGCAATGGCTGCCGGAATTGTACTCTTCCTGACTGAGAACGCAGGAACATTTACAACGGTATCGTAATATCCAGATAGGGTCACGACGTGAGAGCATTGGTGGGAAAGCCTCGTAATGTGAGGGCAAAAGAACATGATTGGAAAAGTAAGCGTGCATGATAACCGGAAATAAGCGAAAGCATTACAAATATGCTGTCTTTGTGCTCAGTACGATCCTGCAGATCGAAAAAGGGTCGATGGTTTTACGGGCCAGTTGCTCTGCTTTTATTTATTAAGCCTATTAGATCGTAAAAAAAATATGGGGCAGGTTATGACACGCAGGGGTCCCGTAACGTCTAGTGGTTCATAGTACATTTCCCCCAGCATCGAACTATATATGGTACGTAACCTTTTTCCCCATGGGAATTTTCGGATCCAGATGGTCCTTATATGTTCATGTGTAGACACATGACATCCACTATGTCCCATTCCATTTGGTCCCACTACGAACGTACTTTTACACTTTGTGTCGTGCATGGATGGGTATATGCACGTGTATGTGACGTACACGCGGTCATCTCTTATGTTCGGCCATGTAACGAAAAGGACTCGACGAGACACTTTCGCTATTCAATAACCTCCGGAATGGTAATTTTTGGGAGAAATTGGTTTTTTCCCTAGGGTACATAAAGTCATCGCGTGTGTTGTAAATCCGGGATCTTCGAAATAGTGGGTCAGAAGTTGAACGCGTAACACAGTATTGAAAAGATTATTACACGTGCAATTTTTTGGCACGACTTTATAAATGTTTACCCACTTTATAAATGTATTAGAGCGTGTAGAGTTGACTCTAACAATATAATTGTCATTCGGAAATAAATTATTATTATACTTTTTGGAGTATTTGAACAAAAAGTGCACTTTCGTTGAGAGTCATCCAGAGCTAAAGCTTGTGTGAATTTCTACGATTTAGAATATATAACGCCTCATGACGTTTGGCAGTAATGCGTGTCGGTAATACTTGTTGACACAACATTAGAGCAATTGACTGAGAAACTTGGAATGAAAAATATAAGTTAAGAATTCTTAAAGAGGCAAAGGACCATTTTCAGAAAAAAGCTTCCAGGATGTTCTAATTTTGGGAAATTTTATACCGATCAAAATTATTTGTCTCAATCAAATAAATGCGATACATTTTGAGTATTGTTGTTTGAGTAGCAACTATATTTTTATTCACTCTAACGAAAACATTATCAGACTCTAAGGGATGTTTATTGCTAGATCATACTGGTTATTTGCGGAAAAAAAAACGGAAATGTACCCAAGCCGAACTCATGCTTTAGTTGAGTACTATTTTTCATCACTACAATGATTTATTAGATTCAAGTGAATGTTTAGACGACTGAAAAAAATTACTTCACATTGTGTAGTAATCGTCTTGAGGTGTTGCATTTGAGGAGAAAAACATTGTGACCGTTTTTTTACGGCCTGAATTACGTATTAACATCACAAGAATGATATAAAAAATGTATACGCGAAAAACTTTTAATTAATTATAACTTTTAATTAAAAATAGTTGTGCGAAGAAATCCACTAAATGAGCAAAATGTATTTAAAATTTAAACTGACAGAACGGATCCAGCAACTCTTTGTTTTCCTTATTATTTAAGGCCTTAGGCCACAGTAACGGGTATAAAATCATGTGCGAATTTAACCATTTTTTTCGTATAAAAAAGTGATTCACTCATCAAATTAATGGCACATATATTTAGTATGATATCAAGCTGCTAGAATTTTTTTTTTCGATGTACAAATTACCGACTACTAATATTTTCTTTTGTTATCTTTTTTTAGGCGCTCCGCGGCGTGACATTTAACACCTACAATTTTTTACCTAGAACAAAAAGCAAACATTCTCGTCAATCTACATTAGAATACCTAGAGAAGTACTACGTACGTAATTAAAAAAATATTATTTTATTCAAAAGTTATAAGTATTTGAACTTAAGAAATTAATTTTGAGTGAAAAATTTCGTTATAACTGCTCATAAAATGAAAAGTTTTCGATGGATCATAAATTCCGTACCTACTTCTCTGCGAAATGCAATTAGGAACATAACATTCAAATTTGAAGTAAAGCGAGTGAAAATTGTTGAAATGATTTGCCACGCCAATTGGAAAAAAGCTGTTTCGAGTAGTCGGCCATTTTGTACATCGAAAAAAAAATTCTACCAGCATTATTTTCATAATAAATAGATGAGTAATTAATTTGATGAGTAAATCACTTTTTCATACGAAAAAAATTGTTAAATTCGCACATGATTTCATACCCGGTACTGCGGCCTAAGGCCTTAAGAATCAATTTACTTCCTCTCTCAGTTCGTAAAACCTCGACAGCATGTTTCCTTTGGAAAGCCAACGCACTTCGGTGAGAAAAAGCAACGTTTCGTGTTCCAAGTTCATGTCAGAGCATAATTCTTTGAAGAGACGAGTGTTAAGTGCACTCCTTTTAATAAAGTTGACTACCTTTATAGCTGTTTTCATCCTAAGAGCAAATCATTCCGGGAGCGTTTTGGCGGCCAATGCTTGACGACGAATAACGCGGTGCGTCGTTATTACAGATGGATTCTATTTTGTAAGGGATCATCGGTGTAGAATTTAAAGAAAATCGATTTTTTTACAACTCGGGCATTTTTTGCATTATCCGATAGTATAGGCTGTTCTAAACATGCTGTTCAATGTTTGGGGCAAAACTCGAATTATTCCGCTTGCTACAACCTTTCTCAGAAAAACGGTACATCCGTATAAAAACATATCCCATTAAGGCCATGTGCCACACGCCTCCGATCGCTTCGAAATTTTGAAATGGGAATTCTCCCGAACGGAACAACTAAATGGAATGAAATTTGTTGTGTGCATGCAGGACGCTTGCTCCGACAGCATGATTCGCGAAATTTTTCAAAATTTCGAAAAAAAATTTGCAGTTTGTGGTTACCATGCGAAAAACTGTGAATTATTAACCATTGTATCGCATTTTCGTTAATTTGGCGCGAATCATGCTCTCGACAGTGGAAAAGCACACATTTTGAGCTTTGTTTCACCTGTTTTCGGGAACAAATGGCGGAGAAAAAGCATTTTGCAATTTTTCCATAAATGTAGCAAATATGTACCAACAAAGCTCAAAATACCAGGTACCGGAGCGAGCGTTCAGTTCATCCGTTTTCTCACTGGCGGCGCGCAGCTCACTTCGTCCTGTTTTGACCGACCGCGCTCGCCTCCTTCCGGAACAATTTATTTTTTGACAGGTCGAAAGCCGGAGCTATAACCTCGCACATTCGTTTGAATATTATATTTCATACGAAATGTGTGATAGAGTGTAATATATAATGTGAATAGTGTGAATATAGAGACAATAGAGTGCAGTTTGTTTTCGTCGCGTTTTGGTGAGTTTTTTTGCCGTAAACAACGCTTCAGGACGCCGGCACATCACCGATGAGAAATCCCGACAACGAAATAATCGACGAGAAAAGCGCCGCGGCCGATTACACGAAGAACCCAGGTAGAAATTGTGTTTGGAATCCTATAGGATTCCCCTACTTCTCCCTACTCCCTGATAGGGATCCAACGAGACACCCCATTGGATCCCTATCAGGAAACGTCACGCTCGTACATTGGATTCCAAGAGGGACTCCCCATCGGGATCCAAAAGGGATTCCCATCGGGATCCAAAAGGGATTCCCATCGGGATCCAGTAGGGATTCCTATCGGGATTCCATAGGGATTCGATAGGGATTCCCTATTAGGATCCAATAGGGATTTCCCATCGGAATCTGTATTTCTGTAATTCTGTAAGGCCAAAATGCTACAAAAAATAGAAGCATCGATACACTAAAGAGATCAATTTATTGTTTACAAAGGAGTACATATCGAATACCACAATATACTTATTTTGTTTTTTTAATTGTTTACCCATACTGAATATTTATAGTGGTTTGTATAGTATTCTTCGAATACTTATATCTTATATCTATATCTTCGAGTACTTTTTATACTTTATGAACTTTTTAAAAATACTTTAAATACTTTTTATGCTGTAACGTAGTTTTTATACACTTTTTATACTATTATTAAGCAAAAATACTTGTGCAGTTATGGGCGGGATATTCTTTGAATACTTTTCATACTATATAAAATTTAAACACTTTAATAAGGTTGATGCTTGCATCATTGGAATGCAACAAACATTAATGCGTGTTTGGAGTAAATAAATTTTACGATCGCGATTGCGCAGTAACTCGATCGTCGCGCGCTTTTCAACGACGACACGAATATATATGTACCCTGCGCCGCTTATGTTCTATCGCCCGACGTCTTTCTTTTGTCGGAAGCGATTTTCTGAATCCTTATTGGATCCCGATAGGGAATTCCTATTGGCTCCCGACAAGGAATCCCTGTTAGATCCCGATGGGGAATCCCTATTGGATCCCGATGAAAAATCCACCGGGTCGGGTGGAAATTGCTGTTACGGGCTACAAACTGAAGCGAATGTGTAATAGATATCATGTTTATAAAAATATGATTTCATACTTACATTTAATTTTCTTTTAAAACCTCATTTAAGCCGCTCTAACAAAACTCCACACCCACAGCGATAAACCGCAGACGCAATCGTTACCCGATTGCCGTCACGTCCAAAACAAATTTTTATGCGCACAAGTATTAAAAATTCAAAAAGTGTGCATATTAAAATTTATAACAAGTTTTTTTATTCGTATAAAAAATACTAGCCCATAACAAACTATAAATATACAGTATGAGTAAGCACTAAAATAAAGAAGTTACTAAAGAATATAATTATATATTGTAGTATTCGATATCCTAACAAATTCCTAGAAACACGTTGGTGCATCTTGAAACTCCCAAGCAAATCTGTGCACGGGACCATCAAAGAATAATTTTTTACAGAGCGTCGCGAAATCCCATTTTATATAATTTCTAGTAAAAAATTCTCAAACCGCGTTAATCTGGAAACAGCCCAGGATCCATTTGGATTCCAATGTGGTCTCCCTACCTGGGGTGTCCATATCAAATCCTCATAAGGATCTGGTAGAACCTGGGGAGTCCCCAACAAATACATTTGGATTCCAATGTGGACTCCCTACCTGGGCCATCCCTATCAAATTCCCATAAGGATCTGGTAGAATCTGGGGAATCCCCAACAAATCTATTTGGATTCCAGTGTGGACTCCTTACTTGGGGCGTCCCTATCAAATCCCCATAGGGATCTGGTAGGATCTGGGGAGTCCCCAAAAAATTTCTGCATGGGAAGATCGAGGAACATAGTGACAGCGAGAAGCCGAAGGAGAAAACACCGGAAGTCAAGGTACGTACGTGCTATAACCTCATAACCACAATTTACGTACTTTGTAATTTGCCACGATCTTCCCTCGCATTGCTTTCCCGCTCGCCGATGTATCAAATATCCAACGGCTCCGATGCAAGAAACCCAAGTTCATTTGCTCTTTGCAGAAATACCTCGGTATTTATTCGTGAAAAAATCGCAGATAGCATATTTTCGATTTCCTGAACAGAGTGCGACCAAAATGAGGCACGAAAGTTTAACACCCTTTGCCTACGAACGCTAAACTATCACGTCTCAAACACGGATGATTTGTGGACCTGTGGCGATTCCTCGATAGCTTCACCCTGATGACCGAGCGTACTATTGGTGTGACGTACAGAGATAGTACCCTACGGTGTACCTGTACGGTAGTACATCGCTACCCGCAAATGTACGTGTTACTAGTCTGGTACCGGTACACTGTGCAATAGTAAAATATACCGGTTCTGTATCCTCACCATACTAATACTGGTACCGATACCGTACGCACACACGTGGTAGGTACGGTACCTGGGCTATCATGTAGGAACCAGAACTAATATAGCATCGGATTTACCATCTAGATGGACCATTGGATTTATCCACGGCAGCAAGTACGTACTGCCGAGGATGAGAAACTGCGTCAATCGTCGCGGCCACAATATACAGTCCCGGTCTCGCGAGGATATCACCGCTGTCTCGAATCTCTCCGAGTGCACCAGCGAGGCTGAACTCAAGGAACAATATCTTGCCATGGATCGCACCACCAATCTGTGCAAGGCCTTTCGCTTACGTATGTACGTTTCAAAACAAAGGGTGAGGACGCTAGGGCCTTCTTGCATCTCAATGGTTACAGCTACCATCATCTCATACTCAGAGTCAACGGGTCCAAACCTTCAGCCCAACAGAATTGAATGGTCAATGGTTGAACGTGTTAAGGTAGAACAAGCATGCGCTCTTGATTTTTATAGATTTTGTTCAAACTTTAACCAGACATTGTTCGTATGATTATGCATGTTTCAGTGAAATTTTAGAACAGTCGACTATTTAGATTTGGAGGTAATGGGTTTTGAAATTGCAACTTCCAACACTGCAGGGTCTGCATTGAAATTTAGACAGGGTAATTTTCCGTAACAAATATTTGTCCTCTATAAAAAGACACAAGGCAATAACATAAGCAATATGAAATATTAATGTTTATAATGCAAATATTTATTTTACGTTAAAAGTTTTGAACTTTAGGAACACGATAATTATCTTTTCTTTCGACATATTTACCAATACTGTTCTACGGTGTTGCATAATATCTTCTTATTATAGGGGACAAATATTTTTACCGAGAGTTATTCTGTCGTTACTGAACGTCTTTAGCAAAATTGAATAGTAAAGACAATCCAAACTTGTTTCACTCGTTCCCTAACAAGTTTGCTATCTAATCATAATTTTTCTTCGAAATGAATAACCCAATAGAATGGTACACCGAATTATGTGACCTGACTTTCGGCCAATGCAGACCCTGCAGTGTTAAGAGTTGCTATTGAAAAATCCATTATCTCCCAATCTAAATAGTCAACTGTTCTGAAATTTCACTCAAACTTACATAATGATATGAACAATGTCTGGTTAAAATTTGAACAAAATCGATAGAAATCAAGAGCGCACGCTCGTTTTATTATAAGGGCTTACACGACTGTAAACGTCAAAAATTGAGTGATATTTCGCGATTTTTTTTTTGTAGGACAAATAAGAGACTATTAATATTTAAGGATGTTATTAGTCATATCTTCGAGGGACCAAAATGAAATGAATATTAAAAAATTGTACCAAAAGGTGAGGCTGGAGCCATCCTGGAGAGGCATGTTGAATTTGAAACGCTCTGCGGCACGCAGTAAAGCTGACGCAAATTTGATTTTAGAATAAAATAAATAAAATTCTATTAATTTACACGAGTATAGCTAGATGAACACGTAGAGGATTGTGAAAATATTAATTTTTGTGTCATTCGGGAGCATTAAACCAAAAACTTAATTTTCGACAGAAAAAAAGGACAATAATTTTGTAATAAGTCATGTTATAACTAACTCATAGTCCCGTACGTATTTCTCTTTGGAATGTTATTTTAAACATGTACTCAAAATATGGAGTGAAAATGATGAAAATTTTTGGAGTTATGCTGCGTGCCGTTTTGAAAAATTGTGTTCCGAGAAAAACCAGCGTAACGCAGAGTTTCTTATCCGTTCCCTGGTAGACTATGGACAAAATATTTCCGATGCAACTTTTCGAAGAGAATAAGCTACTGTCCGGGCTGAATCTCCGTCGTCTGATGACATCGGCACCTTATCCATACCTTCGTGAGGCGAGCGGTGAACAAAGTGTATATGTATCGTGGTCGAGGTATTTGTTTAAATTTATTAAAACGGACGGTAATCTGTCACCACCTTTCCATAGGGCAAGCCTTTAGCAACTCGGAAAGCCTAAAGTTGAATTGTTGTAAAAAACTATTGAAAACTTTCAATTTTGGGTAAGTCAGCATTTTATTTCAAATTCGTTCAGGGCAAAATGCCTCCTTCCGGAACAATTTATTTTTTGACAGGTCGAAAGCCGGAGCTATAACCTCGCACATTCGTTTGAATATTATATTTCATACGAAGTGTGTGATAGAGTGTAATATATAATGTGAATAGTGTGAATAGTAATAGAGTGCAGTTTGTTTTCGTCGCGTTTTGGTGAGTTTAATTATTATACTTATCCGTTCCCTGGTAGACTATGGACAAAATATTTCCGATGCAACTTTTCGAAGAGAATAAGCTACTGTCCGGGCTGAATCTCCGTCGTCTGATGACATCGGCACCTTATCCATACCTTCGTGAGGCGAGCGGTGAACAAAGTGTATATGTATCGTGGTCGAGGTATTTGTTTAAATTTATTAAAACGGACGGTAATCTGTCACCACCTTTCCATAGGGCAAGCCTTTAGCAACTCGGAAAGCCTAAAGTTGAATTGTTGTAAAAAACTATTGAAAACTTTCAATTTTGGGTAAGTCAGCATTTTATTTCAAATTCGTTCAGGGCAAAATGACGCACTGTGTCAAGGAAGAAGAACACCACCGTCACTGGCCATTTTCGACCGTTTTTTGAAGATTTTTTTTAAAGAAACCAATAAAATACATGGCACTTTTAGGCTTTATCAGGTGTACATTGAAGTATGTAAAAAGAGTTTATTTGTCAAAAGAATAGGAAATCGCGGTGCACGAGTTGCTATAGCACTACTGGTTTTCAGTCAACCCTCTCCATACTCTTGAAGTTTGCATCGTTGGAACGCAACGAAAGCTCTTGCTTACATTTTATTTTTTATATTTTCATTGTTATAGAAAATCTTTTTTTTTAGATTTACATAGTAGATCGCTAAATAAACATCTTAAAAAATAGTTAGAAGATTTTTGTGAGCAAAGTTTGCCAAAATAAATTAAAGAAATTCACGAATGTTAATTTTCGTTGCGTTCCAACAATACAAACTTCAACCTCATACTCTCTCTGCGGAACGCAGTACAACTATCGTAAATTTAATCCTGGAACTAAGAGCGAAATATTTTCGTTACTCATGTTAGTTTTAGAAGTCAAATACGCGGAGAAATTTCAAAATAATTTTTTAAAAATCGTATTGAGTTTGAAAAAAGTTCGTGTTTTCGACCATAATTTTGATATACTACTGAAAAAAATTAAGGAACAGAAAATTTCTTCATTTTTTGAAGCGCTGTATCTCTGTGAAAAATGGTTGCATCGAGATAAAAAAAGTCTTCTAAGCTTCAAGTTTCTAGTTTCGCGATTTTTTGGCAAATTTTTTTTTGTGAGCTGCTGTTTTAGCGCTATCATAAGAATAGCGGAGGAAAATAATTGCCAAATTTATTTGTTTTTTCTCAAGGGTTCACGGGCTAGTTAATTTTTTTTCACGTAACTCAATGTATAGGTCAGTTAGCTTGTTGATTCTGCTTTAATTTGGTTTTTTGTCTCTCTACGTCAATTTTTTGCTGAGATATCCGACTTCAAATGAAACAAGATTCTTTTGTCTTTGATAATCGATATCTCAGCAACCAATGATTGCAACGGGAATTAAAGGGCAGCTTTGAAAACTTGGATAAATTTCCTACCAGCCCCTTTCGTTGATCTTTCAGAAAAACATTTTTTCACTCTCAACATTAATTTGAAAAAGAACAAAAAGTGACTTTTTATAGTTTGTCAGTAAATCTACTACGACTTTACAAATATTGATGGAAACACTAATGTTGCCGCGTTTTTTTTCAAGCGTAATGTAGTCCCAATAGCCCTGTTAGTTGTCAAATTGATTCATTGAACCGTTTTTCTGGACTGATTAATCAATGTTTTACAGAACAATGAAAGGCACAAGTGTATTGTTTCTAAACATCGTGTAATCATCATCAATATGGAAAGACCAATTTTCTTCGACTTTTTTCATAAATTTGCAAGTCTCTTGTTAAATTTAAGAAAAAGAAATTCATAAAATTTCAATTTTTTTAAAATATTTCTTGTAACTTTGTAAAACATTTCAGGAAACAATACTGACTCATTTTTTAACCGATTCGGCCTTTGCGCACTATATTTTCAGTCATGTTTAATTGCATTAATTAAAAATTGATAACCCCAAACTGTATTCAATAGTCGATCTGAGAACATTTATACGATTAACTTTTGATATATTCTACGAAGGTTATTAGGGTTACAGAAAACAGTTTTTTTGAAACTAGGCATGAATAAAAATTGAAAAAAGTTACAGTTTACAAAAACTTTAGATATATTTTTTTACCAAGACGTAGAAAAAAAATTACCAAAAAAATATTAGTTAAAAAAAAATTAATTAGTTTTTTCTTAAGAAAAAGATCAGTTTTGGAAGAAAGTTTTTTTTGTAACCCTAATAACCTTCGCAGAAAATATCGAGAATTAATTTCATACAAGTTCTCAGATCGACTAGTGAATACAACTTGGGGGTTTCAACTTTTAATTAATGCAATTAAAGATGAGTGAAATTATGGTGCGCAAAGGTCGAATCCTGTAAAAATGAGTAAGTATTGTTTCCTGAAATGTTTGACAAATTTGAAAGGAAAAAAAATTGAAATTTTTCGAATTTTTTTTTTTTTGACTTTAACAAGCAACTAGAGCAAAGTTGTGACAAAAAGTCGAAGAAAATTAGTTCTTTTCATTCTGATGATGATTACACGATGTTTAAGAACACTTCTTCCTTTGTTTTCTAAAACTTTGATGAATCGAACCGAAAAAATGGTTCGATGGATCAAATTGAAAATTTACAGGGCTATTGGGGGTACATTAAGCAGAAAAACAACCGGGCAACATTAGTCATTCCATCAATACTTAAAATATTGTACATTTACTATAATATATAAAGTAGTAGTACATTTACTGAAAAACCATAAAAAGTCATTTTTTTGTCCTTTTTCAAATTAATATTGATGGTAAAAAAATGTTTTTTTTTCTAAAAAAACAACGAAAGGGTCGTGTTGGAAATTTATTTAAGTTTTCAAAGCTGCCCGTGCAATCATTGGTTGCAATTTATTTAAGTTTTCAAAGCTGCCCGTGCAATCATTGGTTGCTGAGATAACGGTGATCGAAGACAAAAGGATCTTTTTACATTCAAAGTCGGATATCTCAGCAAAAAATTGACGTAGAGAGGCAAAAAAACAAAATAGAAGCTGAATAAACACGCTAACTGACCTATACATGTATTTAACTGAAATAACGCTCTCGAGCGCGTGGACCCTTGAAAAAAGCCAAAAAATGCGCGATTACAGTAGCTCACAAATTTATTTTGACCACAGATCTCGAAACTAGAAACTTGAAGCTTCATAATGCTTTTTTTCATCTCGATGCGACCATTTTTCACATTGATACAGCGGTTCAAAAAACACTTTGAAAAGTTGAAGAAATTCGATTGGTCGATTGGACGAAAATTGTTCGAGTTCTGCTGAATCCCGATTTCGAAAACGTGGTTTGGAGAAAAACGTGTGTAAAGTCAACGGTTAGACGATAGAGCTAAAGAAGTTTTGTTTCCGTAATCTAATGCCACCTTTTGGTCGAAAATTAAACTATTTTTAGTCGGTGAATTTCTCCCCATAGATAATAGGCTTACAAGAGTTGAGAATTGCGACTACCGCCATGGCATCGCCGAAGACGCTTTTCAGCGCCGGAGACTCCCCTATAAAAATAGCTCGAAAACCACTTTAAAACTGTTTTTTTCGGCTATAAACGAATATTCATCATATTTTTGGAGGTTATAAGGATTTTTTAAGTGTTTCCGAAAAAATGATTTTTCGAAAATTTTCTACCGGTGTCCTTCTTTAACCATATCGCGAGCGTAAAATTTCACCGCTCTTCTGTAGGGCGAGACTCCTGCGATCGTCATTGCTAGAAAATTCGATCCTTGGAGGAAGCTGCCGAAGATAAGCCATGGCAGAGAAAAAAATGGCAAACGCAATTGTTTAAACAAAGAGCATTGTAACATTTTTTAAGTCACCAAGGATTTTTTAAAAGTGTTTCCAACAAAACGATTTTTCAAAAATTTTACACCGATGACCTCTAAACAATTCGCGATAGTAAAATTTTACCGCTCTTCTGTAGACTTCTCCGAGACGAGACTTCTCCGATCGTCATTGCTAGAAAATTCGATCTTTGAAGAAACCTGCCGAAGATGAATTCCGGCAGAGAGAAAAAATGCTCAACGATTTTTTTTAGCATAATTAGTAATAATTTAGTAATAATAACATTTCACCAGTCTTTCGCAGAGTGAGACCCGGTCGATCTCGTTCGCTCGCGAATTTGGTCGGCCGCGGACAACCTGCCGAAGATAAGCCATGGTAGAGAAAAAAATGACGATCGCAATTGTTTAAATAAAGAGCATTGCAACATTTTTTAAGTTTCCAAGGATTTTTTAAAAGTGCTTCCAACAAAACGATTTTTCAAAAGTTTTACACCGATGACCTGTAAACAATTCGCGATAGTAAAATTTTACCGCTCTTCTGTAGAGCGAGACTTCTCCGATCGTCATTGCTAGAAAATTCGATCCTTGGAGAAACCTGCCGAAGATGAATTCCGGCAGAGAGCAAAAATGCTAAACGTATTTTTTTTGCAGTAATAATAAAATGTTACCACTCTTTCGCAGAGTGAGACCCAGTCGATCTTGTTCGCTCGCGAATTTGGTCGGCCGCACACAACCTGCCGAAGATAAGCCATGGCAGAGAAAAAAATGCCGATCGCAATTGTTTAAACAAAGAGCATTGTAAAACTTTACAACTCTTTTGTAGAGTGAGTCTCGAGCGATCTCGGTCGTGACTCGAGATTTTAGCAGAGATCGAATTCGTCGACGATGAGCGACACCGAGATGCGAAATAGTCTTCGAGCTTATTTGTTTAAATTAATTAAAAAAGAATGGGGAAATGGTAGCATCCTTCCACCATACGGCTCTCTAGCAAACTCTGTTTGCTAGTAAGTTCAACCATAAAGAAATTTCCACCGATAACCGCCGTCGACAAAAAAATCGTTTCGAGGGCATTTGTTTAAACAATGCGCGATCGCAAAATTTCACCGCCCTTCCGTAGAGCGAGGCTAGCGATCTCGATTGTTCGAGAAGCTGACCAGCAAAAATGCTGGCAAATATGATCCCTGGCAAAGATAAAAATGTTGAACGCATTTGTTTAAATAATGACCATTGTAAAATTTTACCACTCTTTTGTAGAGTGAGTTTCGAGCAATTTCGGTCGCTCGAAATTCTGGCAGGGATTGATATCGTTAACGATAAGCGGCATCGATGTTACAAATTGTGCTCGAGCTTATTTGTTTAAATGAATATAAAAAAGTATGGGAAAATGCCTAAGTCTTTTGGTTGTGGCCGTCGTCGAAAAAAAAGTCGATTCGATGGCTGCATATACAAAGTAAAATGCAACAAAGTTTCACCGCTCTCCTGCCGAGCGAGCGCCTGCTTCCAATACAAGCGTACGATGGTCGCTACGCATAGTTGTGTGAATTGTGGGATACACACAGATGTAAGGTGCTTGCGTACGACCGCACGGCATGCGAGAATGTATTCGTTCTTTCTCTACACGGTCGGCGCGACGTAGAAAACACAACACATATACACACGTGCGCGCGCTCAGCGATCGCCGTCTGTTTGGCTTCGACTCTTCGTCCTAGTGCGAACCATCGAGACCGAATTCGCGATCGCTGCGCTGTCCGTCGGTAGCGACTCGTAGCTAAAAACTACGAGATCTGCGCTACCGACATAACGAGAGGCCGCGTCGAAATGTTCTGGCGTGTGGCACATGGCCTTAACATTCATGAAAATGTTTCTAGTAACTGATAATCCTTTAAAATATTTAAAAAGTAAAAAAAGAACGCCACGTAACAAAATGCCCCCTTAAACATTATTGCTTGTTTGACCATGTACAAAATTCTGATTTATCTTGGAATATCTTTTAATTTTATTCAACGAATTCTTTTATATTTTTTCAATTAAACTGTACAAAATAGTGAAATAACTTTTTATAAAATAGCCAAGCAAGTTTACTAAAAACGTAAACAAAATTGTTAAACCTTGGAAATAATATTTTCCTAAATATTTCATTATTATTTTAAAAATCACATTACTATTACAGTAGAACCTCGACAACATTGTTGTTTATGATCTCGTCCCAAAAAACCCACCTTTCGATTATCCGAACTTTTGATTATCCGAACTAATTGAGACCGAGACTAGTTCGGATAATCGAGGTTCTACTGTATAACAAAAAATTGGTATTACCATTATATAAAAATACAACGTATGTACCACATAAGTACACTGGAAATGCTGTACAACGACTTGGCGTGCATGGTTAAGAGAAAAAGCTCGGGCGTTGTTATAACCTGTAACAACGCATTAACTGTCAGTGTTATTAGCAATGCGATCTCCTGCACCTTGCGCCAGTGTGATTCGGACAAGATAACATTGATATATAGTGTTATCGGTGTATATATCGGTCCACACAATTCACGTGACCGCGTCAGAGCTACCTTAAATCCACTATTGACTAATATTCGACTGTACTCGAAAAAACCATCGAATATAGCGGAATGAGTGTCAGGAGAGATAATCAGATATTTCGTTTTTCACTAGCAAGACGACGGCACCGTAATTCGACCATTAAACTTGCCGATGCTGTGGCTTAGAGACGGATACAATACATAGAAAGACGGATCAATACACAAAAGTATATACGAAATATATTTCATGTAATGTATAAAGTTGTCTGATAGAGGAGAAAGTATATACTTTTATATATCATATTGAATTATGCATAAAAAAAATGTATAGTATCGTGTCGTCTAGGGGAACATCACGGATTTGATCCATACTTTGCGGGATCACAAAATTTGATTCCCAGTTGCATAACAAATTGCGGCAGTCGTTGTTTTTCCAACCTGAGAGTTAAGTAGTTGGAAAGACGAAATCCTTCGCCGAGCTTTTTTTCTTAACCATGCACGCCAAGTCGTTGCACAACATTTCCAGTGTACTTATGTCGTCCATACGTTGTATTTTTATATAATGGTAATACCAATTTTTTGTTATAATAGTAATGTGATTTTTAAAATAAAAATGAAATATTTAGGAAAATATGATTTCTAAGGTTTAACAATTTTGTTTACGTTTTTAGTAAACTTGCTTGGCTATTTTATAAAAAGTTATTTCACTTTTTTTGTACATTTTAATTGAAAAAATATAATAAAAGAATTCGTTGAATAAAATTAAAAGATATTTCAAGATAAATCAGAATTTTGTATATGGTCAAACAAGCAATAATGTTTAAGGGGGCATTTTGTTACTTGGCGTTCTTTTTTTACTTTCTAAAAGTTTTAAAGGGGATTTCATATCTTTTTGAAAGGGGAAAAATCTTTTTTTCGTTCTGCGCCAGTTCAAAGAGGAGTGAATTGAAATATGTTTTCATTACTTGGCATTCTTTATTCTACTTTTTCAAAGTTTCTAAAAGGGTGAGATTTAAACAGATAATTAAAAAAAACAGGATACGTCGTTTCTGAAACCTTGTATATTACCAAATGTTAAAAATATATTTTTTTTAAGTCTTCAATCCCTTCCACTATTAAATCGACGTATTTGCAGGGTGATTTACCAACGCCTATTAGTGAAATATTTCGCTTTAGTTTAATATCCATACCTTGGATTCATTTAAATGGTGAATTTCGTTGACCCTGCTTGGGGCTGCTGAAAAATGTGTATTTGCGACTATCTTCAAAGTTCCAGTTGGCAGCACCCAATAACGTATATTGCTTGTCAGATTGATTTAAGAAAAATCAATATTTTTACCCTTCCGACATCTAAAGCTCTGAGAATTTCGCCGGAGCTCGTTGACACGAACACCACGATTCTTCACCGGTTGGGCATCTCTCATGGTGTGGATTTGCCTCGGTTGAACTGTAATGATCGAAGGTCACCCATACTGCCTCATGCATATCGTGAACAGAAGCAGAATGGTGTCGAATAGCAAGTCCATAGTACACAATGAGCTTGTCAATAAATTTTCCTGTCAGCTGTCCTTTACCACCAAGCTTTTTGTTTTTTTTTTACTAAATTACGAAGGCGGGATCCCATACGCTTTTGGACGTGACCGATGCATTCTTTTTTTATAACTTCTACGTCGTCATAAGGATGAGAATTTACTAGCCCAGTGTACGTTTTCGAATCTCCGTCTCCAATATAGTAACGGTACAGGACATTATATTTTTCTATTGAACGCTTGAAGATTTCGATAATGGAGTCCACCTTCATTTTTCCCGAGGAGCCTTCGTGATTTGCACTGCAGTTATCTTCGTGTGTTTCGTACCATTCTTCGTATTTCGCATCATTTAGCTTATGTTTCCACGATTCACCCATTTTACAATACGCACTTTTTACCACAAGATCAAGTACTTTTCCACTGTAGTAGCCTATGTCTGATGTGACTCCGAACAACGACGTATATCCTCGCCTCCTCCAGGATCCATCTCCGGAAACTGTTAATTGAGGAGTTGCATCGCCTTCTGCATTAGGTGTATCTTCAATTTCTACTCGTACGGCTTTTTTAAATATTACATCTGCACATGTTTTCACAGACTCATAAATACTTTTCAAAATTATTGAATATGTAGTCTCGGTAAGAAACCTTGGTATGTCCATAAATCCGCAAAATTTTTGTGCTCCAGCCAATCCTATGCCGAGAACTCGCATGGTGAATATAAATCGACGATTTATTTCATACGAATGTTCCAAAAAAGGAGAAGATGGTATCAAATTATCTGCACATGAGTCACATTTCACAACGATTTTGAAGCCTAGTCCTCTTGCACTTGCCGTTTCAAATGTAATATTTCCATTACACGTTTTGCACTTCACTAAATTTGAAATAGCAGCAAACACAACCCAAAAGTTCAAAATCCGATATTCAATATTAGGACTTTGATTCACAGTCATATCAATATTATTTTTCAGTTCCTTCGCAGACGTGCTGAAACTTTTAGTTTCCGTTTCGGCCAGGTTGGGGTTAAAAACACCCTTCCTTTTTTTGGTCGAGATTTCCGTAAATTATCACTGCTTCTTGTTTATCGCGAACCTTTTTTTCGATCCATTTTTTAATGTAAAATGAATAAAAACTGCGCTTATAATATTATGAACGGCGGAATATACGTCTTATATAGTCGAACTTTCGAGCTACACTGACGCGTTTAGACCATAACAGACAACGAAAATACGTTTTTATAAATTCCAGTCTATTATACCCAGATAGACAGTCGTGGTCATCAGGCCGTGCATACAAGTGATGAAGCAAATTTTACAGCATATTGACTACATATCATGATGCAAACCCGTGAACTCATTTAGTATAGTGAATGTACAAAGCATTTTGATCTCAATATGTCGTTTACAAATGCATCGTACGTTTGAAGCACGTTGAACTCATATCGCTGTGTTCAAGTGTCCACAATTAATATCTGTAAATTTTACGTCATATGGAAGTCATCCAATGACTGTGTTGATGAATTTACTGGGTTAGCACAGGTAGTAGACATGCCATGCAAGCAATATGACGGCGATATGCATGTTTGTCAGTGATACATCCCATGAGCGCAATATGATGGCGATATGCGTGTTTCTGTGATACGTCCTATGACGGCGATATGCATATTTCTAACAAGGAGAAGGCAGAGCCTGAATGTCGCAAATCGGGTTCTCCTTTCGCGTGGTGAAAGTTGAAGACCTCCGAATTAATGTCGCTTTTGATTTTTGTTCCTAAAAGCCTTAGTTGCTGAGATATCGCGATTTGAAAATTTGGGAGTTTCGTCTCGTGCGTAGAGTATGTTGAGCATTGATACTTGAGACAAGAGCGGCCGTAGCTAATACGGTAAGACGAAAGACCGACACTCTGAAAGTTCACGGTTCGCGTCCCTATGCTTTTTTTTAATTCAATTTTTTTTTAATTTTATAATCTCTCATAAGACTTTACATGTGCAGGTAAATAAGAAAATTCGAAAATATGTATTACTAGTTTTATGTATCTATTATATAAAAATAATTAATCCAATAATGAAGTCAAAATTACAAAGCAAAATAATATTGAATGACAAATAATTGATCTATTAATCACGTCACAATAAGAAAGCAAAATAATATGGTATAAAAAATAAATAATTTATCTAATTCACAGGAAAGCATATTTGAAGATATATATCTTCAAATATGCTTTCCTGATAGAATTTATAAGGTTAAATATGGTTACGGTGATATTACGTTCATTTTATGTTCGTGGTGTCGTAAGCCTTTGTGCTTCCCTTGCTTTTACGATGGTTTCCACCCTCCAATTTGTCAACATACTGATCTGATAGAAGAAGAATCAGAATAATTACCTAGCGCGAAATTTTCAAGTGTGAATTAGATTAATTATTTATTTTTTATACCATATTATTTTGCTTTCTCATTGTGACTTCATTATTAGATTAATTATTTTAATATAATAGACGAATTAAACTAGTAATACATATTTTCGAATTGACTTCTTTACCTGCACATGCTTATGATGTCTTATGAGAGATTATAAAATTAAAATAAAAATTAAATTAAAAAAAAAGCATGGGGACGCGCACCGTGAACTTTCAGAGTGCCAGTCCGTCGTCTTACCGTATTAGCTACGGCCGCTCTTGTCTCAAGCGTCAACGCTCAAAGTACTCTACGCGCGAGCCGAAACTCCCAAATTTTTAAATCGCGATATCTCAGCAACTAAGGCCTATTGGAACAAAAATAAAAAACGACGTTAATTCGGAGGTCTCCAACTTTCACCACGCGAAAGGAGAACCCGATTCGCGACATTCAGGCTCTGCCTTCTCCTTGTGATACATTCGATGAGCGCAATATGACGGCGATATGTATATTCGTCAGTGATACATCCCATAAGCGCAATATGACGGCGACATGCATTCAAACCCAGAATAATACAAATAGGCAGACACAACGAAAATTTGCACAAGTGTTAGAATGGCTAGGTAGGTAGCGCGCTCGGCTCTCGAATTAGATGACGTGGTTCAAACCGTAGGTAGGTACAAAATTGAACTAGGCAGAATACGTTTTTAATCCATTTATCATATAGGCAGGAACATCAATAAAGCGTATGGGGATTAATAAAAATCCTACCAGATTTTTTTTTCAATATTTTTCAATTTTTTTTATTTTTCACGCTATGACACTCATGAGTTCCATATGAGCACAGCATAGTTACGTCACGCCATGCCGCTAATATGAGCTCCGTATGAGTACAGCATATTTACGTCACTCCGTGCCGCTAATATGAGCTCCATATGAGCACAGCATAATTCCGTCACGTCATGCCGCTAATATGAGCTCCGTATGAGCACTACAGTTTCTTCACCCCGTGACACCCATATGAGCCCCATATGCACTCACTTATTGTTAGATATTCGTGAGCCAAATTTGCTAGTCTCATGAATTCACTGCATGCATATTCGCGTGAGAACAACTTTGCTTCATTTGGATGTATTATTGTGAATCATCATGTGATGCAAATATGACTTCAACGGGAGCACTCATAAGGGATACACAGCTGTGAAACTTTCTATGCCGCAGTGATGATGTACATATGATGCCAATATGAGGTACATCTGTCTATCTGGGTATGAACGTTGTGAATGCCAGGTATACGGCCCTTTTCATCGAACAATGCATTGAAGGTCGGAGGGAGGGTCGAGCGCTCCAGACGGCAGACTAGCCGGTCGTTTACACAACGGATTCTTCTCTTTCAACGCTCATATCTCAGTCAATTTTGTTCGGATCGACTTGAAATTTTCAGGACATATTCTCAGATACTTATACTTCAAAAAAATGCAATAAAAAAAATCGATTTTTTCAAAATCGCAAGTAGAGGTAACCCCTTAAAAGAAGAGCTTTCGCGTTCGCGGAATTATGGCGACTGTATGTCCGATTTCATTCGACTGCGCTTAAACCAGGGTGAAACGGTACGCGCATTGTATAACTGTACCAAAGCGCTCGCAGGTTTGGCACACAACGCATGGAAGTCGGACTATGGTTACGGTATTCCGACGGATCCGGTTGACCCCATCGCGAAGACCGCGGTCAGGTCCGTTCAGCGGGCCCTGCCAACACGCCTAGCGGAGTTGCTAGTCGTAGCGGCATCTAAAACTCTAAAAGATGCGGTCGAACTCGCGGAGCGAATCTCGGACTGTGAGCCGTCATACGATATCCACGAAAAAAAAATGCGAGGAGTCCCGGTCATTGAATCGCGATACCTTCGCGTTAATTGCACAAGGCGAGCCGAAAAGATCGCAATCGCGCTTCCCTTCTCCCCATAACCGACGGGAATCGACACCTCCCCACCTTAAACTACTTCGTCGCCGAGCTCGTTAAGCGGCAATCAGAGATTCGCGAGATCGCCGGGGACAACCTGAACCGCTCCAAGGAACGATCAAAGGCCTACTACGACAGAGGATGCCGTCCTTTCAAGGGAAAGGTAGGGTATCAGGTTGTCCTGAAGGAGCCGCGTAAGGGAAAATTCGATAGCCAATACCACGGTCCCTATACTATACAGTCGATCACGGATGAGAGTAACGTCCTTTTGGAGACCAAAAGTGGGGAGAGATTCCGCAAACATGTCGATAAGATTAAGCTAGCGCACGCGTAGGAATATTCAGTTAGAATAAGCCGCCGGAACGTCTGTTACAACATTATGCGGAACCTCTACTCCGTCCTTCTGCTGCTAAGTTGCGCTCGCCTCGAGTCGACAATGGAAGAAGCTCATCAAATCACCTTTATGACCAACAGCCCGGGCCTGTACTTCGAGAAGGCAGCACGACACTGTCCTTGCCTGTCACCTGCGGCAGGACTACCTCCTCACTCGCTTCACTCACGCAAGGCATTTTGGGGGCGAGCTATGGGGATTAATCGATCGATCGGATGTACGATTGCTCCCTTCCTCACCACGACGAAGAAGCGATCCGCTCCATTCGGATTCGTCGAGAGTGTGAGTAAGTCGCTTTTCGGGACGCTCAACGAGGACGATGCCCATTACATCACGGGGCAGATCGACAGGCTCTTCTACAATCAGAGTCGGATCACACAGTTGGTGGGACATCAAATGCACATCGTATCCACCCACCTCCAAATCCTGCAGCAAGAACACGCCAAGGAGACTCGCCGTGTCAACGACGTGTATGGACTTGTGGCATGGATGCACCAGGAATTGCCGGCCTTGACCAACCAGTCTGCTCTGGGCCAGTATAATGTGACTCTGACCAACTACGCCAATCGAGTGGAAGCGAAACCAGAACGGTACATCGACGCGTGTTCCCGGTACGTCGGACCATTGCTGTGGCTGACAAAGGTTGACTCGACCCCGAGGCGGTGACGAAGGACCAGCTAATCGCCGTGGCCAAGGAGGTGCTACTCAACGCCGGAGGGGTGGAGTTCTCCTCTCCCTGGACCACTTGCGGCCGGAAGATTTTGCGGAAAAGGGACCTACTGTCCTACCGGTATAAGGTGTTGATTGTAGCGCACATCCCGCTACGTGACCGCCCTACGTACGACCTCTACCGGAAGCATCCCTGGCCGGCGCCGCAGACGTTCCACAATAGGACGGGGTCTGCCCATGTCCTCGCTGTAGCTCCATATATCGCCATCGCCAGTGACCACCGTACTTATTTCCTCGCTAACCAGGGATATCACTCAGGATGTAGAAAGAATGGACGCCGCCTAATGTGTTCCGGCGGGACGCCGATACCGATTTCTCTCTCATCGAAGGTCTGCGAAGTGCAATTGTTGATGAAACCCACGGCTGAGGCGTTCCAACATTGCGACGTACGAGTGCATCCGGGTCACTCAGACTACTGGACGTACCACCAACCCAAGGAGGATGGCTGTTCTCCCTCTCCCGCCCGACAGCCCTCCGTATAGCCTGCTCGGAAAGGCGCCCGCGAAAAGTAGTCGTATGAGAGGCCGGAGTACTACAACACCGTCCTAATTGTGTCAAAACGACGCGTACGACTACCCTCACCAGCCTACGGATGTTTGCGAGTCGAGAACAGTACTACTATCAGCCTGGTCCCGCTCTCAACGTGTCAATCCTCGCTCCGATACTACAGGCGGAAGGAACGGAGGACTTGCTAACTCCTCTGTCCACCTGACGTGATGACCCAGGTGCCTCGGAGGGACAGGACCCGAGCGCCCTTCCTGCAGAAGAGTCTCTGCGCGCCATCGAGAAAAGAATGTACTACATCGGAAAACACCACTCTATCGCCAAAATGTGTAATCTCTCGATATGGAAAAAAACTAACATACTCAGGTTTAAAATTATAACCGTCGACGAGGACGTCGACTATTCTCAAGGGGGGGGGGGGGGTGGGTGTCACGTCTCCGTTAACTTTTAATGTTTTGTTTAATAATATCGATAATTGGGTTTTTATTGACGGGTTTAACTTTCATTATTTTCCGATGACTTCGTCGCCTCGTATCTCTAGGCGGTGTCGAGTGTGGAAACACCGATAGTGAGACCGGATGTACCCGATCGAATTCCGCTGATTAAGCATCGCTTGATCCGCGGAGTTCGACCGTGGGACTTCAGGAGCAAGCGACTTTCCGTGGACGTTGCCAAAAACCCCTACCGGAGCGACCACTTCAGGAGCGAGCAACTTTCCGTGCACGTTGTCAAAAACCCCCACCGAAGTAATAGCTACCGTGCTAACATCGGTCCGGTGGCGGTGAATATTTTCAGTTCCCATCTAGCCACGGAAGTAACCTGGTGTTGGGGTATAACTCCGGCCGAAAGCAAGTCGCGATCCCAGACTCCCACGTCTTCACGGGTTCGCGTCTGTCAGTCTTCGGTCGTTAAAACGGTGTCGCGAGTACCGCGTCCCGTGGTTGTGTCCTGGGCACGGATTCCTACTCGCGCACAAAGCGTTCCGCGGCAACCATAATTCCCTTGAATTTTGGAGGTGGATAGCATCCCCTAGTGAACCCGGTGCAAAAGGTGGTTGCACAGGATTGTGAGACTTGTGCGTAGTCGACACCGACGTGATAGAGACGCAATGATTATTACATCTTATTCCATTCTATCAAATAGCAAACATAACACAAGCCGCGCCGTTCAATCGCTGTGTATCACTACAGGTTCTACATTGTTAAAATTAGTGAGTGTGTATGCATGTGGTGTATATGTGTTTACTCGTTCAGGCGTCAACAACATTGTAAGTCGGCTACTATTAATAAATAAATCATATTATAATCGGAAGCACCAAAGTATTCTGGCATCCTCCCCTTTATCCTCCTAGAGAACTCGGGCCCATCTGGGACGAGCAGAGCAGCCCACAAAATAATAATAATTCACTCGGGAAACCCGGGGTACCGTTCGGTACGTAACAACGTAAGGACTCACTTGTGGTGTAAATTTTAATATAAGTGTCGTGAATTCGATTTTAATTTTCTTCAATTTAAGGGAGTCACAACTAATTTTGTGAATTTTTCACATTTATTATGTAATATTTGAAACTCACAACTTTTTTTGCAAAAATTTCTTAAGCTCGACGCAATGTTCTCTCTCAAAATACGTAAGAACTCACTTTTGGTGTAAATTTTAAGGCGGTACGAGAAAATAAGGACTGTAAATAAGGAAAATAAGGCTGCGTATGTCAGAAAAATATTCTTTCTAATCTTTTCGAATAATGAACGACGCGATACAAACGCGATACCCACTCGATTGTCACATGCTTTGTAAACAGAAAAGCGCCGTAAACGCAAGTTCGTGAAACGCGCTAATAAATACACAGGTCCTCAGAAGTACGACTCGAAGCTACGCGAGCGTCTATCTCTATATCTATGGAAAAAAGTGTTATGATACAACAGAGGGCCTGTATTCGATTCAACAAATCACGAAATCGACGACTTTCGTCGCCGACTGTGGAGTAATTTTCGTGGCCAAAAAATCGTTCGGAAATTCGAACGAATATTATGAGATCTCAAGATTGAGTAGACGGATCGAAAAATGACCCAAACAAAATCTATAGAAAAAAATCATATTTCATTGGACAAATGTCATTAAATTTTCGATTAGTCGCCGCGTTTCCGCGTAATATCCATTCAAAGTGAAAATGTCGTCTGCTAAACGCCATCTTACTGTATAAAGAGTCGCGGTGTGTTCGTCAGTCGGTCTGTGGCGTCAAAATTTTTTTTATTTCTTGGCGTCAAGACGCTACCTCGTCTCTTGATTTTGAGACCAACCAGGCGTATTGAATCATGTCTCGGAATATTGGTGACGATAATTGATGGTGAATTATTGAATGGATTTTTATACAATTTTCCCGGGAATTAATTTCACGATTCTGCTCTAACAATTCGCTGCAATTTACTAGAAACATTTTCATGAATGTTAATGGGATATGTTTTTGTACCGATGTATTGCAAACTCTCTGCGATTCTAAAAAATCCGCTTTTATATGTTGCGCAAGATGTCGCAAAAATTATTGCTTTGTTTGTTTCTACGATAATTAGCACTGCGGTTTTTGTATATAATTATTATATGAATAAAAATTTAATTTTTCCTAATTGACTTTGTTATTCTCATTAAAAACCCAATGTTCCGCCTCATATACTGTACAATGAAAAATAAAAAACCCACCGTTATGAATTGTTTTATTGGAAAAAAAGAAACATTTTTTTAAAAAATAATGTAAATAAATTTAAAAAAATAATGTGGGGATGAAAAACGTTTTGAATAATTGTAGGGATAACTAAAAAAAAGACAATAAAATAAGATCCGACGGAGAAATCGAACTCCAGACCTCCGGCGCAAAAGACCGAGCCCTAACCATCTAGACTAGACGGCGGCTCGACAAGTGCCTGACTTTTTAAACTCCTAGGGCGCCTAAGATACTTTGAATGAAAATTGAATTTTTTTCAGAATTTTCTGAGTAGTGCGTCCTACTACTTTAACCACGTGAGATGCTAGGGGTCATCTTTCACCACACGAAAATTCGGCCAAATCTCCGACCCCACGGTCGTGCCGTCTCCTTGTCAGATAATATTTACGGCCACAACCGTGTACACCGTGAGGACTCCTTTTTTTAAAGATATTTTCAACCGTTAAAAAATGTAAAAAATACAAATAAACGTTCACAAAATTATTTTCTGTTTTTCGTGAGTGCTTTTATTTGGCGTAAAAAAATCAGACTGACTAGCGTATTTGAACCATTGAAAAAATCGCGGAAATCAGCTATTTTTCGACCCGTTGAACTGTGATGATCCCTTAATCAAAACTGCAAGACCAGAGCGGGAACCGAGGATAGCAAGGGCATCGTCCGTACAAAACCCAGCAAGCTTTTGCCACATAAGTCCATGTTTCTCGAAGTATTAACTTATTACATCCATAACGTCTGCAGCTTGCGACGTCGTTTCCCGTTCGTGAGAAAATAGTAACTCCGCTTTAAACGTGGTATCGTCTTTTGAAAATCGAATAAATACAAATAGTTGACAACATTTTGAAACGTCGGTAGATTCATTAGATTGTAGCGCAAAATAAGGATTCGCCGATTGTGTGTGCTTATATGTATTTGGCAATCGATTTTGAAATTTCTAACGATGCAACCAGAATTTTTTTCAGATACTGCATAATGTGTTCCGCTGGGCCCAAGTGTCATGTTTTTTAGATTTATTGGTTTGCCTTCGAAGAATTCTCGCGTACGGTCATAATAATTCGGATGTACGGTTTTGAAATGGCATTCCAACTTTGCCGACTTTATACCATCATTGGCAAGAACAGTTGTGCATATTCGTATTGAGGTCTAGTCTCCTCATTTATTTCTGTTGAAGTAGAGCTGAATTTAATATAATCGCCGTCATACTTTCGTTTTGGTGAGATTTTTCTTAAAACAAAATAACTCGATTATAGTTAACTATTCCTAGGTCCTAACTACTTAGTTACCTACATAATTTGAACTCTGACAGTGGTGACACAAAAAATCTGTAATATAAAACTGAATAAAAAATAAATAAAATCCATGACACATAAGCGGTTTAATGACAAACCCCTGGAACTGAGTTCAAAGTAAATCGCAATCAAAAACACCTAACAGATTTAAAAAAAAACTAATATGTGACGTGGTTTAGTATAGTATTACAGTACCTACTTAGGGGGCGTACGCCAATTACGTACCGCATTTTGGGCGGAAGGAGGGGGGCCGGCCAGGTGTTACGGTCCTACGTACGTGGGGGGAGGGGGAGGCCAAGGTTTGCATTGCGTCACGAAGTTTTGAACTCTAAACTCGCGCCCAATTTTACCGCGTAAAGTTGACAGCTTTCCCCCTTTCCCCAAGCAAAATGTGAAGAAACAAAAATTGATTTTTTATAATTCCTGAAAGTACATTTATTCAAAAATATGTTGTCAAAATTCGTAGTCAAAAGTCCGGAAGGATGCCACACCTGTAAGGACCCTCAGTCGTTACAGATATGGCAGCGTTTACAATAGATGAAGTGCAGGGTCTTATTATTTTGTGAAATGTAATGAAGATGAAGAACCGTCATATCGCCCGAGACTAGATAGTTTAATGTATCAATATTCTAAAAAAAACATAACTTTATCGCAAGAAAAACGAAACGAAAACTTTGAACGCGGTTTTCTCGAAACGACTTTTTTCGACCTTGTCCCAGCGAATACTCAAAAACTTATCAACCGGTGTACAATTTTGTTTTTGGAAATTTATACAATCGCAGTTACTAAGGTTGTAAGTAGCCGATTTTTTAAATTTTGATAATCACTTTTTTTCAAGATTGCTTGTATAAAAAAAGGGGCTTAAAAATAGAAAATAAATGTTCAAACCGTCACCATTTAAACACCCGTTACGTAACGGAATGGAGGCAGGGGGAGGGGAGGTCCGGCTATGCGTTATGGTCCTCGTACGTGGGGGGGGGGGGGGGGGATTGACAATTGGACAATTTGGCGTTACGTAATTTCTGTACATCCCCTTAGCAGACGTACCGTGAGACATAAAAAACAAAAAAAGTCTTATTTTACTTACGTATTAAGATCAGGAGCAGTTATTTTATAGACCTTCGTTGTCTCCAAAAATGTTTGCCTACATTTTTCTGTTAAACTTGAAAATCGAGAATAAGCAAGTACTCTTAACAACGAACGTAGTTGGACTGAAAACAACGGCGAATGGAACGAACCGAACGAACTGAGCGAGACACTCGCTGCGCACCCCCGCGCCCCGGCACTGACCGCTACTGGTTCTCTAGGCGCAAGCCACATAGAAGAGACGTAGGGCGAGGACTCGGCGCCCTTTTATGGTACTTTCATACAAAACATACAGTAGCAACGGGCCGCAGGCACAACGCTTCGACGTCCGTCTCTAACTAATCGTGTCGGCGCCCGTCTGCGTTCGCGCCTCGTCCTTTCTATATAATTGGAAAATTCGCGTCCGCGCCTCGCATTCGCCCGACGTCTCTTCTGTGCCGCTTGCACCTTAACCTTAACACGTTGTCGACTTGTCATTCATTTAATTATTTTTATAATTGTATGATGACTTCGCGGACCACTTGGGGTTCTTTCAGAGACCACCAATGGTCCACGGACTACCGGTTAAGAACCACTGGCCTAGATGGTGAAAGTAGCATATATAGACTCACTATCAACCCGCTTCCATGAGTACATGCTGAATTCAAATGAGACCTTTGATTCCGTCATGTGTACGATAGCTCCTGAATCAGTTTTGAAATTTGAAACGCGTTTTCCCCCCGAAACCACGTTTTTCAATTCGAGAAAACGCATAATTCGCGCAGTTTTCATTCGAATAACTTGAAATTTTAACTTTAGCTTCTTATACAGATTCTCTAAAGAAGTACACACGATTTTGACGGTTAATCAACAATTCTCGTTTTTATAAAAACAAAATTAAGTGTTAATGGAATAAAATATTTCTTTAAACTAATTATATACTTTCATTGTAGTGAATACAGTGGCTTTTTAACGTGAATAAAAGGTGTGAGAGGAACAGGCTGACCGACAAAGACAGGATACACAAAGTGGACCGCAAAAGTAGCGTACTCAATTCCGGTTTATTGTATTCCGCATTCAATGCAATTCATTACACAGGAAAACTGGTATCGATTAATCATCACCCGCGTGCATGCGTGCTTGACGAATAATTTGTTAGCGCATCATTGAAGCAACGACTTAACGAACCAGATCAAATTTTTAATTGACCACACTTTGTCCTATTTGTGACGCTTCGAAAGGCCGATGCAATGTTTGCACAATAAACTCATAGGTTGTCGATTACAAATTATTTTAACAAATTACTGTACACGTTCCCGGCTCAGTCCCGTGGTTTCGACCATTGCGTTGCAATTCACGATTGACCAATTTGATGTATCGAGATCGCGTAATTTATCCGTGTTTCGTTCTCCAATAATCCTCTCATTTGTACGCTGCAAGAAACTTCGTAAGCACCCGATGTCAGGTTGTGCCGGAATCGAAATAACAGTTTCTAATTAGGATGCTGTAATCACTTCGACATATATTTATGTCTAAAGCTAATTAAAAAGGCTTCGAATTGTAAGGGTTTCACAACATATACGTGCACATAGGAACACCCATTTTCGAGGTCAGTTTTGAGAATGAAATTTTTTTAAAAGGTTAAATCAAAAAGGTTTCAATGTATGCAAAAATAAAAAGGTTTTGAATACATTAAAATGTTTTTAATGTATTCTATTCGAAATTGTACATGATATTTGATGTCGCGCAGGTCATGTCAAAATATTTTTTTTCAAATCGACGTATATTTTCTAAAAAATTACTAGACGATTCGCCTTGCAATTTTGCAAACATGTAGAGTACATGGCGGGCTATCGTTTGGACCTCTATCTTTTTTTATTACTTTAAAATAGGGGAGACCTAGGAAGGTTGGAACAATTTTTACATTTCACCCCATATCTTGCAATCGAAACGAGACATTCGGATATAACTAAAGGTGTTTTGTAGCTTTTTTAATCGACTAATCGATTTGGTACTAAAAATGACTCTGGGAATTATGTAACCTGTAAAAAAGTCGTTTAAGCACAATAAGTCGTTTTGTTACAACTCTCCTCATATCGAGGTTAGTTGAAGCAGCTATCGAGGTGAGTTGGATCACCTGGAAATTGGTACAAAATATGGATGTAAATGATATCAAAACACATTGTAAATCAAAAGCTTTATTAAAAATTAAGGTAATTATGCAGTTTGGGAACTTTTCCGAAAAACGAGATGTTTTTTCGCCATGACGATGAGACTGAGATTTCCCATCAATTCCATACGTTATGGGATTTTGAAGTTTGCGGAAACGAGGGACAAAATAGCGCAATTACGAACATTTCAAGGCCTACATTGAGAGTGGGGAGTGGGGGGATTTGTAAACAAAAACCTTCCTGAATACAATGCCAAAGAGATATCGGAGCGGTCACTTCCCCATCCTCCCCTGTACCTGTTGCTAGTTTGTCAAAATACACGATTTCAAAGACGTGTCTGAAAATCGGTGAAAACTCGGTTTGTCTCTGTGTGAGTGTGCGTTTTTGTGCTCGCTTGGTTTTTTTTTGTTTGTACTTGTTTGGGCCTTTTGGAAAGTATTTTTCAAGACTTCCATCTTTTTCGAGACTTTCATCGATTGTTAATAGGGCCCCAAAAATTATCAATGTACTACGATTGTCCGCACACTCACACACACACACAGACACTCATTTCTGCAGTTGTTAGGCACCGCCTAGCATGACGACTGATGAGTTTGAGACTTTTCTCGACAACTTAGTCGCAGACGCTAAACAACGCTTCCCAGTAGCCATAGCCGGTGATTACAACGCGTGGGCTGTGGAATGGGGTAGTAAAGTGACGAACAGGATCGGCCAAGCCCTGCTTGAGGCCATGTCCTTATCGGATGTCGTACTACTTAATGCAGGTACAAAGCCCACTTTTATTAAAGGTGAAGCCTCCTCTATAGTGGACCTCACGTTTTGAGTGGTAGCCTAGCGAGAGGAAACCAGTGCCACTGAGTAGTCAGTGATATCTACACTCACAGTAATCATCAAGCGATTCTCTGGGAGATTCACGGAGACTCCAGCAGAACAGCGAAGGCACCGAAGATAAACGAGAATCGTCATCGAACTCGCCGCCTGGCGCAACGAGCTCGAGGCAAACGTTCGTTCCCCGATTTGGAAGAACAGCACAGGAAGGCGCGCTTGGCGCTGAAAAAGGCTATCAAGTAGCATAAAGCTGAAAGCTGGGGCGAATTGCTCAGCGAGGTGAAAGATGCTCCCTGGGGCAAGCCGTTATATATCCCAACCATTCATTCGGTATCTGGGTGTAATTCTCGACGGGAGGCTGAACATTAAAGAGCAAACCGAGCAGATCAGCAAAAAGGCCTCTGTGGTGGCTACTACACTGGCGCGGCTCATGCCTAATGTCGGTGACCCCAGACAGAAGAGGAAGAAAATGCTGTCATCAGTGACAACTTCAGTGGTCACCTATGGCATACCCATATAGGCTGATGCACTGAAAATCCAGGAGTACCGCAGGAAGGCTGCAGCAACGTATCGCGTCAGCGCCTTGAGTGCAACCTGTGCATTTCGCACTGTCTCCGAGGACGCTATCAACGTTATCGCGAGTATGCTGCCTATTGAGGTGCTCGCCGAGGAGCGCAGATCAATGTACCAGTAGAAGGGAGCTAAAAACCCTACTTATGCAAGGACGGGAGCAAGAGCAACCAGTTTCAACTAGTGGCAGACGATGTGGGATGCCTTTATCTAGGGAAGGTGGACACACCAACTAATCCCGAAGGTGGAGATATGTCTGACAACACTGCAGGAAGAGTTATACCTCTCCCGCGATGTGATACCTAGCGGTCGTCCCGCGGAAGACTTTGTAAGGCCGCAGAGGACCAGAGGTTTTCAGTCGGTGCAAGCCCGACACACGGCAATTATTTGCAACGGTGCGGAGGCATTTTCCCACTAAACCGCTTAAAAAACACACACACACTAATACAATACACACACACGCGCGCGCGCACACACACACACACACACACACACACACACTCCCATACAACACACACATACGCGCGCAGGCACGCACGCACACACCATAGTCGTGAAGACTTTCATCGTCTTTACTTTCCACGTTCTCTTTATGCTTGATCTTTCGTCCCGTAGAGTAACCTCTTCAGCGGCGCGCTCATATATTCCTCGACTTGCTATACATCTATCCGTTTTTCTAATATAGTTATTCGGCATCTGAAATAAAACCTATACAAGCCTTGTAAACTGTACCACAAAATATAGGCGTGTGAAAACATTACTTCGACCGTGGTAAGTTGAAACACCTTGGTTCAACCCCCTAGGTGTAAAAATGCGATACCACTTGATTCGGCACTCACTAGCGATAAAGACCGACGGCAAAATAACAAATGCAGTATGACAAATCGAATGTTAAGTTAGTAAGCTTCCAAACAATGCATATCACATATCTTCAAATATATAAATAAGGTAACTAAACCTTAATGAAAAATACGACAAATACTTACTTTTGCCAATTTTATGGCGTGAGTGTGAATGTGACGCCCCTGAACTCGCACGGGCACCGGAGTGAACTGACAAGTGGCGTGTGTCGTAGGAATGAAAGCATGACATTGTTGCCAGCTCGCTAACAATCACATCTACCGAGACATTGACATTGGTTCAACTCAACTCTATGTCAACCCTCCTAGGTCTCCCCTAACTATTTTTCTGGGCCGCAAAAAGTGAAAATTTTATTGTGAAAATCCGAGTACTTTATAGACTGCGGCCTGGAAGAATAGTAATTATAAAGTAATCAAAAAAGATGGAGGGCAAACGATAGCCCGACATGTACTCTACATATGTGCAAAAAAGCAAGTCGATCGTCTCAGCAGTTTTTGAGAAACATACACGCCCGATTTAAAAAGTGTTGTTGCGACGCGACCGCGCAACATAAAATATCGGGCAAAGCATTTCGAATAAAATGCTTTGAAAAATTTTACGATGTTACTTCAAACATGTATAACTGCGAAATACTATTACGGTAGATTTAACCATTTCCCTGAATTGAAAAAGAGCTGCAATTGCAAAATTCTTAATCGCCCGTAGGCAATATTTTTCCCCAAACAGCCGCAGGGAACTATATAATATTCTTTTGTTCTGCGCTTAAGAAAAATCATTCGAAAGTAAAACTAACATTCGCAAACGAAATGTAGGTTAAGAAATCGATAAGCATTGTGGAAATTAAACTACATTTAAAAAAAACGAATGCAGCCGTATGTCCTGGATCGTTTTATGTGCAATGAAAAAGTAATTCGTGAAATAAAAACAAATGAAAATAAAGATTGATAAATCCGATTTGAGAAGATTGACTTGAACCGGTAGCTTTATTTGCATTTGGAAAAAAATGCTGTAGCTGACATTTTGCATTGGTGGTTTTGCATTCCAAAAAATAATAGGTAAAAACAAGAAAAACATTGTGCAACGATTTGTTTATCCTCATTCTGCAGCACATGATAGCTTGTTCGTCTGAATAGGTATGTATATTCGTCGGGGGGTGACATAAAGAAGTCAACTTTTATCATTTTAGAGAATATCATTAGCTATCACGAAAGTATGTGGCTTGAGGATTGAGACCGTGTTGAGGATCAGGGTTATACCGACGTTTCGCAAACGTTACGGTCTGCATCTTCCGGCACGTGAGCTCTGAAGCTCTTGAGTCTCAGGTATTCCATCTACAGTTGGATAATACTAATATATACTAATTGGATATTTTCAATTGATCAGTTGGTAAATTAAAAACCGGGAGGACGGTGTGCCAAATAGGATTGACGTGATACCCTCTATGTCTCTGTCAAGATTTTCCGGAAGTTTACGGATTTTCAGGCCTTCTTGATGTTTCCTGGAAAAATACCTGCCTCGTGAAGCCAGACTTTGGACTTTGTCGAACTGAATCGAACGATCAGTTTCCATCCAATGTTCGGCCAGGGCTGATTGTGTAATGTGGCCATATTTGATGCACCTTTGGTGTTCTTTGAACCGTTTACTGATCTTCCTCCCGGTTTTTCCTATGGACACTTTACCGCATGAGTAGAGTATCTTGTATACTACCGGTGCGCTTTATGGTGATCTTTGGTCTTCCGCACTCGGAAGCACTCGTGCTACCTTCTTCTGAGGCTTGAAGATGACTCGCACGTTATGTTTTCCAAGGACCCTGCCTACGCGATTCCGCCCTGAAGGTATGGAAGGGACGTTGTTGCTGTTATTTCTTCTTTATTCTCCACCCCTTCAGGTGCTGTCACGGTTTTCTCATCAGCTATTTCTCTTTTTAGATGTTTCACCGTTTTTTCGATGTTGTCTGGCTTATAGCCGTTATTTCCTAAAGCTTTTCGTAGGTGTTCTAGTTCACCCTTCAGAGAGTTTGATTCGAAAATGGCTAGAGCTCTCTAGACCAGGGATCGACGGTTTTGGGACGGGTGGTGATGGGACGCAGCGTGGAGTGGCTTCCGGTAAACTCTATGGCACCTGGGGCTATCGTTTTCCGTTGAGCCAGTTACATCCAGAAGAAGGATTTGATTGTTCTGTTCCATCGCTATGGTAAATTTAATATTGGGGTGCGGGGAGTGGAAGAAGGTCAAGAAATGATCGAGCGTTTCTTTGCCATGGCTCAAAATGATAAAAGTGTCATCGACATATATCGATGGAACCAGGTGGAGGACTTGTCGGGAGCTTCTTGCAGAATTCTGTTCTCGAAGTTTTCCATAAAGTTGTTGGTGATGATAATAGAAATAGGAGAACCCATGGCTGTGCCTGAAGTGTGTTCATTAATCTAGGATTGAAATTGGAAATAAGTAGAGTTTAGGCAATGTTCTATGAGGGGCAGTAGGCTAGATTTTACAAATATGTTTAGGGCTTCATGGGTCGGGACATTTGTGAACAGAGAACACTTACCGAGGTGTCGTTTGGATGTACCTTAATGGAATGGATCTTGTTCACGAAGTCCCGGGAGTTTTTAATGTAGGGTTGTTGAGGCCTACGAGTTCCTGCAAGGGTTTGCAGAGAAATCGTGCTAAGTGATATGTGGAGCTATCTATGTTGCTGACAATGGGTCTCAGTAGAATGTTGGTTTTGTGGATTTTAGGTTGACCGTAAAGCCTGGGGAGTAGGGATTCCTTGGGTGTGAGTGCTTTCGTTAGGTTCTCCGCAAGGCCAGCATTCTTTAGACGAGTGATGGTTTTCTTTTTTACTCTGAGTGTGGGAACACGTGACCGTTTCATGTGCGTGTTAGTATCTTCGAGCAGGTTCATGATTTTACGGCAATAATCCGTCTTGTCCATGATGACAATAGCATTCCCTTTATGAGTCGGTAGTATTAAGACACCCTTGTTTTTCTTCAAATCATGAAGAGTAAGGTGTTTTTTCTTGTTGATATTCTGCTTAGGAGGTTTTGATATCATTACTTATTTATAAGAAATTATAAAAAATCTGAGTCCCTCTAACCCATGTCCAAGTAGCCCTCGCAATTTTTTCCCCCTATTTGATTGGCGCGGAAAACTCGGTCTTCACGTTATAACTTAAAAATAATTCAGCAGCCAATCCATATTTTTGAAATGAAGCTAAATATTCTCAATTCTGATCTTTATCGCTTTCAAAAGCTTCTTTAAAAATCTCGATAACATTATTTTCATATAAATTTTAATTATTTGAAATTGTACGAGTTCCGGTTGGAAAAGGCAAATATCGAGTATCTATGAGCATTTTAATTTTATGGAATGTTTTCGCGATGAGAGGCAAATAGGGTATTGGTAAATCTTAATGTTTCTTAACAATGGATATTATTTTCCCTTAAATTTGTTTCCACAAGGAAATAAAGAAGTGATAACCTGTAAGATATTCAGTTACGCCTGGTTTTATTAGTTATAAATTAATAAGAAAAAAATTAGAACAAAAAGGCCACTATTTAAACATCTTAGACTTATAAATACTCGATATAGGTCTTATTGTAAATGTACTTTATGAAATCAACAGAAAAATATTTATTATGTACAAAACATTTCGATACCTATTTCGAACGCGATTTAATTATTTCCAAACTCTAAATAGTTGTATTTCGTTTACAAAATTCGACCCGCAGTCGTCTCGGTCTTAACATTTTTGTATGTTCACATAGACATTCAAAAAACAAAATAGAGAAATGAAAATGCGGCAATGTACAAAAAATATCGCTTGTGTTAAAGTAAAGAACAAATATTTTTTGAATAAAGGTGGCATATTTTCTTCTGAAAGCGCGACGACGACCAGACGTAAAAGGTACAAACCGTTTTTTAAGTGCTACCAATAAATATTGAGGCAATTTAGATTGAAGTTATAGAGCTCGAGGGAGCATCGAAGAAAATATAACATAAAAAATATACCAACAAAAAATGGGCTGTTTTTTAGAATTAAACTTCCACGTGAAATGTTCTACATATATTTGTTCTACAAACCTTTGATGCATAATTTTATGTTGCTTGCTCCTTTTCTTCTTATTCTCTACCTGAACCGACAATTTTTCATAAAATTTACCGGCGCTGCACCCAACCAAGGAAAACGATGAAGTAATAAGACTTTTCTCCCACATGGTCTGAAAAGCTTATTTACCAAATTTGATTAACATTGTTGTATATCGTTGTCACACCGCAAACCAAATAAAGTTTTTGCTCGCAATATGTCCCGTTATGATTTTCAATTTCCGGGAGTGCGGATTATCCAATGTTGATGCACGCATGTCAGCCTGTACGACTGAACGGCTGGTCGCATTTACGCAACGCGCCGACCTCAGAATTGACTGAATCAGCGTGACACGAATGTTGCATTACGGAGAACGTGCAATCTGGCACGTTTAGAGGTTGCCTCGTGTATGCATAAATATGTATGAAAGATTATATTGCCATTGCGAAATGGGAACAGTACAAATGTAGAAGGCTGTATTTTAGAAGCTCAACTCATCCGCACCGCTAATTTTTTTTTAAATGAATGTTCTTTTATAAAAAATCATTATTTCAATACACGTGCAGGTTTCGTGAAATTTGAATTTACATATTTCTAGAATATCTACATAAAATGCATATGACGCTAATTTTGTACCGAAACAATTACATAGCTTTGAAAATATTTTTTCACATGGAGTTTTGTGTTAAGTATTGTAAATAGGCGTACACAGGCAGCGATACCGATATCTATCCTAGTTGGACGGAAGTAACGCGAAACTGCATAAGCCTGAAAACGCGTTGGTAACAGCAAAACACAACATTATCATTTGCATACCTCTCTGAATCCCTCTCTCTCTGTCTTGCTCTCTCGTTCTTGCCCCCTTGCTGTCCCTTACGCTGATTTTCGTTCCCGTTTCTCTCTCTCTCTCTCTCGCTCTCTCTGGCTCTCGCTCTTGCTCTCTCTCGCTCTCGCTCTTGCTCTCTCTCGCTCTCGCTCTTGCTCTCTCTCCCTCTCCCTCTCCCTCCCTCTCCCTCTCCCTCCCCCCCCTCTCTCTCTCTCTCTCTCTCTCTCTCTCTCTCGTAGAGTTGGAGTTCAGACGTGTGTCAAATGCGCTCCGTCATTGAGTCGATTTTTTGGTGGAAAAAAGTGTGCAACAAAAATAAAAACTATAACAAAGTGATCAGTTTTGTGTGGTGAACAGTTTGAACTATTGATGATTCTGATACCTATCGGGATCGCGGGCCTGTGAACCTTCTTGAGACTGACATTGTTTGATTCGCGAAGAAAGTGACGGCGACCATTACCGCTTTCACGGTGGCACGGTAAGAGCGCGCAATATGGAATAACGCAGTGCGGGATGGTCAATTACCGACCGTACTGACAATGGATACCACGACTGAGTACGATGAATATCGATGCTCAGGTTGCAGAAAAGCAATCAAAAACGTGGCAGTACGATGTAAAACGTGTCCGAAACTGTTTTATCATCCGGGATGTGTGAATAAGCATAAGGTGTACGATAAAAACAGAGAATTAGTGCAGTGTAAGGGTACCCTCGAAAACTTCCCAGTTGACGAAAACCCGAAGAATTCGACACCCGTGGCAGGTAGCAGCAGTTTCAACAGAGACCGATTCGGTTCAACTGGGTCAAATACCGCAAGCAGAGTTATGAGTGCGTCAGCAAATATGGAAGTAAAAATAGACTGGATGGTGAAAACCGTGAAAGACTTAAAGGATGAAGTTGCATGCAAGAAAGAAGTTAAGATTATTATTAAAGAAATAGTCCAAGAAGAATTAGGAAGTATGAAGAGCGAAATCGAAGAAATCAAGAGGATGCTGCAAGGAGGAGTTCTAGGTCCAGCACGGGAAGTACCAAAAACCTATTCAGGAGCCGTCAAAGAAAAGAAAAAAGAGAAGGTCATAATTATCAAGCCTAAAGAAAAACAAGAAAGTGAGGCCACAAAAAAGACGATCAAAGAAAAGGTCGACATAAAAAACATGGCTGTGGGAGTAACAAGGTTAAAGAAAGGGAGTAATGGAACAGTGATTTTGGGCTGTGAAACGACAGAAGAAACAGAAACGTTAAAGACCATAGTCCAGGAGAAAATGGGCGAAGGTTTCAAAGTCACCGAAACGATGCAACAAAAACCGAAAATTGAGATTGTCAACATGGAGGCGGACGAATTAGAGTTGGCAGACGATGAGCTGGTTGAAACAATAAAGAAGCAGAACGCAATGGAAGAGATTGAAGGAAGGGAAAGGAAAATCGTCAAAAGAATAAACAAAGAAGGAAGACACGAAGGCTCAATAATAATGATAGTCGATGAAGGAACCCATCAAGAGCTATTGATGAAAGGCAAGATCAGCGTGGGATGGAGAAAGTGTCCGGTATACAACCACATCAATGTGAAGCGATGCTACAAATGTTGGGGCTACTATCATACAGCAAAGAACTGCACAAGAGAGGAAACCTGCCATAAATGTGCCGGAAACCACGAAGCGAGTAGGTGTACAGCGGCGGAAAGCAAGTGTATAAACTGTGTGTTCAAAAACAGAGCATTCAACCTAGAGACAAATATGGAACATGAGGCACTTGATCGGGAATGCCCTACGTATAAAAGAGCAATCCAAGAAGGGAAGAGGAGAGCAGGCTGGGACGATTAGCAACTACAGCAGGAAGAAACGTTATGGTATACGAATGCGCAAAGTCTTATTGCACACAAGGATGAAATACGATACCAAGTAGTGGACAGAATGAAACCAGCAATTATAGCGTTATCAGAGACCAGGGTGACGACCGAAATAGAAAACAGTGAAGTGTATATACCGGGATACGGTATAGTCAGATGTGATGCGGAGAATAGGAACACAGGTGGTGTGATCTTATACGTCAGAGACGGTGTTAAATTTGATATGATACCAATAAGTAAAATAGAGTCAAACTGTTGGTGTGCTGGAATAGAGGTCAAGGACGAACATTATAAAGGAGTGATCGTAGTTGTGTATCACTCACCAAGTGCGTCGGATGCCGATTTTATACGATACATAGAAGACATTACTGAGGAACTAACAATAAAAGGAGACTGTTTGATAATAGGTGACTTTAACATCGATGTTACAGTAGAAACGTTCTATAAAAAGAAGTTAATAACAGGAATGATGAGTCTAGGGATGAAGCAATATGTTAATAAGCCAACGAGAATAACGCAAAATAGCCAAACAATTATAGATTTATTATTTGCTAATATGAGTGTACAAGTTCAGGTGGAGCATGAACCAAAGATAACGGACCATGGATGGATAAAAGTCACATTAGGTAACAGGACGGAAAAGAATGAGTGCAGAGAATATAAAGCAAGAAACTATAGTAAAATCGATGCGAAGGAATTTTCAAGGATGTTGAGCACTACCACAAGACAAATGGAAGTGATAGATGTAAGCCAACGAGCAAAAACGTTTGCACCGAAAAGAACAGTCAAGATTCCAAGGGTTTGGGACGGGAAAAAATGGTATTCGGCAGAAATTTAAAATAGAAAGAAATACGGTGGTTAAATTAATAAGAGAAAAGAAAAAGGAATATTATGAAAAGATGATAGACGATAATAAGAAGGACCCGACAAAAATGTGGAAAACATTAAAAGAATTAATTAAAGGAGGACCAATGGGTACGCGGGAAGTAGAAAACATAGACTTTGAGATATTGGATGACACGATGGGAGGTAATATAGCTGATAAATTTAATGTGTTTTATGTACAAAGTATAAACAATATAGTTAATTCAATACAGCGGGATACGTCTGGGAGCCCAAACAGAAGAAGGATTCTAACGGGCGTTGGGATGGATGAGGAAAGAATAATGAGAAAATTTGATGTTGTTGAAATAAAGGACCTAGAGAAGATTGTGATGGAACTGCCAAAAAAGAAGGGAACAGAAGAAGGAATATCAAGTGATGTATTAAAAATGGCGTTTAGTGCAATAAAAGAGGAATATGTAGAAATAATAAATGGCTTCATCAGGAATCGCAGGCAGAACAACGGAATGGAAGCTACTAGAAGACCTCACCCCCAGTGATCATCAATACATAGAGTTTGTCATCGAAACGGGGGAGCAAGCCCGAAGCTGCGAAGCATCAGAGCAAACACCTACTGCGAAGGCCAGCGGATGGGTGCTGGCGAAGCTCGACGCGAGGAAACTCGTAGCTTCCCTTAAAGGTGCGAAGCAAAGAGGGGACCTTCACACAATCGCCGAGACAGAGGACCCAGATGTAACAGTGAGCTTCGCCATGGAGACTCTAAAAATGGCGTGCAACGCAGCGATGCCGAAACGCAAGAAGGCCTCACCGGGACGGAAATCGCTTCACTGGTGGACAGCAGACATCGCCGAGCTCAGGACGCGGTGCCTATCCGCGAGGAGGCGAATGCAACGTGCGAAAAACATGCAGGCGCATCTGATCGCAGCATACAAACAGGCAAAGACGGAACTGCGGAACGCAATATAAATCAGCAAGCGAAGATGCTGGAAAGACCTGTGTCGATCGGTGGGCGAGGATCCTTGGGGACTGCCGTACAGGCTCGTCACAAAACAGCTAATAGGCAGGAAACCGATTCCCGGCCTGGCCTGCCCAGCACGCATGAGCCTAATAGCCGGGGCACTTTTTTCCATGCATGAGAAAAGAGTTTCAAGACCTTTTCAGGAAGTGGCCTCTACCCCCTTTTGCATTGAAGAACTGCAGACAGCGGCAAAGCGTTTACAGCAGCGCAAAGCTCCTGGGCCAGACTGTATCCCCAATGAGGTACTCAAAGTAGTAGTGGAAACATGGCCAGAAGTGCTGCTAGAGGCCTTCAACAAATGCCTACAGAAAGGAGTTTTCCATACAAGGTGGAAAAGACAGGCCCTAGTCCTGTTACGGAAAGGAAAGAAGCCACTGGAACATCCGTCATCGTACCGGCCCATTAGTCTTATCGACACAACTAGAAAGTTGTTCGAGAAACTTCTGCTTCGGCGACTGGTCGAGCACATAGAAGGAAACGGAGGGCTGTCACCGAGGCAGTATGGCTTTCGGAAAGGGCGATCGACGGTAGACGCCATAGCGCGGGTGACCGAAATGGCAGCTAAGGTGAAACAGGGTCCGCGGCAGAGCAAGGGCTTCTGCGCGGTGATAACCTTAGACATACGAAACGCCTTCAATACAGCCGGGTAGGAAAAGATCATGGAGGCGCTGGTAAACAGGAAAACGCCGGCATACCTTCTGCACATGATAGAAAGCTACCTCAGCGATAGGATACTGATCTACGACACGGAGCAAGGATCGGTGGAGTATGAAGTGACGGCAGGGGTACCCGAGGGATCGGTACTAGGACCGTTCCTGTGGAACATTATGTACGATGACCTTCTTAAGCTGAAGCTCTCGGGCGAAGCAGAAATGGTTGGCTTTGCGGACGACGTAGGCTTGGTGGTGACGGCGAAGTCGACGAAACTCCTCCAGGTAATATCGAATGAGAGCCTTCGTCGAGCTAGCAAGTGGCTGAGAGAGAGTGGGCTGGAACTAGCAGTTCATAAAACGGAAGCAGTTCTCATCACGGATAGGAGGGTCTTCACAACGCCAACGCTGCAACTGGACGGCCAAACCGTAAGCTGGAGTAAATCTCTGAAGTACTTAGGAGTGCAGATAGATACTGGTCTGAGTTTCACAGAGCACGTGAATATCGTAGGCGCGAAGGCAGCTTCGACTGCAGCGGCTTTAGCCAGGCTTATGCCGAATGTCGATGGGCCCAGTGAGCTTAAAAGAAGACTCCTAAATAGCGTTATCCATTCGAAAATTCTGTATGGAGTATGGGTAGACGCTATGGAGAAAGCCGGACCACGACGAAAACTGGCAGCAGTACAGAGACGCAGTTCCATACGAACAATACCTGCGTATAGGACAGTTTCTGAAAACGCGGCACTGGTCCTCACTAGGACATCACCGATTGACTTACTGGCAAGAGAAAAAAGCGAGATTTTCCAGGATATCCACCAAAACTACGCAACCCCGATTAATGATGGGGTAAGGGCAGCTGCAAAAGATAGGGCCCGCCAAAGGTTGCTTAGGCGTTGGCAGGAACGCTGGGACACGGATACCAAAGGCCGATGGACATACCGACTCGTCCCCAACATAGTTGAGTGGATTGGGAGACCCCACGGCCAAATTAATTACGAACTTACGCAGGCGCTAACAGGGCACGGCTGCTTTAACCAATACCTGACGCGTTTTAAAAAACGAGAAAGCGCAGCATGCTACCACTGCAGCTTCAGTCCGGATGACGCGCAGCACGCAGTTTTTGAGTGCCCTGCTACAGAAGCAGAACGAATAAATCTGGAAGTCTAAATAGGAAACAGAACGATCAACGAAAACAATCTGATCCCGTTGATGCTCAGCGCGGACAGAATATGGACGGCGACATCGTTCTTTATAAAAAGAACGATGCAGAAAAAAAGAGAACTGAAAACCGAAGAGAGAAACAGGGCAAAAGGCCAGACAAGCCTCGCCGCTGGAACGGCCTGAGAAAGCCGGAGAGTAACGGAAGAGTTATGACAACAGCGGAGTCCCAAAGAGGACCAAAACACACCACATGGAAGTTATGCGAAAGCGGTACCGATGTGGGGTGTGGAGAGGGAGGAGGGGTTTTAGTCGGTAAATATCCGACACTACCCGCAACACCTGGGCGTCTTACTGAAGATTTCCCCTCCTCCTCATTAAAAAAAAGAGAGATAGAGAGATAGAGAGATATAGAGATAGAGAGATAGAGAGATAGAGAGATAGAGAGATAGAGAGATAGAGAGATAGAGAGATAGAGAGATAGAGAGATAGAGATAGAGATAGAGAGATAGAGATAGAGAGAGATAGAGAGACAGAGACAGAGACAGAGGCAAAGACAGAGATAGAGAGAGAGAGAGAGTCTATAATCGCAGACAAAACTAAACTCTTGACTCGTGGATGACAGTTTATATCCAGGCATGCAGCATGCTAACACAATTCAGTAGGGCTTTTAACCACCCCCGGTTTCGACCCTTCTATCGAGTATATAGGGTGAACGATCAGATTAAACTATACAGATCATCAGATTTTCCAATAGAGCTAGTTTTCATGTATTCGCGTAAATTAATTTACACCTTATTAATCGAAGTGCCAAATTGATGAGAGCAATTAAATTGCAATGTTGAGCATTGTTTCATTTTATATTTGTACAGTTTATCCATTCTTGATAGATACGCTTCTTGTGAGTTAATTTTCTGAGCTTTATTTATGCATGGAAAATATATTGCGAATAAAGGAAAGGAAAATTTATTTTGGCATATATTGCTTTCTGGGGCGACAAACGGATATAGAATAAATGAGTATTTTTACGAAGACTGCCTTTCCACTGCTTTATACTTTTGCGAAAAAATAAGACAAATGAGTAGCAGGGCAAAAATACATCTATTTACCAGCCCTTGAAAGCATATGCGCATGCATTCATTCACCATCTAAGTATGCAATTACGTGGCCGGAAAGTTTTTGTCCTGCCCCTCTTTCTTATTTGGACGCTAACCACCGGGTTGCATACGAGCTAGCAATGAAAAACAAATGTATCGGCCAAAGAATCTCGAGAACGGAGAGAACATTATAAAATGTCGATGTTGAGGGGTGTCCTATATCCGTGTACAAGGCAAAGATCGAGGGCGTGCGTATGGAAACCGAGCGAAAGAGAGAAAATAATCATTGATCGAGTGCCGAGAGGAATGTACTCACATATATATATACAGGCATAGAGATGCGTCGATGCTCATGCTGCTGTTACGTTTCCCACTGGTCGAAGAAGCTTTGTTTGCTTTGCTTTTTTTTATTGCCTGCCGCGACGACTGGTTTTCGATATAATAGAAACAAACCAAAGCACGAGAAAATTGCTCGGCTACACTGGGCGTGTGTGTGTATGTGTGTGTGCGTGTGCGCGCGCGCGCGCGCGTGCATGCGTGCGTGTGTGGGTGTGTGTGTGTGTGTGTGTGTGTGTGTGTGTGTGTGTGTGTGTGTGTGTGTGTGTGTTCGTGTGTATGTGTGTGCGCGCGTGTGTGTGTGCGTACGTGTGTGTGTGTGTGTGTGTGTGTGTGTGTGTGTGTGTGTGTGTGTGTGTGTGTGTGTGTGTGTATTGATCCGAATGGGCCAGCCTTCAATCTAAACGAAACGTTTAGTCGATTATATTGATTCGATATCTACACATCATATTCGCCATGATCCTGTGGGTGGGTGATTCAGTTCCCCAGGCTCTAATTTCAAGGCGACCTTTATATATTAAACGAACGGTTCTTTTTCTCTCGTGCGGGGCATTTGTGATGAAATTTTGTTTTAGCTTATTTAAATAAACTTATTTTTTGGGTCGGTGAAAATAAATGTTATCAAGGTAGGCTTGCACTTGCATACGATGCGCTGACTTGGCTAATCTATCGTAAGTTATCCTAATCGAAGCTCAATGGTTTTTTATTCTATGTATTCTTTTCCATTTAGCCCTTCGAAAACTTTTGCGATGACCCAAGGAACCGAATGCGATGTAAACTAATTAGCGCAAACTAAACTTTTCTTTGCTTCTTCATAGGTGGAGCCTTGATATCGCAAAGAAAATGTTTAGATGTTAATGTTCAGAATGTGCTCCGAATGTGTGTGTTCGGTTTTTTGTAAATACAAAAACTTCTATAGTTTTTGTGATTCCTGCCTGAATTTTTGCCCATAATGTATCATGGGAAGTATGGTCCTGAGTAGAAATATTATCAGGCTGGCCTGAAATTTGATCCGGGCCTGATCACGCTGTAGTACGGAGGCCTTACTTCCGGTGTGCTTCGATTTACCGGATCCGGCTTGTTACCTCCAATTGTCTGAGCCGGCTAATTTCATGTAGTAGTCGGGCATACGGATTTACGGCTCGAATACATTCGCCTGATCCGGCCACCTTCTGGCGATGATCAGCCAACTGGACTCACGGCTTACGTTAATTCGCCTGATCCCGCTAGCTTCGCACAATCATCAAGTAACGGGACCTATATACAGTTTGGCGCCTTTCACAGGCCTAACCTCTTGTCAAATATAAGCCGAACTATATATCGCCGTCAGAATGTCGACACATATTGTCCACTCTATGCATACATTTTGTATTATTCCTAACATTTTATTTATTTCTCATAAATCGGTGATTCGGTTTCATATGTTCAAAAAACAATTTAGTCGAATCTACTAACTGTATCTATTAATTTTAAAAAATCTACGTTATATAGAATTTTCGTAGAGACAAACATTTTTCTATTTGCTTGAATGAACGGTTTGCCTTTTCGCAATCCATACATCGACAGGGAGGGGAGTAGAGAGGGGAAAGGGAGGAATTATATATATATATATATATATATATATATATATATATATATATATAGGTTATGTTTTTAAAAAATCTATAGCACGATATTGGACAAAACTCTCTAATTATCACAATGATATTGACTAGTTGATATAGTTCATGTGATACAACAAATAATTACAGGAATTCATGTGGTCTCTTATGCCATATCTGCGACTAAGATACTACAGACACTAGGTAGCGTAGGGGCAGCGTGTGTAGCTATAGGTAGGGAGGTTGTAGGCTCGATTCCATGTGGGGGCGGCGAAATATTTTCTTCGAAAAAGAACTTTTCAGAACGCCAGGGAACTACGAATTATGATACAAAATCATTGTAGGAGAACGCTAAATTAAGTATTCCATGTCATTGTGGATTTACGAAATATTCTTTTCTATGTCCTATATAATAAAAAATATATTTGAAACAAATAGGATCGTAGTAGGCCGTGAGACAAGGAAAACACCTATTTAATTGAAATGGATCCTATTGAATTTAAATATTTTTTTTGCAAGTGCCATGAAGAATGTGAAGAGATGATGGTTTCCGCAGCAACAGCGAACTTTTCTCTTCGAACTGCATGTCTGGCCTTGATTTTTTCCCTGATCAGACCGAAGTCAGGGATTACGTTTCTAAAATGATCAGACTTGATAAAAAAAATCCTGATCAGGGATGGAAAAAGAAATCAGGATGCCTGATCAGGTGTTTCTTGTAGCCGGAGCAAGATTTCTATTCAGGATTTTATGAAAATCGAAAGAGGCCGTTAGATTTTGATAGCGTTATCATTATTAAATAGAAACATGTTTTAGAACGCTATACTTTTATCAATTTCTTAGATATCTAGTGGAATTCTTGTACCAAAATAGAGGATGAATCAAGACTTTTTTTATTAATCTTTACGAAAATCGGCGAAAATACTAAAAGTTTGGGGTGAGTCTATATATTTTTGGAAATGAAAAACGGTTTTTAACAGTAAGTAACCTATCTGTAAGTTTCAGACAAGGGCGTATTCGTATTGGGTTTTACGGAATATCAGCAAAATATTTTAGATTCCAAGGGAATATCGACTGTCAGAACAAAGCCTAAATTAGTGCGCTGTAATTCTTTCAAAATGAGCGTTTACAGTTATTTACTTACATTCTACTGTTATTACAATTGATTATTGTTCTTCGAACCCCAAACAGACTCAACGTCGTGTGTGATGAAGATGTCAGGATTGAATTTTGATAAAATTGTTGAAGGGGTTTCGTTTTAAGGGAGTTTGAATTTTTAGAAACCCGTATTTTTTATTCTAAAACTTAAACTTCTAGGTGGTGCGATGAAAAAACTGTACACGCTATATATATTCAGGGTGAATCAATAACTATTAGCACCTATCAGGAAAGAAGAGCTTAAAACGAGTTCAACGACCTATACCATACGGCCATTGAAGGTCATAGAAAGTAGAGAAAGGCGATAAGATTTACAGTTTCGGTAGTAAATAAAAGTGACCGACAGAGGTAGGCGCGCGGTCGGTGTGCGAGCTCGGCGGTCACTGACGTTAAGCAGCATTGGTGGCTGCCAATACTTGGAGCGGTCACCGGTTGCCCGTGCACTGGTTTGCGCGTCAACCTCTGAGCGGGAGGCAGTTTGTCTGAGTTTATGATGGTAGTACAACTGAAACTCAGCCAAATATAGCCGCCTGTATCGGCCCAGGTTTTCCGCAGTTGCCCTGGGCCCCCTGTGCAAATTCGATAGAGTAGTGCATTAGGAAAGAGTGGCTGCGGTCAACACTCTGAGGGGGAACTCTAGAAGGATTGTGAATGTCGGAAGGAATAAAGGAGGGAATGATAAAAGGGGAAGGACCCCGTACCTCTGAGGAATACATTTTCAAAAAAATGTTTTAAATTAACACAATTTATAACAATAGTAAACAAAATTACTACCTTTATAGTAAGTGTTCGAAATGACGAAAAATTTCGGAATCGTTGGATTGGACGGGGCGGTCCAATATCATGGCCAGCTCGTTCCCCACACCTAACACTTTTAGACTTCTTTCTATGGGTAGCATTGAAAGATAAAGTGTACAAAGAAGTACCAACTACACTTGACAACATGGAACAAAGAATTATTACAGTAAAACTTGCAAGTCAATCAATCGAAAAAAGAATCCAATGTTGCATTGATACTGATGGTCGTTATTTTGAACACTTACTACCGAAACTGTAAGTATTATCGCCTCTTTGTACTTTTTATGACCTTCAATGACCTTATGTTATAGGTCGTTGAACTCGTTTATAGCTCCTCTTTTATGATACAAAAAAAAATTCGATCCATTTTAAAAAATGGAGTTGACCTTCAAATTTCCGAAGTACCTTCACCTGCAAAAAGACTATTATCGCTATCGGATGGCCCCTTTCGTACTGTGCAATTTCATTTCAGCAAATATTTCTGTGAACGAAAAGTGGAGGCGCTGTCGCACAGTAAAGGTCACCTCCACTTTTTTAAATGGGACGGTACATTTTTTTCACCTATCTTGTGGAGCATCGAAAACTGCATAAAAAACATTCAGGGGTCAAAGTCGTTCAAGGTCATTTAAGATCAAAAAGTGGCATGAAGTTTATTTGTATGTGAAATTACCTTTATTCACAGTAGATATTCAAAGTGATTGCCATTGGAATCAACGCAGTATGGCAATCTCCTCATCACGAATTTCTTATCACTTCGGCACTTATCGCCGAAGTCTTGTCATTGTCTTGTATGTAAACAACGGCACCAAACCTACAATGTACACGGAATATTGTACAATGTTTCGCCCAAACAAACCCAAGATAACGATAGTAAGAATGGCGAGACTAGTATTAATGAATCAAGCGAATGCAAATTATGTATTCTTTTGAAGAGCAAATTGATATGCTTCTAATTTACGGAGGATGTCAGAAAAATGCAGTGAGAGCTAGAGACTTATACGCTGAAAGATTTTCTGAACGTTCGCATCCTACACGCCGTATATTTCAAATTCTGTACACTAAACTGAGGACAACTGGATCCTTAACCCGTCGGGAAAGTAACCGACAAAAGCGAGTTAATAACGAAGAAACGGAAATTGGTGTTCTTGCCGCCGTTCATCGAGACCCTTGTGCGAGTTCTCGTCAAATTGCGAGGGAATTTGGCGTAAGCCAAAAAAGTATTCCACCTGTTCTACATAGTCATAAATATCATCCTTACCACATCAGTCTCCACCAGGAATTAACTGGTACGGATTTCATGAATCGCACTGAATTCTGCCGATGGGCTCAACGCCAGATTCAAAGAGATGACTAATTTATTAATCGGATTTTATTTACTGATAAGGCAACATTTACGAATCATGGAAATATTAACCTGCATAACATGCATTTGTGGTCAACTGAAAATCCACATTGGCTGCGACGAGTTGCACATCAAAGACCGTGGTCGGTTAATGTATGGTGTGGGACTATTGGGGATAGAATCATAGGCCCTTATTTCATCGAAAGGAATCTTAATGGTAGGAAGTACACCACATTCCTTCAAGAAACATTAGGTCCGTTATTGGAAGAAATACCTTTAGAAACAAGAAACAGAATGCGGTATCAACACGATGGGTGCCCGGCACATTTTTCGCTGATAGCTAGAAATGAATTGCAAAAGAGATTTCCAAATCGTTGGATTGGACGCGGAGGAGCTGTATCGTGGCCGGCTCGCTCGCCAGACTTGGCACCTCTGGACTTTTTCTTGTGGGGATACTTGAAAGATCTTGTTTATAAAGAACGTCCGCCGGACGTCTTTATAAGAACTTCTTGTTTATAAGAACTACGCCGGATGATATGCGTGAGAGAATTCTTCGAGCCTGTAATTCGATAAGTGCCGAAGTGATAAGAAATTCTACACAATCCGTGATGAGGAGATTGCAACACTGCATTGATTTCAATGGCAATCACTTTGAGCATCTACTGTGAATAGAGGTAATTTCACATAAAGATAAAGTTCATGTCACTTTTTGACCTTAAATGACCTTGAACGACTTTGACCCCTAAATGTTTTTTATGCAGTTTTCGATGCTCTACAAGATAGTTCAAAAAATGTAACGCTCCATTTAAAAAAGTGGAGATGACCTTTACTGTGCGACGGCGCCTCCACTGAGATAAAGAAAATGGTCGAATTTGATGACCCCTTTCGTACGGTACAACTTTTGTTTCAAACATTTTTTTGTGCCGTCGATAATTACAGAGACATTCAAGTTGGCAACAGTTAGTGCCTCACCCTGTATATACAGGGTGTCCCTCCTATCTCAGCCACCCGCAATAACTCGGTAATTATCGATGTCACAAAAAAATGTTTCAGACAAAAGTTGTACGGTGTGAAGGAGGCCATCAAATGCGACTTTTTTTTTTATTTCGGTGGAGACGCTGACACACAGTGAAGGTCAACTCCACTTTTTTCAATGGAATGGAACATTTTTCAACCATCTTGTGGAGCACCTCAAGGCGCATAAAAAACATTAGGGGCGCAAAGTCGTTTAACGTCATTCAAGATCAGTGACGATGATACAAATCCAAGTAGGTATACTAAATGACCTTGAACAACTTTGACCCGCTAATATTTTTTATGCGGCTTGAGGTGCTCCACAAGAAGGTTGAAAAAAATGTACCATTCCATTTAAAGAAGTGGAGGTGACCTTCACTGTACGTCAGCGCCACCACCGAAATAAAAGAATTGGTCGTCTTTGATGGCCCCATTCGCACCGTACAACTATTGTCTGGAACATTTTTTTTAGACGTCGATTATTACTGAGTTTTTTCAGGTGGCAGAGATGAAAGGGACTCCCTGTGTGTGTGCGCGTGTGTGCGTGCGTGTGCGTGTGCGTGTGTGTTTGTGTGTGTATGTGTTTGTGTCTAGGTGTGTGCGTGTGCGTGCGTGCGTGCGTGCGTGCGTGTATGTGTGTATTTGACATAACGACGGCTAGCAATGGCCAGCATCCGATTATTAAAACATAGCTTTGAAACAAAAATAGTGCAAATGAGAAACTCAAACATCGTTTCCCCATCGTTTAATTTTGCCTACACAGCTTCCTCCATATAATGCAGCTGATCTGCGCAAACCGACTTGCTAATGAAGCAAGCCTTGTGGGAAAAATAAAATGATGAGGAAGCAATGCGCACGTCTCGACAGCTTTCTTTCTTCTTTATCTTTTTAAAAATACTCAAGAACGCATGCATTTAATTTAAGCCTCCACTTGAAGATGACCTGGACTTCCTATTCGTCATGTATGGTATTGTTCAACCAACTAAGAGCAAAATGTCGAACATCGAGAACTAATCTTTATGTTATTCCACAGAATCATGAAAAAGTGACAGTGGCCCATTCAGAACAACGTCCCCGTCCCCGAAATATCCCTTTGCATCAATATGATTATATTTATCCACCATTGATTTCGAAGACATTGGGGCTTACGCAATGTACGGTATGGACATAATTGGCTACCATGAGGATGACCCATGAAGTCGGAGTCGTAAAAATCAGCTTTCCATAAACATATTTATAGACGAAAATAATGATAGGTTCGTGAAATTTTTTTTAAATTGTCCATATTAATTAACGAGAGTGTGCAAGTACAACAGTGATTATGCTTATAGGCCAATGTTTCAGGTACCCACGTTTCAGGCAAGTACAACAGTGATTATGCTAATAGGCCAATTCAGGTACCCACGATGAATATTGTATAAACGCATGCAATGTATACTATAAACTTTTAAAAAGTAAAAAAAGGACGCCAAGTTACAAAAATGCCCCCGAAAACATTATTGCTTATTTGACCATGTACAAAATTCTGATTTATCTTGAAATATTTTTTAATTTTATTTAACGAATTCTTTTATTATTTTTTTTCAATAAAAATGTACAAAAAAAGTTAAGTAACTTTTTATAAAATAGCCAAGCAAGTTTACTAAAAACGTAAACAAAATTGTTAAACCTTAGAACTAATATTTTCCTAAATATTTTTTTTTTATTTTAAAAATCACATTACTATTATAACAAAAAATTGGTATCACCATTATATAAAAATACAACGTATTTACCAAATAAGTACACTGGAAATGCTGTGCAACGACGTGGCGCGCATGGTTAAGAGAAAAAGATCGGGAAGATACACTATATATATATATATATATATATATATATATATATATATATATATATATACACCCTGTAACAACGCATCAACTGCCAGTGTTATTAGCAATGCGATTTGCTGCACCTTGCGCTAGTGTGATTCGTACAAGATAACATTGATATATAGTGTTATCGGTATATATATCGGTTCACACAAGTCACGTGACCGTGTCAGAGCTACGTTATACCCACTATTGACAAATATTCGACTGTACTCGGAAAAACCATAGAATATAGCGCAATGAGAATCAGGAGAGATACTCAGATTTTTTGTTTTTCACCAGCAAGAAGGCAGCACCGTAATTCGACCTTTAAACTTGCCGATGCTGTGGCTTAGAGACGGACACAATACACAAAAAGACAGATCAATACACAAAAGTATATACGAAATATATTTCATGTAATGTATAAAGTTGTCTGATAGAGGAGAAAGTATATACTTTTATATATCATATTAAATTATGCATAAAAAAAGATATAACGTATCGTGTCGTCTAGGGGACCATCACTGATTTCATCCATACTTTGCGGGATCACAAAATTTGATTTCCAGTTGCATAACAAATTGCGGCAGTCTATGTTATTCCAACTTGAGAGTTAAGTAGTTGGAAAGACGAAATCCTTCGCCGAGCTTTTTTTCTTAACCATGCACGCCAAGTCGTTGCACAGCATTTCCACTGTACTTATGTGGTAAATACGTTGTATTTTTATACAATGGTAATACTAATTTTTTGTTATAATAGTCATGTGATTTTTAAAATAAAAATGAAATATTTAGGAAAATATTAGTTCTAAGGTTTAATAATTTTGTTTACGTTTTCAGTAAACTTGCTTGGCTATTTTATAAAAAGTTTTGTACATGATCAAACAAGCAATAATGTTTTTGGGGGCATTTTGTTACTAGGCGTTCTTTTTTTACTTGTTAAAAGTTTTTAAAGGGGATTTCATATCTTTTTGAAAGGGGAGAAATCTTTTTTTCGTTCTGCGCCAGTTCAAAGAGGAGTGAATTCAAATATGGTTTCTTTACTTGGCATTCTTTTTTTTTACTTTTTCAAAGATTCTAAAAAGGTAAGATTTAAACAGATAGTTAAAAAACGGGACACGTCGCTTCTGAAACCTTGTATATTACCAAATGCTAGAAATATATTTTTTTTAAGTCTTCACCCCTTCCACTATTAAATCGACGTATTTGGAGGGTGATTTACAGATGCCTATTAGTGAAATTCATACTTCACTTATTTGTATTCACATGCATGCACACAAATACAATTGTATTCACAAATATTCTGCACATACAAATGAATTCACGGAAAAAATTGTCAATATTAACAGAAAATGTGAATATTTACAAGAAATCCTGTGAATTAAAAAAAATCACATCAAAATCTGTGAATGCTAATGTATTCACAAAAAATTGTAAATACAAAAAAATTCACAAAATAAGTTGAGAATTGTTTCGTATTTAAGACAAATTAAAATCAAATTCACAATGATTAGATTAAAATTTACACTAAACGTGAGTTCTTACGTATTTCGAGAGAAAACATTGTGTCGAGGCAAAGAAATTTTTGCAAAAAAAGTTGTGAGTTTCAAATATTACATCATAAATATGAAAAAATTCACAAAATGGTTGTGAATTTCTTCAAGTTGAAGAAAATTAAAATCGAATTCCTGACAATTATATTAAAATTTACACCGCAAGTGAGTTCTTATGTATTTTGAGAGAAAACATTGTGTTGAGGCAAGGGAATTTTCGCACAAAAAGTTTCGTGCAAAAATTTATTTGCCTCCAGGCAATGTTTTCTCTCAAAATGCATACGAACTCGCTAATGGTGGAAATTTTAATCTAATCATTGTGAATTTGATTTTAATTTGTCTTAAATATGGAAAAATTTACAACTTATTTTGTGAATTTTCTTGTATTTACAATTTTTGTGAATACATTTGCATTCACATATTTTGATGTGAATTTTTTTTAATTCGCAGGATTTTTTGTAAATATTCACTTTCTTTGTGAATGTTCACAATTTTTTCTGTGAATTTATTTCTATGTTCAGAATATTTGTGAATACAAAAAGTGAAGTATGAATACATTTGTATTTATATTCACATGAAAATCACGATGTGAATAAATTCGTATTCGTATTTATAAATAGAATTACGCCCAACTCTGTACCTCTTCATGTTTTACTTTTTGATATACCGTCTCCATGTTTCATGAATTGCGCTTTGTTTGTTGCAGCAGGAGAAAACTCTTAATTGAAAAAGACTAGAGATAAAAAAAAATATTTTACGAAAATCCAACTTCATTGCGTTATTTTATTTGCGTGTTCAGCGATTAGAATGCGAATCGGTTTGTCCATTCTAAACAAAAACCGAATGCACTCGGATAAGGCGTCATATTGCCCTGCTGGAGCCTGCTCAAGAATACACGTCTTTCCTTATATCGTTAAGAATCTTCGGGTTAAGTGATCAAATGTTACCATTAGTTCAAATTTATATAGTGGATTCGTTATCATGTACTGAATGCACCCTTCAAACTTTAATATTTGATTTTAATAATTTTGAATTGAATTTTTAATTTAATAATTTAATTTTAAATTTGAATTGAACAAATAGTTTTTACATAAGAAGATGCCTAGACTCATGCCGATCGGCAGTTTTGCCCACGGAATAGTGTGAAAAATGTTAAGGATGTTATGAAAAAATGTCAAATCATTCGGTACAATATCAAAATTGTCACCCAAAAATTAAATGATCTGTCTACAGCATTTATTAAATATTGACTTTTATGTAAATGAAGACGTCAGTTTTTCTCCCGGCGACGAAACGGAGAGGTGGAGCGTGCGAACGTCGCATAAAGGCTTAATGGCGCAGATGTCTCAATGCCATTAGTCACCGTGGCCGGCCCATACTTTCAATAAAGCCCATTTTCAAAGAGGACTCATCTTTTTTTCTTTTAGACAATTGACATTTATCATTCAAAATGAATTCGGTTGAATAAAGGAATGTAAACACCGTGTAAAAATAATAGACGAAAATCAGTTATTTGTTAAATATTCGGGTTCGTAAAAGAAATACCTTAAAGTGCAGAGCCATATATTTTCGAAACGCGATTCTTCTTTTTTTTTTCATTTAACACAGTCAGATTGATACGGAAAATTTGTATATAAAAACTTTTCTTTTAAACAAACTTTTATTTAATGTACTAAAAAGTGTAAAATAATTTTTTTTACCAAGTCACCTATATGTGACTATAAATAAAAGTTTGATAAATGTAATCAATTCAGTTTCATTAACAGTATTTAATTTGGCACAATAGAAATTAGAGAAATTATTATCACACATTTATACTCAGTTTCAGGATTTTTATTCAAGACATCTTAGGTTGTTTTACAGTATATTAGAACTAAAGCCGGTCTGACAAAAAAAAAGGTTTCGTTGACAATCATCTTATTTTAAAATGACATAATAGCCGATAATCGCGTGTAACACATAAAATATGCGGCTTCAATCACACTTTCATGTTAACATTAAAAAGCGCACAATCATTCAAGCCCACAGGCCAGATTCACAATCTGGCCTTCCGTGGCCAGATGACACAATAGTCCTAAGGCCTTTTCATTTTATGAAAAATGCTAACATTCATTCTTTATGTTTTAATTATTTTTATGTTATGTCAAGCTGGAAAAATGTCAAAAAGTCTCGTTGTCGCTCTCCGTACCGGAAAAGGGTTTCATGCCCAAATGTTGCTCGATCCGAGGCGTCGAGCGAGATGGAGTATCTGAAGTTTGGCTTTCCATAGTATTCGACGCATTGAGCGTACTTGGGACGATAAACTTCGAGGCGTTGAACGACATAACCGAGAAAAGTCCTCGATGCAGGTGTGGCACTCGAAGATTTCTCAGAGACGGCGGACTATCATCGTTTCATGTAGACATAGATTGTGCGGCCGCAGCAATCAAATATGGTGATCACCACAGTATGAAAAGAATGGCGAGGCATATGAAGGCGCTGTCAGGCTTGAGTCTGTGAAATCCAGCCAAACATAAGGTTCTGTCCTAATAGAATATGATTACGCGAAAATCACAGGTTCGCACGAATTTTATTCGTATGAACCCGTGATCAAATATACAGGTGTCGATTGCATCGCATGAACGTCAATTAGGCCGCCTATTCGATAACTGTATGTTGAATCACGGGTTCGTATGAAAACAATTCGCAAGAACTTGGGATGGTCGTGTAATGGCGTTCTATTTTGCATGTTCTATTAGACGCTGAAGGGGATCTAGGATTATATATGGTGTTGCACAAAGCTTTTATTTCTCATGAGAGATTTTTCAGCGATGAATAATATTTTAGGCAAAATAATTGTCAAGCTCTGCGTCAATAAATTCTACAGAGCCGAATGCATTTTCTACAACAACAACAACGTCACCGTCTATGGTAAGATTCTGCTCAGAAAATTTTGAAGATATGTTCATAAAATGTTAATGGAACGAGGTTATGATCACACAAATTGGTAATGACGTATAGAAGCTAGGTTATGCTCTCAGGGCACACAAAAGCTACAGATGCCCGTCTGTCTGCGAATTTCTTCATTTTATATAAGCAAGTGAAAGCAATGAGCACATTATTGAGTTTTTAATTTACTCTGTATCTATTTGCGTATCGTCCTCGCTGTTTCTTCGACGGTTTCCGCGCGAGCGCCACGGCTAATATACGCGTGTTAGAATCAAATTAAATAATCCACATCTAAATTTGAAACGAAGTGAACCTTTGTTAAATAAATTATTGGCTCTGATAAGAGCCGTTTGTTTTCTTTTCACATCCACGCTCGACTAACCGTGTTTGTTTACTCGAGCTGTCAAAGCGACTGTATTAGAATATATATATATATATATATTAGGGTGGCCTTTGACATGGGTAAAAAAAAATTGATCGCGCCGCCCTCCAAGACGGTTCCAAATAATTTTAAAAAAATCTACGCGAAGCCCCAGCTATGTCCGTTAAGGGGAAGGCGTGCCTGTAAGCATGAACTTAAATTCAAATATCAATTTTTCTTCATGATTGGAGACATTTCTTCATTCTCCATTTATGTTTATTTGTCAATTTTTTTTACTTTCCAAAGCTATTGTATATTGGTATTCAATATACAGATCAAACAATAAGGTCCTCCATACTAGATTTGATGGACAGTTTTACCATCCTATTATTTTGGAAAAATAGTTCGATTTAGCTGCTGTCGAACGCTTTCAATCACATCAAAATCCAACTTTAAATTTGCATCTTGTCGAAAAATCTATTAAGTACGAAGGATATAAATTCACGATAAACCATTGACATCGAACTTCCGGATTGGCCAGAATTGTTTTTTTTAAATTTTGTTAGAAATATTCCTTGCGTGCTGAGATACAAACATATTAATATTTCACTGAGATCAGACATCCAGTGCTGTGGATGAAAAATTTATTAAAAAATTACTTTCGCAAAAGTGCATAGGGACATTTTAAACTTGGCAGGATTTTAAACTTGGCGAGCTTGTTTGTTTTATTGAAAACAAAGAAATTATTTATTCGCACAAGTCATTCAATTGGTCGGAAAAAACATAATATTTAAAAAATGTACACATAAGATATCGATACTAGTTCGTTCAGTACGAATTTATTTATTTAAACCACAGAAATATCGTGTTGAAAAATTAACAAATAAACTGGATTTAAAAAATCGAAATTTCTCCAATCATGAAGAAAAATTGATATTTAAATTTAAGTTCATGCTTACAGGCACGCCTTCCTCTTAACGGACATAGCTGGGGCTTCTCATAGATTTTTTAAAAATTATGTCGAACCGTTTTGGAAGGCGGCGCGATCAATTTTTTTTACCCATATCAAGGGCCACCCTAATATATATATATATATATATATATATATATATATATATATATATATATTGCAAGCAGCAGTGATGCGTGCTTTTCTATTTAATTTTCTAATTGAATTTCAATCGGCAAGGAATTGTTATCGCAAGCCTAGTGGCTTGAACTTCTTCAATTTCTTGATGCGATTCTTCTGTCCCGTAGATTAGACGCTAGCATGTTTAAATAGCTGTCAAGCCTCATCTCATAGCTTGTGCATAATTTTTGTGTTACTATTTTGTCCGTTTCCATCTCAAGATCTTCGTGTAGTCTGGCGTTAGTGACGTGTCGTGGAGCATTTGTAATAACTCTAAAAGTCTTGACTTGGAACCTTTGCCAAATCCCAATATTAGAGCTGCTTTCAATTCTCCACAGTTGGATGCCGTAAGTATAGATAAGCTTGGATATAGCTGCGTATATCGTCAGTTTATCGTGAAGAGATAGTTTTGACCTCCTTCTCCTGCCTATAATTTCGCATTTGAAAAAAAGCGGGTCGTATGAATCTATTGAATAGGCATGATAACCTTCTGCAAAAACATATATTCAATAACATATATAAAGGCCTCGCTCCGTCACATCTGCTCGCACTGCATATTCGGAAGCATAATTGGACGCGTGAATTTATGATGTCATTCTGTATCGTTTTGCAGGAAGTTATCACATCACAGTTACAATTTTAGAGTCGTTGGTGGATCACACGTAGGGGAGGCTGGGGTCGATACAAACACGGGTCAAATGAAACAAGTTGAATAACTCGAAGATGGTTACTGATAGCGGTGGGGGTCCAAGTGGGGAAGGAACTGCTTTTCACATCGGAACCTGTCGCTTGGTTCACGCCCCCGCTCCGAGAGCGCCGAACATTTTATGTGGGTGCATCGCTTTTTCGACACGAAAAGTACGTTTTTTAATTACTATTATTTTGCGTATTGCTCCAAAACTAGTGTTCCTTCTTCAGCGTTGTTTACAATCATTATTACTGTGAATATCCTAGTGAGTTTATTGCGGTCAGCACCTACCTACAACATTTAGGTTCTTTGTTATTTGATAATTTATTGGAAGCGAGGGTATGGGCAGTTGAAACAAACGGTTCGGGGTCAATTGAAACGTGTTTCTATTGACCCCGAGCAAATATTTTATACGCAAGCAAGATTTCCAAAGCTTGTTTTTTTTTAGATGCCAAGAAACCGTTCGAAACTACGAACCGCGGAAGCTGCGGACTCGAAAGCTATTAAAAGGCAAATGAAGATGCCGAAAAATATATGGGGCATTCCATGCCGTTTCGACCTGGGTCTGACCCGTCACCTCTCCGATTTGACCAGCGATTTTTCATGTTATTGTACTATCTCTGAAAGGCACTCGAGAATTTTTTCAGATTTTTTTGGAACGATTTGACTTCACAATATTTTTTATAAACAAAAAATTAACGCCCAACTTTAAAAATCTGAAAAAAATCACGAAAATCCTGTGTCACATATCAAACACTATGAACGTTTAGAAAAAGTGGGCGCGCGTTTCGTTTGGCCTACAATGCGCTTTGTTCGCAAAAAAAATGTTTTCTTAATTTAAAAAATCAAACCAATAGCCCACCCAGTCGTTAAATAGGAAAAAAATTACATGACATTATGTAGAATTGACCAGAATTTTTTCACATTTTTTTCAGAATTTTTGTCCAAGATTTTTTCTTCATCATTTTTAGTCAAATTGCCGACAATTCAAGTGGCCAAGTGGCCAACCCAACTCAAGTATCATAGGGCTTGGGCTACAATGTCAAGAGAGAAAACATTTTTAATTAAACATTTGTAATCTATTCGAATTTTTTTCTGAATTTTTTTCAAGTTTAAACAAACAAGAAATTCACTAAAAAATTCTGAAAAAATTCGAATGGATTAAAAATGTTTAATTGAGAATGTTTTCTCTCTTGACATTGTAGCCCAAGTCCTATGATACTTGAGTTGGGTTGGCCACTTGGCCACTTGAATTGTCGGCACTTTGACTAAAAATGAAAAAAAAATCTTGGACAAAAATTCTGACAACAAATGTGAAAAAAATCTGAAAAAATTCTGGTCAATTTTACATAATGTCACGTAATTTTTTTCCTCTTTAACGACTGAGTGGACTATTGATGCTATATTTTGTAATGCAAAAAAAATTTTTTTTTGCGAATAAAGCGCATTGTAGGCCAAACGAAACGCGCGTCCACTTTTTCTCAAGGCTCATAGTGTTTGATATTTGACACAGCATTTTTATGTTTTGTTTCAGATTTTTAAATTTGGGCGTTAATTTTTTATTTATAAAAAATAATGTGAAGTCAAATCGATCCAAAAATATCTGAAAAAATTCTCGAGTGCCTTTCAGAGATAGTACAATAACATAAAAAATCGCGGGTCAAATCGGAGAGGTGACGGGTCAGACCCAGGTCGAATCGGCATAGAATGCCCCATATATAAAAATATGAATATTAAAACGCTAAATGGGGGTAGGAAAGAGAGAAAGTCAACAATATACCCCGATACCCCAGAAAAAGAAGAGACAAGGAAAGAGACTAAAGAGAAAGACGGCAGAAAACAGGCTAGAGAGTAAAAAGGAGAACATCGAAGACTAAATAAGTCGGTCGCATTGAGTACCTCGCTAGCAACAAAAACTATTCTTTAACTGATTATCTTTCGTATGTCTTCGGTGATACGAAAACTGGAATGAAACGCAATAAAACCGATTATTTTAATTAAAAGTGTATTTTATTCACAATAAACATACTTTATCACTTCATACACATCATTAACAGTACCTGGGTTTAGTAGACACATCAGTTTAATCAGCTGAAAACATCTGTTTCAACGAACCCCACGCACTGTTTCGATTGACCCTGACACAGGGTCAAATGAAACGGTTTCCAAGAGTTTTTAAATAGCTTCTACCTAAATTCAGGGCATAGTAGAAGTAAAATCAATAATGCCATCATATAGCCAGATAATCTAGCTATAATTTAAGCCCATTATCAACCAGATAAGGTATAAACTAAAGTCACACTAACCGATTTTCTCAAAAACGTTCCAATCGACCCCAGGCTCCCCTACATATAGACATGTCATGAATATTAATTTCGAATAATAATAACATCGAAAAGTTATTGACAATTATATTTAAAAAGTAGATGTTCAACAAATGAGCAGCAAAAAAATGTTTCTTCGTATGCAATGCCGGCATTGATTTTTCTACATACGCACGCATTTTAGAATTTTTTTAATTCAAGAAAACAGATAAACAATCGTATATTCAAAAAAAATAATCTAACGTTCACACATTATCCTGAAAAAGTTTTCTAGCCACTAAACGTACAGTTTTATGAATACAATCTTTAAAAAATCGAAACGTGAAATTTTTTAAGAGACATTACCCGAAAATAATTAAAAACTATTTTCGAGTTATGACTCTTTAAAACCATGAATCGAACAACGGTTTACTTGGATAATGTGCTGATAACTCTTCCGCATTATCGTTATTCGAAATCAATGTTGATAACATCTGAAATATGTTTGATTTACATTAAGATTGATGAATCACTAATGTAAGTACTAAAATTCCGATAAAGTAAATTTTTTTTCGCAGAGTGTATAAGTGCTCTTATATAGTCTAGTTGAATACGACAATTAATTTGTCCTAAGGTTACTAGAATACTCGAGTTCGCAAAACAAATTCTATTCGTTTCATGACAATTCAAAGCAATTCTATTAATTTCACGACATTGTTTTTTTCTTCAGAGTCCATAGCAAATATTTTTACCATGTAGAGACGGAATGTTCGTTACATCAAAAGTGTTTGGATTTTTATGTGTTCTGTCTGGGATGTGTAACAAAACAATGATCTACAAAATAGTCTTCAAACTAATCAGGACATATGAACCGCTTTGGAAAGGATCTGTAACAACTCTAACATTAAAAAATATGCAACACTTCCAATCGGTTCATGATTTAACCTCTGTTGTGCTTTGCCCAAAAATGCTACCCGTGAAAACCAAAAAATGGTGGTGGTGATGTGAGAGATTATCCGACTTGCTCTCCGTACTGTTTGTCACCACCGCCACTATCGCGATCTCTCTCACATTCATTTCTCTTCTACATCACCTTAAGGCAGAAACTCAGGGAGTCAACAAACACTACAAGGATCCATTCATAATTCACGTATTAATTGCCATCAAGAATACTAATCAAATTCAGTCATTCAACTTGAGGAACTATTTCTGCGTTGATAGATAAGTAATACAAAATCATAATATTAGTGACAGGAATTAACCGGTCATGCATGCTCTCTAAAAACGGCGTTTTACTTTCTTGCTTTCGTTTTTCTGTATACATAATGTAATGATGACCATTTATTATTATTTCTGCAATGAATTATTGTTACATAATAATGTAAAGTGATAGATTATAATTATAATTTCTGAAATACATACAAACCCCCCACACACATTTATTCAATAACGAGAAGCTTTATATGTTAGGAGAGATTAATACCGAAATGTAATTGGAAAAAAACAATGTATTCTAAAATTTATCTGATGAAGTCTCGGCCCTTTTTTAATTTTGTATATAAATATAAAAGTTCTGTCGAACGACTTTTTACGAATTGTTCGAGATTAATGCTCCTCGTGTTTCCATGCTCTTCCGTGTCTGTTCTCTCGAGCGTTTCGTGAATATGGAAATATTAAAACATTGGGAAACGCGGAAGAGGGGATAGGGGCGAAATCGAATTTCGTCGCGTTGCAAAAAATACATTGAGGGGTAGATTCCTCCCTCGCGCAATCCACGTACTTCTCATTTCTCTTCTACACACGCGTGCGCGAACGTGCGCATACACACACACATACATGGACAGTTCGTATAGCGGTACTTTCTTTCCACGCCCCTACCATTTGAGGATTTTAGCTCTTTTCCTAATGAATGCAATAGGAAGAAAAATGGGCGACGTGTTTGCGGAATAAAGCTCTTACGGTTGGACGACCTTCTTTCCAATTAATGCTTTTTGTTATCTTTTTCATAAACATGGTTACTATTTTTCTGTCGCCGATGTGCTATTTTCAAGAGATTAATTGGCCAACTATCTGATTTGAGTGGTGCTAGCCTTCGCGATGCTTGACTGCAATAAATATTTGGCCCTTGACCATCGAGCTCTTGCAAAGTACGTTAATTGCACTCCCTTGTTATTCACACACATGCGCGCATGCACACTTGCGTATATACAGGGTTCTATCGGAAAACGACGGATAAAATAACGAAGATAACATTTCGCTGTTTTTTTTTCATTTTTTTCCGTTTTATTGTTGATAATTTAGCTCTTTATTTTGAATTTTGTTGGGGTTGTGTTTTGTGTTATGTTGTTGTTTTGTGCGGACAGATTTTCATGCTGCAGAGATTTCATTTCTCCGTTGCATTCTGTCGTATGGAAGTGTAACAATTATACGAACGTGCAAATTCAACAAAAGCAAAGATTTAGTCAATCCTATAGTCTAAATCCTAAACATGGTATTTTACAGGCAATTTGATAATTACGGCATCAATTATCATTGCTCAACGATTGTTCATTGGATACAGAGTCTTCGAAAAATGGTGCCGAGATTGTCTTGTTCATTCAGTTTTCCCGCATTTCAAATTTTCTAAAATGTTTATCGGAAATCTAGGAATATATTAAACCACAGTCCGTACAATTTACCAGTGGCAGAAAATGCTCCTGTTTCATATCGAACGCGACGTTCATTAACGCGTACGTCGATCGTTATAAAACAGACGCCGGATGCGTCAATACCGACTCAAAATGAGCAGTGATTTGGGCGCGAATTTTGAATAACCGTTTTCACGGAGCACCTCACGTGTTAATTTTAACGTCGAACGACTGCGCAAGTGGGAGAAATTCCGGGACCGCTCGAATATTTTATCTGAGTATTTGCCTGCGTTACCGGATTAAACGCAGGTGAAGTCGCTTAATTATCACACGCGAGCGTGTGTCAGTTTGTCACGTAATTGACGGTAAATCGACTAACGAAGTAATTAGACTGGTCGAGTTTCCGATATTTCGCGGTGTTGGACTGTATGTACTCGGTTCTCGTCGTTAGTGCCTCCCCCCTTCCCATGCACTCGCTCCCTCTAGCTCCATCTCTGTGGCAGACTTCAACAAGAACGTACGATATATTGGCAATTTGTCGACGTCACGGAGTTTATGATACATATATGGAAGTACCGGCAATATATACGTATATATGTGTAGCGACAAATCAGAGAGTTCCATGGAGGTGCGAACTGCGTGAACGCGCGAGATCATACGTTTCCGCCAGTGTCAACGGAAGTGGCAAATCGATTCGTCAACAGCACGCGCATGAAAAATATCATCGGAATGTAATCAATTTTCACAGGGATTTTGTGCTTTGAAGTATATTTATGAGGGTATACTGTATTTATGGAGCCTCGTTGAAATCGAAGACCTTACTGCGAAACCAACCTTTTTATTTATTTTTCCCTCCCCGAGTGATGGAATGTGGAAATACACGGAAGAGAGATTCGTCATCACGAATGTGCAGATGTATTTGAAAGTTTTGCTAACTTTTAGAGAAAGGTTTGTTTTAGCGAGATCGTTGTGTTTGGTATTTTAAAAACAATATTTTAAAAATATTCCAAAGCAGCGCGAAATCATATTTGTAAGAAAAATTTCGGATGTATGAATGTGTGGGCGTATTTGCGCGGATTGTTTTGTTTCCGTGGTTAATTCGTCAGCACAACAAAGTATTCATTTGTCAAAAATCATCTCGATATGTCAATATTTGTTGAACCAACCACAAGAGCAGAATAATGAGTGCAAAGCAATGCAATGTTCGTAATAAATTGAAAGTGTTGAAGTTTGAATCGTTAGAATGCAACAAAAATATGTTTTTACAAAATGCCAAATTTTTTGGCACGTTTCGGCTACGAAACCGCTAAAACGTTTTTGAGAATCCTTATATTAGTGAAATGAAAACAAACAAACTTGGCCAAGTGCGAGTCGGGCCTCGCTCTATTAGGGTTCCGTGCATATAACCAATGAACTTGTTTTTGGAAGCTAGATATTTAATTAGGTAATTTTTCTTCTGTCTTAGTTCTTAGGTAGTACTAAACATAAAAACCATATGGAGTGATAATAGTTAAAGAAAGCTTTGTATACTCCTGCTGTAAGCTAATAATGAAAGTATATAAAATTATTATTATTTAAATATTCACAATACCAAATGATCTATTTTTGCAGCCGATATCAGCCAATTGTCAATATTGTCATATTTTCCGCAGAAAAAGAGGAGGCAATGAAAAATAAATGAAATATATGATCTACAGTTTTTTTTTAAATTTGCAATCTCGTTTCTTTCGTGACGTCAATCTCTCGTTCTTGGTTGGCACCGACTCCAAAAATACGTCATTTGGTATTGTAAATATTTAAATAACAATAATTTTATATATTTTTCCCTATAAATTTATTGCATTATGTATACAATGAATTATTATATATACTAGATTATGAATCGGCGTTTTCAGTATTTGTTGTTTAAATGCAGTATATGGTACATAATATACAGTAATGCCAAAATCCTAACTAGTTTAGTTTTTTAGATAGACCCCGTATCAAAAATGATCTAAAACTGACAACTTTGACAGCGGCCCCATGTCTTTATTTTTAACGTAGAAAAAAAAAGATTATATTTGGACTCTACTCAATGAGCTTTTAAAAAATGACACGCCACATGCCGGGGTGAGAAAAAAATGTCCTTTTTCATGTATGGGACCCCAGCAAAAATAATTTAATTGAATTTATAATTCAATATTCGGCTTTAGGTCAACATTCTACGCAAAATATCCAAATGGCAGGTTTGTAACTCATTCCGTATACAAGCTAGAGACCCGCGACATACGGACCAGTCAGCCGAGTGTCATCAATAGGGTTCCGTTTTCCCCTTTAGGTACGGAACCCTGAAAACGAAGAAAGATTTTTGTTACATCGCGACGATTCAAACTTCGACATCATGCAAATTAGCGTATCCCTACAGATTTTATCAAAATTATGATTATAGTATTTACTCTATCGAAATTTGAAAAATGCTTTATCTTTTTAATATTTGTAGATACCGGTGTGAACTGTTTTATACTCAAGCACTACCAATAAAAGATAGTCAAAAAGAATGTTATCAAAAATTCACGACGCCGTACATATTTTTCAACATTCTCAACTTTTCGCCTTAAAAGTATTCAATAATTATTCTACCCTGCTAAGGACCGATTTTTTTACATCAATAGACTATCAGCTCTTGTGGAAAGTTTTTGATTTATTTGAAATGTAGTTAACGCTGTCTGCCACAAATTTCAATATATCACGTATATGTTTATCTCTGCACAATTAGAGTATTGTAAACAATCTAGTAGTAAAAAAAATCGTAAAGATTAGAGATTTGCACATTGCTTTCTTATAGACCCAGACAAACTCACAAAGTTTCCTCTATGCGTAAACTACCGTTGAAAAAGTGACCCGCTCATAAAGAAAAGATGGTAAGCGAAATAAAATAATAAGGAAATAATGTCGAGTTTCCTCCTCTTCGAAGTTTTTTTTCATTATTATTGAACAATAAAGGACACACGAGGCATTTATCATATATCTTTCGAAACCACTGTGAAGAAAAGTGAAGCTGGTTAATTGCTTCCGCATTCCTGTTTTTATATCACACCACAAACATTTAATTCAGAAAAACAGAATTGTGTCAAATATAAACGATGTTCCTCGAAATCCTCAGTATACACTATTCCACCGTTAATTAAAGTTTAAACGCGATGGCGAAGAACAGTTTCGCATGTATCATGTTCCTGCGATACGAAAAGACACGTACTTTTCGCGATCCACTGACCTGAGAAATTGAGCAATTTTGTGGAGGCCAGTCTGGACCTCGAGATAAGACGGGCACGGAGTTCAGATTAATCCGCCTCTCGCGCGGCCTATGTTCATCGTTGCTCTTCCTATATGAGTTCGCGGTCATCTCGTACTGCCAGTGTCACGATCATGGTCACAATAACGATCGAGGCTCTTGTAATGTGTCGAACGGTCGTTAAATGGCGACACACTCTCTCATCGGTGACTGCACTACTTTTGTTTTCAATCTCGAGAACTGTTTCTTTCTTTCATCGTTGATTCGAGTTACGTAGACGGAATTGCGTGCACGAAACATCCGCGTGTCAATTCACAATTCGACAATCACGACACACGCGATAATTTGCAATGTTTCGCTGCACGCAATTGACGCGCATATTAATGTAATGTTCTCCTCCGAAGCTAAAGCTCCGCCAAATTGGTTGATATGAAGTGACATCACGGTTCGTAGATTTTATTTCGTTTTCGTTAGGATTCCTCTAATTTGAATTCACTTTGATTAATTTGGCTCTTCGATCATTCGCGTCTTTGGATTGTGACAACTGTATTGCGAATTAGGAGAATTGACAGTGTAAAATGTATTTATCATAATTATGTATCATCATTAAAAAATACGTCTAATATTATTAAAAAACATATTTCTAGTATGTTTGTATTCCTTTGTATGCCCTTGCCGACTTTTACGAAACCATTCCTTTTGATTTTTCTTACGGCGTTGCCCATAGACATGCATTTCCAGCGCACTGTTGTAACGCATTTGCACGAGGACACAGGGAAGCTGAAAAAACCTGTGTCGATACGGCCATCTACATCTGATTGAGTTTCAGCTGTGCGACGATCGAAAACTCACTAAAACTCTCTCTTTCGGCCAGTAGTCGGTGTGGAAGTCATGGACGGCTAAGCAAGTCAACCATCCAAATATTAAGGAGCCTGTCCACTTTGGAGCCACGAAAAAAGGCTCTTTTCGCGATTTTATTAAAGGATTTTATAAAAGATATGAATTTAAAAGTTGTTGGGCTTGATAAATAAAGTCTTTAAATACATTTAAAAAACTGTATTCATTTTTATTCATTTTTAAGTACAAAAACTATCGTTTAACGTAACGCCTCAAAAATAGGTGGGCTAGGTTGCTCTATCACAACTCGGCACCAGCTTGTCTGAAACAAAAAAATCGAAGTCCATTAGATTCAGTATGACACCAGCTACAAAATGACCCTCGAATATAAAGTTTTATCAAAAAATTTTAAAAAATTGCAAATGAAAAACGAAAAAAGTATTAAAAAACGCGTTTTTCGAAGTTTTTCGCAAAAAAAGAGTAAAAATCAAAATTTTAAAACCATCGAGGGTCATCTTGTTGAGAATCATGTTTACAATATGTGATTCAAATTTCAAGAGAATCGGTTTATTAGTTTTAGAGATACAATGGAGCTAGATTTTGAAAACGTTGTTTCGAGAAAAACGCGTTTGAAATTTATACTATGAAAAACTCTTACCTAAGCTCAATCAGCAATTCCTGCACCGTACAAAATCGCTTCTGATTGCTCATCATCGTCGATTTCTTCAAGTCTTGCTTGCTTTCGATTTGTTGAAATTTTCAAAGTGGACTGGCCCCTTAACTTGAGACGACTCTGTTTGACATGGGAGCTCCGCGCACGCGCACATCGACCAGCTGTCTGCGATCATCTGTTTTTTATCATTATTATGATTCATCATAATAAACTAAAGAGCATCTATCGATACATTGTTACTTCATTATAAAAGAAGATATTCCATGGTTAATTTCAATAATGACCACCAATGAATTAGTACATCCGGTCACGTCAGTTTTCATTATGACGCATAAAAACTCCGAATCGGACGAACGCTCCAAACTCCAAACAACCATTGAAATAGCCGCAATGCGTTTAATACGCATCGCCGCTATTTTAATCTCCGTTCCATCAGACCGCGTCCTGCGTAAATCGAAACAAAAACGGTTTAACTGAATATCAATAAACGAGCTACGTTACTAGTACCCCTATGTATTGTGTGTGTATATGTACAGGGTGTCTAGAGAATCTTGAATAATCCGAAAACCATGACATTTTTGTATGAGCAAGTTTCGATATCACTATATCCTCGTCTATTACTGAGTACAAAATTGTTCAAGATGTCCTGGACACCCTGTATTTATATATACACACCCACGAAGCCCATGATATATTAATACATTATGTGGTATTATATGTTAGGTGGTTGCATTGGAACCCGCTGTTTTTTTAAACATTCATTTTGTAAAACCTAGTTGGATTACATTAACTATTCTTTTGGAGGTGTGTACCTATGTGGCATGGACTGAAACAAGTGATAATCACTTATAGCAAAGTCCGGAGAATACACTGACAAGGAACATCCCTCAGGTGTCCGCCTCCGATTTTGTTGAAACTCATATATGTGATAGAGCATCGAAAACTTTGAGACACGTATTTTTTTTATCGGCGGAAAAAAGGATTTAAGGGGGGAAACCGCCCCTCAAAGAAAGGCGAGTCGAGGGGTGATTTTGCAGTTTCACCCAGAAGCAATCCATCGATCTGAATGAAACGAAAACGAAAATTCTTCTAATGAAAAGCGATGAAAAATCCATTATGAAAATGTTAAGAAAAAATTTAATTAGGAGGTAAACCACCCCGCAATTTGCCGTTTCTTCACCCCACACTTAAGAGGGTTGTATGCAAATTAATAAAACAGGTATCATTTTGAAGGGCAATTAAAATTAAAGTTGACGGGTTTTTGCGTTTTGGCGGCTCAGCAAATTTAAGGAGGTAAACCACCCGGAACATAAATTTATTTATCATGGTCGTTTTTTCCGTGTTTAATGTATATCCGCTGATTTTAAATATTTCTATAAGCTACAATTTAATGTTTTATCATATTTCAAAGTTATTACATTCGTCTTAAGGGGTAACTACCCCTCTGACGAGAAACATCATTGAAGTATCCGCGTTCGATTTCGTTGAAACTCATATATGTGGTAAAGCATTGCAAACTATTAACATATTTTTTTGTATCGGCAGAAAACCGGTGTTAGGGGCTGAAACCACCCCTCAAAGTTTCTCCCACAAGCAGTCCACCGCTGAATAAAACAAAATCGAAAATTCCTCTAATATTAAGCGATGAAAAATCCACTACAAGAGTGTTGATTAGAAATATAATTAAGGGGTAAACCACCCCTCTATTTGCCGTTTTTCACCCCACGCTTAAGAGGGTTGTATGAAAATTAATAAAACAGGTATCATTTGGAAGGGGAATCAAAATTCAAGTTGACGCGTTCTTGCGTTTCAGCGGAACAGTAAATTTAAGGGGGTAAACCACTCCTAACATAAATTTGTTCATTTCCATTCATTTAAAAAACCAGAAGATTTTGAAAATCCTGTTACCTTTGGTTTTGGTAAATTGAACACACATTGTGAAATACCCGGTTGCAATAATTTGGCCATTATCAGATGTGCATGGTGCAAAAAGTCGTGTTTAAAGCATTTTTTTGACGATTATCATTATTGCAGGAATTATGAGCCATAATTGTTGATAGACTAGAAAAAAAAGTATATATCACAAGAAAATGATTTGACGGCATATGACTGCGATACTTTTCACAAGTACTATCAATTAAATCAGCTGATATGATTCTCGAATGGAATATGTCAAAATCTATTAAAAACATGTTCGTTAACCTACTGTAAAACCCTCAGTTTCATTAATATGTTTAATTAAATAAACGGTAAAATAATAAAAATATACATTCCTCCACAAAACTAGGTCTGTGGCTAAATTATCACTTGATCCAGGCGCATCATCGTTCCGAAATATACGAAGTGAGCCTTATAACTTATTCTGGAAATTATTATAATTAATGATTAGTAGAAGTGTATGTTTATTCCTATGGAGATGCTTAATGGACGTGCATATTAAAATCGGAAGCGTTTCGACACGAAATTATGAGTCTTATGAGTAAGGGGTAGCCCCACGTCCCCGCTCCCAAAGTACCGCTCCTAAAGCTCAAAACGAATATGCCTGCACACACAAACATAATATTTGATATTACACACATTGATATTACCGATGAAATGAAAACAGTTTTAACGAAATTCGTGAAACCTTTCGCGAAACTTCAAACGAAAAGCAATTAGAGGGGGTAGTTTACCCTTAAAATGTTAAAATTTAAAAACGTAATAATTTATAAACGCGGGAGAATATTTTGAATACGCGGATACATGTTAAACACAGAAAACACGAGGGTGATGAACAAATTTATATTAGGGGTGGATTACCTCCTAAAATGTAATGTCCCGCTAAAACGCAAAAACGCGTCAACAAACTTCAAGCGAATGTTAATTCCCCTTCAAAATGATACCTGTTCTATTAATTTTCATACAACCCTCTTAAGCGTGAGGTGAAAAACGGCAAATGAAGGGGTGGTTTACCCCTTAATTATATTCCTAATCAACACTCTTGTAGTGGACTTTTCATCGCTTATAGGAATTTTCGATTTTTTTTTATTCAGATCGGTGGACTGCTTGTGGGAGAAACTTTGAGGGGTGGTTTCATCCCCTAACACCGTTTTTCTGCCGATACAAAAAAAACATGTTTAATAGTTTGCAATGCTTTACCACATATATGAGTTACAACGAAGTCGAAAGCGGATACTTCAATGATGTTTCTCGTCAGGGGGGTAGTTACCTCTTAACCCATTAACGCCCAAGAATCGCGATTTTTTCCTTCAATTTCAAGCCAGATTTTTATTATATAAAAAAAATCATAAAAAAAGAAGAGATACGTTCCCTAGTATTTTCGAGGGTGCTCTTTCAGAATCTGGGGTCAAAATCGGGTTTTGTCCATTAGGAAAAAAAATATGGCGGCTTTTAAACAAAAAAAACAGGAAAAATCGATGACACTTTTTTTTCAAAATTTTTTTTCACCTCGAAGCCGTTGAAAAGTCCGGTTTTTTTTTCAACCATGGGTGCATAGAATAGTGACGATTGAACAATCAATTTTTTAAATTCGTCGTTGTCAACATTTTCACCCCCAAAATGGCGCTTTTCACCCCCTGAGTGACACGAAAAATTTCACGCTCGGTGTCCCAAATGAAAAGTAGTTGGATTTGGACGAAAATTGGTACTCGGAGGTTTTTGAGGTCGCTGATTACGATTCTGTTCTCAAAATTCCGAAATTCAAAATGGCCGATCCAATATGGCGGACACAAATGCAAAAGTTCATTTGAATTGGATAAAACGTGGTACTCGGGGGTTTTCGAGGTCGCTGATTATGATTCTGCTCTCAAAATTCCGAAATTCAAAATGGCGGATCCAATATGGCGGACACAAATGCAAAAGTTCATTTGGCTTGGATAAAACATGGCACTCGGGGGTTTTCGAGGTCGCTGATTATGAATCTGCTCTCAAAATTCCGAAATTAAAAATGGCGGATCCAATATGGCGGACACAAATGCAAAAGTTCATTTGAATTGGATAAAACGTGGCACTCAGAGGTTTTCGAGGTCGCTGATTATGATTCTGCTCTCAAAATTCCGAAATTAAAAAGGGCGGATCCAATATGGCGGACACAAATGCAAAAGTTCATTTGAATTGGATAAAACGTGGCACTCGAGGGTTTTCGAGGTCACTGATTATGATTTTGCTCTCAAAATTCCGAAATTCAAAATGGCGGATCCAATATGGCGGACACAAGTGCAAGAGTTCATTTGAATTGGATAAAACGTTACACTCGGGGGTTTTCGAGGTCGCTGATTATGATTCTGCTCTCAAAATTCCGAAATTAAAAATGGCGGATCCAATATGGCGGACACAAATGGAAAAGTTCATTTGAATTGGATAAAACGTGGCACTCAAGGGTTTTCTAGGTCGCTTATTATATTTCTGCTCTCAAAATTCGAAAGCCTTTGGGTATTTAAATACCTGGTATTTTCAGGTATTTGAATACCCAAAGGCTTTCAAATTTTGAGAGCAGAATCATAATCAGCGATCTCGAAAACCCCCGAGTGCCACGTTTTATCCAATTCAAATGAACTTTTGCATTTGTGTCCGCCATATTGGATCCGCCATTTTTAATTTCGGAATTTTGAGAGCAGAATCATAATCAGCGACCTCGCAAATCCCCGAGTGCCACATTCCATCCGATACAAATGAACTTTTGCATTTTTGTCCGCCATATTGGATCCGCCATTTTTAATTTCGGAACTTTGGGAGCAGAATCATAATCAGCGACTTCGAAAACCCCCGAGTGCCACGTTTTATCCAATTCAAATGAACTTTTGCGTTTGTGTCCGCCACATTGCATCCGCCATTTTGAATTTCGGAATTTTGAGAGCAGAATCATAATCAGCGACCTCGAAAACCCCCGAGTGCCACGTTTTATCCAATTCAAATGAACTTTTGCATTTGTGTCCGCCATATTGGATCCGCCATTTTTAATTTCGGAATTTTGAGAGCAGATTCATAATCAGCGACCTCGAAAACCCCCGAGTGCCATGTTTTATCCAAGCCAAATGAACCTTTGCATTTGTGTCCGCCATATTGGATCCGCCATTTTGAATTTCGGAATTTTGAGAGCAGAATCATAATCAGCGACCTCGAAAACCCCCGAGTGCCACGTTTTATCCAATTCAAATGAACTTTTGCATTTGTGTCCGCCATATTGGATCGGCCATTTTGAATTTCGGAATTTTGAGAACAGAATCGTAATCAGCGACCTCAAAAACCTCCGAGTACCAATTTTCGTCCAAATCCAACTACTTTTCATTTGGGACACCGAGCGTGAAATTTTTCGTGTCACTCAGGGGGTGAAAAGCGCCATTTTGGGGGTGAAAATGTTGACAATGACGAATTTAAAAAATTGGTTGTTCAATCGTCACTATTCTATGCACCCATGGTTGAAAAAAAAACCGGACTTTTCAACGGCTTCGAGGTGAAAAAAATTTTTGAAAAAAAAGTGTCATCGATTTTTCCTGTTTTTTTTTGTTTAAAAGCCGCCATATTTTTTTTCCTAATGGACAAAACCCGATTTTGACCCCAGATTCTGAAAGAGCACCCTCGAAAATACTAGGGAACGTATCTCTTCATTTTTTATGATTTTTTTTATATAATAAAAATCTGTCTTGAAAATGAAGGAGAAAATCGCGATTCTTGGGCGTTAATGGGTTAATGGGTTAACCAGAAACTATTCGACTGCCAAGAGAATAATTCATCCGACGTCTTCAAAAATGTGTCGAGCTTAATGGCCGTCACTTCGAACATTTGTTACAATAAATTTTATGCACAAAAAATTCAATTACATTATTCGGATATTCCTATTGTCAATACCATCGCTATTTCCCGTTTACACGCGTGTATTTTGGTGAAAAATCATTTGAAGGTCATGATAACATAGGTCGTTGGATTCATCTGAATATCAGCTACAACGTCTTAATAAAAAAAAAATATTCCCATTTGAAAAACCATTGATGACCTTGAGAACGCAGAAACTCTGACCTTGGCAGAAATGAATTTTTCACTGTGGTTTATATAATAGATGACATTCGTTGCAGTGAAAGAGTGTTAATTAATTCATTACGAGCCAGAATGAATGATTAGATAAATACAATTCGAGGTTATCTAATTCTATGCAAATATAGCTCGCAATTCAAAAAAAGTAACTAATCTGATAATGTTATTTGAATTTGTTGATCCACCAATTCGTTGATAATGCAACTTTTTGCATGGTAAAATATGTCGAAGATGCGAAAGTTCATAAATTAATCAATTATAACTGGCTTAGTGGTCAGCCTCATAGTTCCATCACTCAGAGGTCATGGGATCGAAACTACGTCACACGTAAGCATTTAAAAAAATACAATTTCTAATGGAATAAATTAATACATTCACAGCCCAAATAACATAACCATAATCAGCAGATGGCGAGGAAAATTGTAAAATTTCCCAACGATACAAATAATTTGCAGAAAAATGTTATGCTTAGGTATTATATCTAACCGTTGGCTAGCTTGAACCAGAATTTTTCATATTTTCCTGGGTGAAATATAAAATTTATCACCGTTTAGCCGCTGGTTAGTAAAACCTAAAACGGCTAGTTTGTGGAAACTTAGAAACATAGTTCTGAATTGCCACAAGCCAGCTGTTTTAGGTAGCGATCATCCACCTTTGTAACACCTCCAGCATCTAGTGACTTGAAAAAAATAAACAGGTAGTAAGTAGATAAGATAACTTATACTTATATTGGGGATTAGAACATAATTTTATGTTCTAATCCCCAGGTGCTAGACGACGAAAGCGTTGCAGGACTGGGTAGTTACTAGTTAAAACGGCTAGCTAGAGTGAATAATTGCAATTTCCACTCGGGCAGATACACAACAAGGCTTAGTGACCATAGACATTCCGTTTTGGCGTCGATGTTGATAGTTGGCCCGGATCAACTCATGATTTTCTGTATTTAGGATGTCCCAATAATGGCACCCCTCCCCTTCGCAGTTACAATAACACGACAAGAAACTTATTTTCTATTCCTTACAAATAAAGAAATAGTGAGATTTAGTCGTTTCGCGATGGCGTTCGCGGTAAACTTGTATGGCACCCTTTTTCCTTCTGTCTATATTCTATATCTTCCATGTGACATGCAAGCATCGGAATATTCTTGACCTATGAACATTGAGCTCTCAGTAGATTATTTATATATCTAAGAAGAGCATCAAGCAAACCTTCCAGTTGGGCATCCTCAAATTTCTTCGACTGATCTGGCCGTTGCTTTGCATGAGAGTCACAATCGCCACGATTCAATCATCGCAACCAATCCCTACACGTTAATTCGAATGGTGCAGACCATCTGCACCATCCGACTCTAAGTCTGTACTCTAAGTCTGTGTGAGCAATCGGTGAGTTGAAGCTCCATTTTTTTGCAAATCGTCACGAACCTTGTTTTTTGCAAAAACAACTCGATACGGTCCTTCTTTAACTTGCTCCTTCGGCACACTTGTCTCAACTATATATGGCGTCTTTTGGCTGAAAGTTAGTGGCACAGGGCCACTTTTAAGGCGACATAATCGACATCTATCCGTACTAAATTATAAAATACCTAGAACCAAACAGCGGGTTTCAATGCAACCACCTAATACATACACAGGGTCGCGGTGCTTGTACATTTCGCAATTTATTTAAAAAAAAAAAATCGACGCCACTGAACGAGGCCACCGATCTCGACGCCACTGACCGACTGACGACACGCCGCGACTCTTTATGCAGTAAGATGGGGTTTAGCAGACGACGTTTTCACTTTGATTGTATAATCCCTCAATATAGCAATGGTAGACGCACAATCTGTCAGAGACATCTGTTAGGCTTACGGAGCAATAAATAACTCGAGATAATAACAGGGTTTTCCGACTTTCCGGATCACCTCTTGGAGTGCCGAAACAGTGGAGCCGTATAAAAGATATATTACTTCGATCGAAAGTAAACTTCCCTCTATCAATTTCTCCATGTATGAGGTACGACAAGAAATGCGTTGCAGCTTGACATGCAATATGAAATATTCTACCGACCGCTTGAACAGATAGATGAACGAACACGACAAAACGTGAAGAGAGAAGGGAAGGAGTGGTCCTCGAGTTCGCAAAGATGGAACGAACTTGTCCGGTGCATCTCCTTCTGCAAGTGTGCCTTTTTGCTTGCGAGCTCCAAACTCCGGCGAGGAAAAAACAGTGCCATCGGGGAGATATCCGTGGATGTTTTTCACCACAATAACGCGTTTATGATTTATCGCTCGCTCGTTGTAGTAGTGAAACATATATATATGTTCGCGAGTTACATTTTCAGGAAGTACGTTACGCACGTTTGCATACTTTGTATCAGGATTTCGCGCCAAATCCGCGTAACGACAACCTACACAATGGTTTCATTTAGTAATTTTCATGCAAGAGGTAAACGTTAAAACGTTGCAAAATTTTAGTCAGTAGACTACAGAAAGAATTTGCGTTCAGTACAGCGTGTCCCATTTATTTTTTTCTTAAGTAATTAAATATAGATGATTGAAGGAAATAGTATCTATAATGAATCAAAAGAAGTGTAGACGGTCGTCAAAACTTGCTTAAAATACACTTGTTATTCTTCTATATGTTTTAGGGACTTACGCCAATCTATTGTTCGTATAATTATACAAATAATCATTTGAAGGGCCGACATAACCTTTAAACGAACATTCGATCAAATTGACTAATGAAGTTTTTTTTTTTCATTTAATACGTGTTTTGTTGTTTGGATTATCCATTCAATCGATGGAGCTGGATTTTCGGTCAAATTAATAAAAAATATAACCCAAAATAGAAGTCAACAAAAGACATTTGCTTCGTGTAATCACACGGAAAATACACACATTATTGTTAGCTGTCGTCCATCTATAATTTTTCCATTCATTATATCGAGATGCCAATGGGCTTCCTAATTCCTGAGGTGAAAAAACATTTGCACTATAAGCCGAGCAATTTCTGTTTCAATACGAATTGAACGTCGTGCCATGTATGTTAATGTTAAAATGATATTTTCTTGTTCCGAAAAAATCTTGAAAAGGTGAAACGGACAGTCGAGAGCAACTCGTGAAAGAAAATAGACGAGCGAATATAACACGCACGAACCGAACGAGGAAATTAATCGAGGCGAGAGATATGGACGTGGAGGTACGAGAATAAACGCGCTGACCATTTGCGGCTCATATATGATACACGAGAAAAAGCAGACGAGAAGAAAAATAACGGAAGAAGATGGAGAAGGAAGAAAATGTAGTCGCCGGACGGGTATTTATTGGTCAAGAGATACAAAAAGGAGGCGCCTCCGAGATACAAAGTAGAAAAAACGATGACTATTATTTCAACATTTCCAGTTCCACAATACAATTAAACGCATCCGAGACAGAATCTCGAGAATCACCACAATGGACACAGATCATTCAAAAATTATATTCCATTCGTAAAATTGGAATCGTGTTTTTTCGAAAACGGACTCTTTGAGTCATATAAAAGGAATAGAATCGCAACATTTCCGCTCGAGTATAAGGCTAAGTTCACATGACCGCACGGTGCCGCGCGGTATTAGACTATGATCACATGGACGCGCGGCACCGCGCGAACGGCTCACCGCGCGGTACAAAATTTAATGAAACCAACATTAGCGTCTACACGGACGCGCGGTACAAGATCTGCGGGCCTGTATGGATATGTTCATACGTCAGCCGCGCGACACCGCGCGATACAAGATCTGCAAGTCGGTATATGGCTATGTTCACATGGACGCGCGCGGTTCCGTGCGGCACCGCGCGCTCATGTGAACGATACTACCGCGCGGTACCGCGAGCTCATGTGAACGTTACTACCGCGCGGCACCGCGCGGTCATGTGAACTTAGCCTTAACGTTCACATGAGCTCGCGGTAACGCGCGGTAGTATCGTTCACATGAGCGCGCGGTGCCACACGGTACCGCGCGCGTCCATGTGAACATAGCCATATATCGGCTTGCAGATCTTGTATCGCGCGGCGTCGAGAACCGCGCGGTGACGCGCGGTGCCGCGCGGTCAAGTAAACATATCTTTACAGGCCCGCAGATCTTGTACCGCGCGTCCATGTAGACGCTAACGTTGGTTTCATTGAATTTTGTACCGCGCGTCCATGTAGACGCTAACGTTGGTTTCATTGAATTTTGTACCGCGCGGTCAGCCGTTCGCGCAGATAAGGCTATGTTCACATGGACGCGCGGCACCGCGCGAACGGCTCACCGCGTGGTACAAAATTCAATGAAAACAACGTTAGCGTCTACATGGATGCGGTACCGCGCGGTTCTCGACGCTCCTCTTGTCACGCGGTACAAGATGTGCGGGCCTGTATGGATATGTTCACTTGACCGCGCGGTTCTCGACGCCGCGCGGTACAAGATCTGCAAGCCGGTATATGGCTATGTTCACATGGACGCGCGCGGTACCGTGCGGCACCGCGCGCTCATGTGAACAATACTACCGCGTGGTACCGCGAGCTCATGTGAACGTTACTACCGCGCGGTACCGCGCGGCATCGCGCGGTCATGTGAACTTAGCCTAAGGCTTGCAGATCTTCTATCGCGCGGCGTCGAGAACCGCGCGGTGGCGCGCGGTCAAGTAAACATATCCATACAGGCCCGCAGATCTTGTACCGCGCGTCCATGTAGACGCTAACGTTGGTTTCATTGAATTTTGTACCGCGCGGTGAGCCGTTCGCGCGGTGCCGCGCGTCCATGTGAACATAGCCTAAACATATCCATACAGGCCCACAGATCTTGTACCGCGCGTCCATGTAGACGCTAACGTTAGTTTCATTGAATTTTGTACCGCGCGGTGAGCCGTTCGCGCGGTACCGCGCGTCCATGTGCGAACCCAAATAACATAGCCTAATTGTTATTTGGGTTCACTTAGATTTGTTTGATAACCGAAACAAATTAACACCCACACACACACATACTTACTGTTGCGATTTTTAAGATTTTACTTCCTCGTGGTACATCCTGGATAGCACTAAGAGTCAAAAATGG
>OZ023317.1:14318261-14486475 GCA_964007375.1 Ophion obscuratus
ACTATTTATTGTCATTTAATTCAAAGCATTCTTCTTGCCCCCTCCCCCTTCCTTCCACACACACACACACACACACACACACACACACACACACACACACACACACACACACACACACACACACACACACACACACACACACACACAGACACGCACACACGCACGCACGCACGCACGCACACACACACACACACACACACACACACACACACAGGCACGCGCACGCGCACGCGCACACGCACGCACGCACGCACACACACACGCGTACGCGCACCCACACACACACATACACACACACACACACACACACACACACACAAAACACTCATCGACGTTGGCTTCCCCCTCCCACCAGTCGCTCCACGGAGCACATCCCCCCCCCCCCCCCGCCGCAGAGACCCCCTCTGTGACGTCACACGCGCCCGGCGACCTCCCCTCGACAGTGGCGCCACCTTGGCTTCCCCACTCTTGGCACACCACCTCCTCTTGAAGCAGTACCGCTACAGTACCTCTACTACTATCGCTTCAGCGCATATCAAAGGTTTTTTTTATTTTGATATTTACTAATTTTTTTTTGCGCAAAACGGTGAAAAACACGTTTTTTTTGTTTTTTCGACAAATATCCGCCATTTCATTTTTGCATACATAAAAAATCATATGATATGCGCTATAGTCATTAAGATACTGAATCTAAAACCGTTTGATTTTTTGTTTCGGATGATTCATCTCCTAGATTTCATTAACAGCGCAGACCGACCATTTTCGTCTATAAATCGTGACTTAAGTAAATAATTTTTTTTCTGTATTTCGAAAGTGTATTTATTAAGTGTAAAAACTTTTATATCAATAACTATAATATGAACGTATTCTAAAAATTCATGTAAATAGCCTTTTTAACGTCTAAAGTGAGTAGACCCCTTAATGCTGAACAGTGGAGATGAAACAATTATACATTGTATTGGTCTCACAAAAGTTGTTAAATCTATTTGAATCAACACAGACGGACCGTCGTATAAAAATCTTATAATGTAAAATAGGAAAATGAAGAACGAATGGGAGGTTGTAAAAACCCGAAGGGTATACATGTGGAATAAACTACTATTTTATTTTAATCTACAAAATCGGATGGCGTCACGTACACGAAGCTTTGATGTTTGCTTATGGGAGGGGACACACCATAAAAATTGCAAAAGTGTCCGTTTTTTGTTTCATACAGTTTTGGTGTCACATCGTAAGAATATGATAGGAGAGGTTGAAACGAAATTCAAAGTATCGCTGATGTTATACCTGGTGAGCGTAGTTCGTCTACGCTCTGATAAAGTTATTAAGTTGGTAATGAAGTGTAGCTACTGCCTACGAGGCAAATTCTGAAAAATAAACAGAATACTGATGAACATCACTGTTAGTCGGTAAGTTACTGAAATCATTGAATTTTTTTTTATCAAAACTTTAAGCACGTTTTTCTCGAAGCGGTATTTTTCATTGTCGGAAGCAATAAGTCAACTAACTGATCGATCCCGTTCAAATTTTCAACACATTTTAATAACGATGTTACTTTGTACTTAAATCTATAGGTTTTGAAAAATCGTTTGAAAAACGTATTTTTTTATTGCCGAAGAAGTGCAAACATTTTGGTAAAAGTCAATCTATTTTTTTTCAATCGTGTTAATTGTTTTTTTTTTTTTCACTTTTTTGGTGCACGCGCCCGTATACATGTTACTAATAAAAACAAATTTAACTGTTTTATTCCAGATAAATACAACAGAAGCTACGGCTTATGCTGCTTTACAACTCACGTAACAGCCTAGCTGGCAAATGGTGGCATGACGCCGCCATGTAAAATTATTTTGTGAAAAGAAAATACATTGTTAAAGTTCAAGGTAATAATAAATAACACCCCATGTTTCAAAATCATAAGATAGCGCGATCATTGTTTTTTTTAAATGAAAATTGAATCATTTTCAGCTAGCTAAAGGCGTTTCGCTGCTTAAGGCCGTATTCTAGTGCAAAAACCTTTTTTTAAGTTGATTTTTTGTGAATTAAATTTAGAGAAATGTTCAAATCTACACTGTTAGAATTTCACAATTATTTTTATACCTATTTGAAGTAACATCTTACTTTAATGCACTTTATTCGTAATTGCAAATGATATTTGATGTTGCGCAAGCCATGTCACGAAAAGTTTTTATCGTCGGGCGTTGTTATTGCGATCGTCCTTGTCATCTAGACAAATTATAATTTAAAATTCTATTCTTTACGAATGTGGTTATCGTTCAGCCCAATACTACACAATTTTGGCAAAAATTTACGAAATGGTGACATTTGAAAAAGAGTACCTGAGTTGAAATTTTCGAGTCGCGTTCAACCCACAAAATGAAGTCTTCCGTCCGCGAGGAGAAATCCGCGAGAGCGGATTATTGGGTAGCTAAAGGAGGGTACAATGTTTGAAAATACCATGCGTTAGGGCCTCCGATAAACCTCCGGCATGGCAGAAAGTAGAAAGTGTGCGTGCGTGCGTGCGTGTGTGTGTGTGTGTGTGTGTGTGTGTGTGTGTGTGTGTGTGTGTGTGCCCGACGCACGCAAATTATTTGCTACGGTGCGGAGGAATTTCCCACTAAAGCTCTTTTAAAACACACGCACACACGCACGCACGCGCACACACACACACACACACACACACACACACACACACACACACACAGTGTGGAAGGTGGGCCACCGACTAATCCCGAAGATGGAGATATGGGTGAATCGTCCACACGGGGAGCTGAACTATTATCTCACCCAAGTGATGTCAGGAATCGGCTGTTCCGTTTCTCGGTTTGTTTCGTTTTTCGGTGAAAAAGCGCATGGGAAATACAGTTCGATATCTGAGACCGAAACATGCGCATGATTTGTATTATGTGAATTTATAGCTATGGTGACTCCTAATATCAAGAAGTTTATATATCGGACTGTGCTGCGAGACCCGAGGTCTTATTTTTTAGTCAGAGGTATAAATTTGTCGGAACCGTCTAATCTATGTTATGATTAAATAATATAGGGTCCAGGCTTTCTTGGTTCTCATGCGGTTGGGCCGGCGTAGGATTTTTGGAGTCTGTTGATCGAGCTGGTGGTTGATTTTTCGTTCGACAGCTCTACTTGAAATATGTGCCTGAGATCGTGTTCTTATTGACAGCCAATGGGATAGGAAAAGTCGATGCCTGGTGATGCGGCTATCGTGTATATATCACTGTGATTTGAATATGCTCGGAGAATGTACACAAGTTCCGTTTAATGCTATTACGCGTCTTATTCTTAGATTTATACATTTAATACGCTCATGACGGCAAATGAGGATATTGGGAATAATCGAGAGAAGGCACATTCGTTAGGATGTAACAGGACACTCCTTTCGGCAATTGTAATAGCAGCAGATCATTCTCCATGATGATCCACAGAAGCGGTCCAAGTACAGAGCCCCGAGAAACTGCTCCAGTCACCCTATACGTCTTCGGTCCATCCTCTGTGTCATCCTCTGTACATGAGCCATCTATTACATAGGAAACTCGCCACTATTTTCCGTCGTTACCATTCTACACCCAATGTTTTTAGGGCATCCATGATGCACTTCCAGATCGCCGATTTGAAAGCGTTTTTGACGTCGAGAACGATAACTGCGCAGTATTTCTTGGACCCTCTTGTCCATCGTTTCCCCGCAGTCGACTCTTGCGCCTGCTTCACCACTGACCTGCACCACCACGACCTTCTCAATGCTGTTGTGGAAGATGCGCTCGAAGATCTTTCCGGCGATATCCAGTATACCGAGCGGACAATAGGATGAAGGTTCGTCCGGTGGCTTCTTCCCTTTCGGAAAGAGCACTAGCTTCTGCCACTTCCACTTATCTGAGAAGATTCCTTCCTTGAGACACGCATTATACATTCCCAGGAATATTGCCAGTGCCAACTTGATCGCTGCCTTGAGTGCGATGTTGGGTATCCCATTCATGCCCGGGACTTTATTGTTGCCCACCCTGGCAATCGCCATAAGAAGCTCTTACTCAGTAATGGCTGGGATGTCCTCATCGACGTCCTCCTCGAACTGGTCGTCCTCCTCGGGTTGCTCAGAGAACAGATGTGCAACAATCTTTTCCAACAGGGCTGCGTCCACAGGCGATGGCATTGGCTGGCTTTTCAGTCGAGTCATTACTACTTTGTACGGCCTGCCCCAGGGAGCATCTTCCACCTCGCTGAGCAGTTTGCCCCAGCTTTCACCTTTACTCTGCTTGATAGCCTTTTAAAGCTTCAAGCGCGCCTTCCTGTGCTGTTCTTCCTAATCGGGGAACGAGCGTTTGCCTCGAGCTCGTTGCGCCAGGCGGCGAGTTTGATGCCGCTCCCTTCGGAGGCCGGCAATTTGTTCGCTCCACAAGTGTACCGCCGGTCGAAAGTCGACATCACGTTTCCGTGGCATTGTGGCATCGCATACTTCGGTGACCCTCTGCATGACCACCTCGACCTTCTCGGTTGCACTTTCCGCTGCGAGGGGGCTGGTGTCGAAAGTTTCACGAAACAAGTCCGCGTCAAACATTTTCGCTTTCCAGCCCTTCCCTTTTGTCTTCGGTGCCTTCACTGTTCTGCTGAAGTTCCCACGAATCTCCCAGAGAATCGCTTGATGATCACTGTGAGTGTAGCTATCACTGACTACCCAGTGGCACTGGTTTCCTCTGGCCAGGCCTTTTGTGAGTCCACAAATAGTGGACTCACAAAAGTGAAGTCCACTATAGAGGAGGCTTCACCTTTAACAAAAGTGGGCTTTGTACCTGCATTAAGTAGTACTACATCCAATAAGGACAGCCTCAAGCAGAGCATGGCCCTTCCTGTTTGTCACTTTACTACCCCATTCCACAGCCCACGCGTTAGCATCTCCGACTATGACTACCGGCAAGTGTTATTTAGTGCCTGCGACTAAGTTGTGGAAAAAATTCTCAAACTCATCAGTCATCAGGCTACACTGGCGGTGCGTAACAACTGTAGAAATGAACTCCTTTGGCTTTTATTCTCACGAAACCAGTTTCCATCCGACTCGCAAGTCCTGATATGGAAGCGTTCCGTAGGACCAAATTGCGGCCTTCCCACTTGCGTCAGATTCCCAGGGTTGCGTGTCTAGATGTCTATATGGTTCCGAGAGTATCGTCAAGTCAGGTTTCAGTTCGCGCACAGTCTGCATGAGCAAGTCCTGTGCTGCTTCACAATGGTTGAGGTTGAGCTGGAGTACTCTCATTTGCATTGTTCTTGGAGTGCCTGGAGAGCCTGGAGAGCCCGCGTATACGCTGGACATCGGCTGCTACCTGCGATGTGGGCTGTGGGTGCCCCATCTCCCGCTTCTGCACATATGACACACTTTGCGCTTGCTGTGCATTCGGCAACTTTGTGGCCATTTCTTTTTTAAGATTTTATTTATTGTCGCAGCGACGTCAGTGGTTTTGAGCGACCACATTGCTTGTACATTTTATATTATTTTGCATATTCCACTTCTTTTTAACATTACAATGATTTATTTACACATTTCAACGCTGGAGAGACATTGTTTAAGGTCGGCTGGCAGTTTGAGATCCCGTCTAATGTTGTCAGTGGCTACGCACTCCATCACAATATGTTTGACAGTAAGGGGAACTCTGCATGTCTCACACTTTTCTGACGGCGTCTTGAAGAACAGATGAGCGTGCGTAACGTTTGTGTGTCCTATTCTCAGTCTAGCAATGGTGGTCTGATCCTTGCGGTTAGTTGTTAGTCTTGGGGCCGTTTCAAATATATTATCTCTGATTTTGGTGAGTTTACTGTTTCCCGAATTTCGCCATATTTCGTTCCAATGTTTGTCGGTGCATTGATGCACGTATTTTTTTGCCTCTTTAAGAGAAATTGCAGTCGTTATTGGAAGACGGGTACTTCGGGCGGCGAGTTTAGCTGATTGATCAGCCTTTTCATTACCCGGGATTCCATGGTGTGCTGGTATCCATATGAGTTCGACGTGCACGCCGAGTTGCCAACCGTGCAATGTATACTTTTACCGACAAGTGAAAATTTTCACAAAACAAATACAAAATGCTCCCGATTCATTAAAAAATAACAAAGACATTGCGTCCTGGGAAGATTCCATACAAATTCATTCTTCGATTCTTCATCAATTAAGCGCACCTGCTTTCGCGTCGATGATTAAATATGCGTGGTTTGCAACAAAGTTAATTGAGGAAACACCGCTATTTTTAAATGTCAATCAAGTATGCTTTCCAATAACGCTGCTCCAAACTCCGTGCTCCTGCAAGGCTATTATACAATGGGCGCGTTGCTCTTTGGTCTTGTGTTTTGCTTACTTTTACGACAAATACCACTAGCAATATTGTTCTGATGTAACAGGCGACCACAGTGATAGCGAGCAAGAAAAACCTGTATATTGTAATGAAAAATAATAAACTGCAGTTTCTTGTGAAAGATGTTATAATTTCTTCCTCTCTTTTTTTCTGCGTGAAAAATAAAATAATAATAAATAATGTTAAAAAAATGGAAAGAAAAAATTTAAAAAATGAATTAATGTTTTTTTTATAAATAAAATAATAATAAATAATTAGACAGTTTTGCATCATCCATCGAATTTATTTCTGTTTTGTGAAAAAAAAACGCCATCATAGGACTCGAACCCTGGACCTCGAGGGTCAGAGCCGGGAACCTTGCCCACTGGGCCACGCCCGCTGGTTCGACACAGGTGCAACCGTACCGGTATAGTAGCTACTAGCAGCTACCTAAACTTTCGAACGTTTTTTTCTCGAAAATTGAAGAGCGTTGTATAAAATCCCTTTACTCAGGTACTCAGAGTTGGTCCCTCTACAACATATCTGAGACTTATCAAAATCCGTGAGTGACAGCTTGTAAGGTCCCCTTGTGAGCTCTCCTTATTCAAAACGATCAGCAGGTCTCCCGCGTTCGTTCTGCGTACCTTTTGGACGCATTCACCTGCACCCTTGAGCGCCGGATCCTTCTCCAGACGACTCAAAATCTCCGCATAGTTCAAGTCACCTTATTTGTGGATGACGAGAGAGTTGGGCAGACCCGGCCGTTCGCGAGGTTTCTGCGGCTTCTTCTGAGGCTGCTTCTGGGATATCTTGTGCGATCTTTTCTTCTTTTTCGCAGTCTGCCACTTCTGCTCTGATCTCTTGCTTCCCCTATCCTCGGATTGACCAACCAATGGCTCCTCCAGCTGCTTATTCTTCTTCGGCTCCTTTCCCTCGGTCGACGTAGGTGTAACTCGCTTTCTCCTCTTCGCCTTGCTTACTTTCGTCGAGGTACCATCCACGTCCATGCCTTCATCGTTTCTCTCCTTGTTAAGGAGAGTCGATTTCGGTTGGCTTATGGTCGGCGCGGTTTGCGTACCTCCAGTCGACGTTGCCGCCTGTAGCTTTGCAGTCCACGTTACCGGGTCCTCTATACCTTTCCAAGTACTGGTAAGCATAGGAACCGACCGCTGGATCTCGTTGTGAAGGTTTTTCTTCTGCTAAATAAAAGAGGCTACGCTCTCCAGCGTCTTTCCGTGCCTCTCCACCAACTTCATGATTTCCTTTTCGTTTCCACCTTCCTCTTCCTTTTCTTCACTAGGAAAATTGTGCGCCATGGAGGCCGAGTAGCCCGCCTCCATGGTGCTGCGGTTGTTCGATGACGGCGCCCGAGAGCCCGCTTGGTTACTCCCTGGAGGTGCCGGTACTGGGGTTCCGTACCCCTGCACCCTAATCGGTATATCCTTTATAGGACTTCCCATAGTCATTTGCTGTCGAGATTTGTTCCCCGTGTCTGCTTGGTCCACGGGAGGTATTTTAATTGCCTCCTGCCGTGTATATCTATATAGCCATTTCCATATCCATATCTATATGCCGACAGATATCTCCATATGCCTCCCCCCATCCGCCACTTGGAGACTCGCCACGTCGGGGCTTTTGACTCCCCATGTGGTGTCTGTGTGTGTGTGTAGTTCCTCTCTCTCTCTCTCTCTCTCTTTCTCTCTCTCTCTCTCTCTCTCTCTCTCTCTCTCTCTCTCTCTCTCTCTCTCTCTCTCTCTCTCTCTCTCTCTCTCTCTCTCTCTCTCTCCCCCTTCCTCCCTCCTCTCTCCCTCCCGCCCTCTCTCCCTCTCTCCCTCCCTCCCTCGCTCCGTCCCTCCCTCCCTCCCCCTCTCCCTCCCTCTTTCCCTCCCTCTCTCCCTCCCTCTTTCCCTCCCTCTCTCCCTCCCTCTCTCCACGTTCTCTACCCCCACGCCGATGGAACCGATGAAACCGAATCACAGACTTATTAGGATCAAATAAAATATTTAGTTATTGGACGATATTAAATACGTTGATTTGAATAAATAAACATATTTAAAATGAATAACTTTAATAATGAAATGGAATAGAAAATATTTGGTTCTATGAAAAATCTAGTTAATTCAAATGAAAAAGAAACAAATAGACGCGGTTAGTTAATATCACAATATTTAGCGGAAAAAATAAAAATATGCTTCATACATACACGTGGAAATATTTTTTTTAATTTTCGACGTGCTAAAAATGGAAACAAACAAAAATCAAACATTTTATTTGAAATCGACAGTAATCGGCCATCACCATTTATCGACTCATTATTGAATGAACAAAAAAAAACAAAAGGAAAAAAATAAAGAATAAATCGAATGAGGTTGAATTACAAACCGACAATTTCAATCTTTTAGAACATGAAATAGACTATAATGAACACCCTAACGTTTCATATAGATATCAACATTATATGTCATTTAGATCTACACTGCCAGCCAAAAGTTTTCGGATACTCCACATAATCGCAAAATTTTTGAGCGCTGGATAATTGCCAAATAATGTTAGAGTAATATAATTTATTTCATTTATTATTTTACGAAAATACTATAAAGGTCTATATAATTAATTAATTGTACAGAGCTTTATAGTATCTTCGTAAAATAATTATTATTCTACCATAAGTTTGCAATTATCCAAAGTGATATTAAGTTTTTCAATTATTTGAAGTGTCCGAATACTTTTGACTGGTAGTGGATATTCGAGTATACTATCGCAAACACATATTTCGAGTATAATAAATATATGTATAGTATTATATAATATATACCGTCGCTTAAAAGTTTGGATACACCAGTCGATATTTCTTGCTGCACATAGCTTCATAGCTTCATAGTTACATAGCTTCGTAAAAAAAAAGATAACCAAATTTACCAAACGACGTTTTGACGGGAACAAGTTCAGCTTTATTTAGCTTTCGTGAAATATTTTTTTTCGACCCGGTACGGACTTTTGTGCGTGACTGTTTTTCGGCTTTATTTTAACCATTGAGAATTGGACTTATGCAAAAAAATGTGTCACGTTTATCCATGATAAACTTGAACGGGCAGCAGGAGCTCCATTTTCCTTTTTTATAAAGTTTCGTACGATTATTTTTCGCAATGTTATTTCATTTTTTGCTAAAAAAGACTAATTTTGGATAATGCAATGTAGCTCAAGAAGTAGAGGATTTAAGAAGAAATGTCAAGGATGAAAAACGTCGCGTAAGCTTATACTGGATAGCCTGGCATTTTTAAAGAATTTTTCTGTGGCATTTTTTCTGACAGGAAAATTCGTGACGCCCATTAATCCGATAGAATTGGAATAAGACTGTATATACGAGCATTCTTTTATAAATCGCGTATAAAATGATAATAAATCGATATTGAGCAAATTTCATTGTTTTCGCATATTAATATTGCACTAATAATTTGATGAGACGGTGTATTTTTATTAATTGTGTAGTATTTATTCATCATCTGATAATGCATGTTTACCTGTACCGTTCTTCGGGCGATAATCAGGGAAAACGTATTATTTTTCTCATCGAACGGGTTACCCGTCAGGCCACAATAAAGTGATGATGGAGGAGATATCGAATTTGGGCCGAAATCAGGTTAGGTGGGGTCGAGACAACGGTTTGAGATTGAAAGCAGGTTAAGGAGGCTTGTGTTCTGCACGTTTCACTGAAACTGGGGGTCGAAAGAAGGTTTGGGAGGTCTAACACAGGCTACACTGGACCAAGAGGAAGTCTCTTCGTGGCACTGAACTCGACAAATCGAGTTTCGTTGATTCAACGGAGGCTGGTGGCTTATGTATTACAAAAGAAATATGTCCTGCGAGGATTCAGAGGAGGCTAAAAATTGTGGATCGGGTACTGTGATTTAAAAAATAAAATTTTCACTTTTCGTGGCCCTCAAAAACAATAATTATGAAGCAAAAGGGCCGACTGATACCGACATTCGTAAAGAATAAAATTTGAAAAAAAAATCGTTTCTTTCAGATGACAAGGGCGGCCACAATCACAACGCTTGACGGTACAAAATTTCTGCAACATGACCGCCCAACATCAATATGATGCACAATTTCGAATAAAATGCGTCGGAAAAATTTGCGATGTTACTTTAAAGATGCATAAGTATAATTGCGAAATACTAACACTATATATTTAACCGTTTCTCTAAATTTAATTCCCACAGAATGACCTTAAAAAAGGGTGTTCGCATTAGAATACGGCCTTAATGGATACCAAATCTTGAATCACATAAAACAAAGTTGACAAAAGATTCAAAGGCGTTTTTTTTTCACACTTGGGAAATTCGTCACTGTGGATATGTGTATTTGGCAAAAAAACACGCGAAGTAGGCTGTTAATTTTTTTGTGCAAACGAATAGTGAAAAGGAAGTTCATTGGTGACCACGTATATTCTATTCTATTTGTCAGTTACGAAAACCCGGCACGACTCATCCATTGCTATACAGTGGGTAAAAAAAGTATTTGTACAGGTCGTCATTTTCAAATTATCCTTCGAAAAAAATACAATGCTTTATTAAGTTTCTGTGTTCGATAGCTTATCCTAAATATACATGGTGTCCGTTTACAAACATTTTGGGAAAACACGAACAAAAAGCCAAATTAACAACAGTTCCGTATGAGATGTACAATTATTTTTTTACCCACTGTAGGTACTGGGCGTTCCAACTTCCCAGCTAACCATGTACCGTAAATGTATCCCTCATGTGGAGTGCGCCGTACCGGTACTGTTACCACCTCGTAGGTGCGTACGGTACTGGTACATGACCGATATGCCGTACGGTACGCTGTACCGCCAATGTACTAGTACAGTACCAGTACAGTATCGCCACCGTGGAGCCACCGTACACTGCAGTACGGTGCAACTCCACGGTAGCGATACCTTGGAGGTACGAGTACGCTGGTATCCCGTAGCCGTACATTATCAGTACTGTAGGGTACGGCGTACTCCACATTTGCGGTACGCTGTACTAATGGCACGCTTGGTTAATTGGGTTAATTGAGGAAACACGGAATTAGGCGGGTATCGCAAATTTACCTACTTACCTACTTACCTACTTACCTACTTACTGTAACGTCGCGAGAAAAAGCGCTATTTATTTCTTTTTCCTCTCATATTTTATTTCACTCTGGAGAAAACGCGGGCTTACCCGATTCCACATGGAAATCGTGGAAAACTACGAAAATCAATACACACTATAACGGCATTCTCATTTTTCGACGGGTTCTTACATTTTCTTTAGAATTAGGCGTACCAGAGCCGAAACGAAATATATCGAAAAGAAGCGAGCGTCGCATAAGTTCCCACGCAAGAGCACAGTCGGTCTTGAACATATCTACACGCAACCGTCAAACGCAGTTGATGATAAATCCTTAGCCATAAGAACGTACAACACACGAAGACATACGAAAATATCCAAATCCTTACTCTACAAAAATATACATTCTCCAAAAGAAAATCTGGCAATAAAACTACGCTGGTATTTCCCATGCGCCTCACACCTGGGTCAACAATGCCTATCTTGAGGCATGCGCGACGACGCGACCAAGGCCCTTTTTCTTCGATATATTTTTCCAACGCTCCAGATAACGAGACGCGGACTAGTTTCCGAGAATCGAGGTGGAGATCACGAATCTTAGTCTACACCCAATCATAATCTCTAAAAATATTTCCCCTTCCAACTCGACCAATCATATACACTCGGAAATCTCCTACATCCTTGCCACCAATCGAAAAATTAACGCATGACGAAAATGCACTTTTCGAGAAACTTCTCCCACCATCCCAGCATCCAAAATATCCTACAAGCTATAATAGAAAAATCTTGGAGTCAGTGTTCCATCACCACTCGTTCAAATCTAGTCTCCCAACAGAGTGTTCCATCACCACTCGTTCAGATCTAGTCTCCCAACAACTTTCATCGGAATAAGTAGAACATCTGTCTCCTGACAGCAAACGCGAAACTTGAACTTCGAAATTGTTCCTCATAAAACCGCGAACTGTAAGAAATCATTTAACTGTCTACGTTGAATGTGTACGTGTGAAACTCGCATTTGTGAAAATTTGTATCAACGTGTAATTTCAACATTGTCACGGAGCGTGCGCAACCGAGGGGTCCGACCTGTCTGCGGAGGCCCGAACCCAACCGCTGTAAACCGATTATCGTATCCACGGCGCATCATAAATGTAAGCGAACCTCTATGTATTTTCATGTTGACGGAATTAACTAAATTGGTTAATTTCAATAAATCCCAAATTGTTAATTATTTGTATAGATCAATTTATTTCTTAATCGAGTCACTGCGTCACTCCCATCTTTGCATGCACCTTTCCCTTTTTCACCCTCATCCCGAGCTATTGCGCTAGGCGTAGGCTAAAAAGAGGGAACCGCGATAAAACATATGCCCACGTCCCCTCAGGACGTGACATTACCTAACTTACCTACTTATCTGCAAATATTACCGAAGAATGAAGTATTCTGCTGTAAGATATCGATGAAATGAAAAACCACGTGTCGGCTACTTCTCCAGCCTCTAGAAATGTACACAGTTACATACCAGTCTAACGAAAACCTTAATAGATATGCACATAAAGAACAAGTTGTGTCAATAAGCAATACGCAATTCGTCGCTACATGTATTATTATAATCATAAATGTATAGTATTTAAAGATCATCATCTTTTTGCCGTGATTTTTTCACATCTCTGTTTCCCCGTTTACAAGTTATAGCCAAACAACGAAGAAACCAAACATTTTCAAGGGTGCGTTTTGCCCCTTAAAAAATGGGGTTCCGCCAAAACAAAAAAAAGTACGTGTCGAATATTTTTATTTGATCTGCCAGCCTCCAATAGTTTTATGAAAATGGGGGGGTTCTTGTTAAAAGTATATTCATGCGTGAGAAAGCCGGTAAATGGTAGATCTACAATGTTTTGTCCTTTTTTCCTCGTATTTTCGATGAATGTCTCGAACAAATTAAGTCTGAGTCAAATCCCTTAATCGATATGAGTGTTGAGATGTTTGGTACCAGATTCAGCAAAAAAAAATCACTAAACAGCGGTATGCTAAACTTTGATTATCAATTTTTCTATTTTCTAACCATTGTACGAGCTCAACAGAAGAAAAAAATTCCGACTCAATTCTACTACGACCGTTGAAAACAGTCTAGTGAAGGTGTATGTAAAATCTGAGCTCAATCATCAAACGAGGAAATTAAAAATGACGCGTCGGCGTTTTTGGAATCCTTACGAGGGTGAAATCAGGAGTGTATTCAATTTAGTATTTCGACAACATATTGTTTTTTGGTTATCTACTTGCTAAGGTAGTATATGAGTTGATACATACGCTTGCTCGTTTTTCCTGATAGGCAAATAGACAGGAAAACGTACACAGACAGAAAAGCCCCGCATTCCATATACAGGGTGAGGCACTAACTGTTGTCACCTTGAACATCTCTGTAATTATCGACGTCACAAAAAAATGTTTGAAACAAGAGTTGTACCGTACGAAAGAGGTTATCAAATGCGACCATTTTTTATCTCAGTGGAGGCGCTGTCTTACAGTAAAAGTCACCTCCACTTTTCTAAATGGGACGGTACATATTTTTTCAACTATCTTGTAGAGCATCTCGAAAACTGCATAAAAAACATTTAGGGGTCAAAGTCGTTCAAGGTCATTTAAGATCATAAAGTGGCATGAACTTTATTTTTATGTGAAGTTACCTTTATTCACAGTAGATGTTCAAAGTGATTGCCATTGGAATCAATGCAGTATTGCAATCTCCTCATCGCGGATTGTGTAGAACTTCTTATTACTTAGGCACTTATCGAACCACAGGCTTGAAGAATTCTCTCACGCATATCATCCGGCGTAGTTGGACGTTCTTTATAAATAAGATCTTTCAAGTATCCCCACAAGAAAAAGTCCAGAGGCGCAAGTCGGGCGAGCGAGCCGGCCACGATACAGCTCCTCCGCGTCCAATCCAACGATTTGGAAATCGCTTTTGCAATTCATTTCTAGCTATCAGCGAAAATGTGCCGGGCACCCATCGTGTTGATACCACATTCTCTTTCTTGTTTCTAAAGGTATTTCTTCCAATAACGGACCTAATGTTTCTTGAAGGAATGTGGTGTACTTCCTACCATTACGATTCCCTTCGATGAAATAAGGGCCTATGATTCTATCCCCAATAATCCCACACCATACATTAACCGACCACGGTCTTTGGTATGCAACTTGCCGCAGCCAATGTGGATTTTCAGTTGACCATAAATGCATGTTCTGCAAGTTAATATTTCCATGATTCGTAAATGATGCCTCATCAGTCAATAAAATCCGATTAATAAATGAGTCATTTCTCAAAATCTGGCGTTGAGCCCATCGGCAGAATTCAGTGCGATTCATGAAATCCGTACCAGTTGATTCCTGGTGGAGACTGATGTGGTAAGGATGATATTTATGACGATGTAGAACACGTAGAATACTTATTTGGCTTACGCCAGATTTCCTCGCAATTTGACGAGAACTCGCACAAGGGTCTCGATGAACGGCGGCAAGAACACCAATTTCCGTTTCTTCGTTAGTAATTCGCTTTTGTCGGTTACTTTCCCGACGGGTTAAGGATCCAGCTGTCCTCAGTTTAGTGTTCAAAATTTGATTTTGCGTATAAGTCTCTAGCACTCACTGCATTTTTCTGACATTCTTCGTAAATTAGAAGCATATCAGTTTGCTCTTCAAAAGAATACATCATTTACATTCGCTTGATTCGTTAATTCTAGTCTCACCATTCTTACTATTGTTATCTTGGGTTTGTTTGGGCGAAACATTGTACAATGTTTCGTGTACATTGTAGGTTTGGTGCCGTTGTTTACATGTAAGACAATGTCAAGACTTCGGCGATAAGTGCCGAAGTGATAAGAAATTCGTGATGAGGAGATTGCAATTCTGCATTGATTCCAATGGCAATCACTTTGAACATCTACTGTGAATAAAGGTAATTTCACAAAAAAATAAAGTTCACGTCACTTTTTGATCTTAAATGACCTTGAACGACTTTGACCCCTGAATGTTTTTTATGCAGTTTTCGATGCTCTACAAAATAGTTGAAAAAAAATGTACCGTCCCATTTAAAAAAATGGATGTGACCTTTACTGTGCGACAGCGCCTCCACTGAGATAAAAAAAAATTATCGCATTTGATGACCCCTTTCGTACGGTACAACTTTTGTTTCAGGCATTTTTTTGTGACGTCGATAATTATAGAGATATTCAAGGTGGCAACAGTTAGTGCCTCACCCTGTATAGAAGCTTTATTTTTTTTACTATAAGTGAAAGATCATTCTTTGATTCATTTGGAAGTCAAGATGGTCTGATTGAACTCCGTCGAATGAATCAGTCCGGTTGAGAGCCAAACAAATCTGTAACGTTTGAGTCGTTATATGTATTGTTATACTGTTATTTATGATAACATCTTTATTTTTTTTCTTTCGTAATACCGATAAAACTATCCCCAAATTACTTTTGTTGATATGTAGAGGACAAGAAAAATGAAATAAAATTAACATCGACGTTGTTCTTTATATATCAATAATTTACCTCGATAATACGATGATGAACCATCATAATTTATTCTTTATGATAGCTTTGTCAGGCGTCCATTATTGTTGAAGAAAATAATATGATAAACGGAACATACAATTTCAATAAATTTAATCGTATTTTTATATTTAATTGTTAATATCTTTGATGACGCAAAAAGTATTATTTAATAATAGGTCGGGATGTTATATTCAAGAAATGTCAATGTTCTGCTCAGGAAAGGATTTAGTGATATTCCTGTTGCTGTTCCATGAAAGGGCCCGCTTAGGTAAATCGGACGAGGCACACCAGGACTGGACCATACGTAAAGTCGGGAATGCCCGGTCACATTTCTGCACGGGTAGTTATGAGGAACCCGAGTAGAAGTCTTGTTCCGGCTACAAAAAATACCTGATCACGCATCCTGATTTGTTTTTCCGGCCTTAATCAGAATATTTTATCAAGCCCTGATCATTTTTGAAACGCAATACCTGAATTGGACCTGATCAGCGTAAAAATCAAGACCTAATCAGGGTACGAAATCGACGCCTGACATGCAGTTTGAAAAAAGAAGTTCTTCACAATCTTTATTTCACTGCAAAAAATATTTCATTTAAATAGAATCTATTCAAATGTAATAGGTTTTTTCCTTGTCTCACGGCCTACTATGATACTATTTGTTTCAAATATATATTTTTAGTATATAGAATATACAAAAGAATATTTCATAAATCCAAAATTAAATGAAATACTTCATTGAGAGTTCTACCACAATGAATTTGTATCAAAATTCGTCATCCCCTGACCTTCTGAATCGTTCTTTTTCGAAGAAAATATTTTACCTCTTCCACATGGATTCGAACCTACAACCTACCTATAGCTACGCCCGCTGCCCCTACGCTACTACTACTAGTGTTTGTAGTATCTTAGTCGCAGATATGGCATAAGCGACCATATGAATTCCTATAATTATTTGCCGACATAAACTATACCAATTAGTTAATATCATTGTGATAATTTAAGATATGAGTTCGATCAGAGCTTTATCAAATACCATGCTATAGATTTTTCAAACATAACCATATGTATATATAATTCCTCTCTTTCCCCCTCTGTACCCGCCTCCCCGTCAATGTGTGCATTGCAACAAAGGCAGACCATTAATTCAAGCCAATAGACAAATGTTTGGCATTACTAAACACCTATGTATTTAAAAAAAATAATTAAATAGATACATTCAGTGGATTCAACTAAATTATTTTCGAAGAGATTAAACGGAATCACAGATTTATTAGGAATAAATCAAATATTAGGAATAATAAAAAATGTATCCGTAGAGTGGACAATCTGTATCGACATTTTGACGACGATATACAGTTCGTCTAGTGTTTGACATGAAGCGCGTTTAAAGTTGCTGTGTCGCGACCGAGCTCCCCAAGCGGACTCCTTATCGTTTCTATAACTCGGCTAATTTTATGAGTATCTCTACCAAGGGGACAGTACGGCAGTCGGAATTTTGTAATTTTTCGTACTCATGGTACGCGAAGTTCAGAGCTCGAATATTAATATCCCAAAGCAGTTCGACGCCATATTCAGAAATTTTCGAGAAAATTGACTTTGAAGTTTTCGAGCGCACTCTTATCCCACAAAGATGCAACGATATTCGAACCGGGCTCGTGGCGTACCCGGTAGCGCTCGAGTCTAGTAATCGCGGGGTCGCTGGTTCGAGTCTCACTTCGAAATTTTTTTTTTTTTTTTTTTTTTTTTTTTTTCATTTTTTTAAAATCAAAAAACGCAAGTCATATTTTTAATTATCTCTTGATTATAAACATACATTTTCAAGTATCAATATTTATAACCAACAACATTTTTAGGATGAAAATGAAAAACGTCGGGTAAGGAATTGAATACTTTATTATTCGGTCTGTTTTCGTTTGTTTTATACATCGGGTGTAATGTTACACGAGCCAGAGTGATAACCATCGTAAAAACAAGGAAAACAGTAATTTTCACGGCATCTCGCACACCGTACAAACGCTGCATTGTTACATTCGCAATTTTTTTTCAATACATCGATCGGAAAACAACCTTCATTCACGTTCATGAAGATTTCTCTTTGATCGCAAAGTTTCGAAACAAACCACGCATATCTGATCATGTTATTGAAGACCGGAGAAGACAACTGATGATCAACAATAGAATGAATTTTTATGCAATCTTCTCTATCATTAATCTCACGTCCTTGTTCAATCAGATAGGCGCAGTTCTGCAGACGCTTTATGAAATTTTTTACTTGGCGGTAAAAATACACGTCACAAGGTTGCACTAATGGAGTGCGTTTTGGTGGCATTACCTGCACCGTGCAAGTAGGCGGACGCCTGTCATTTCGAAACACCTCATTGTACATCACGGTATCGGTTTGGCCTCCCCAGGAATCGATAATTAAGAAAAACTTTTCTTTTTTTACGTAGGGTTTCAAAACGTTGATTAAAAAATCTTTGTATAACTTTGTAGTCAATTTTCCCGATTTCGATGACGTGATTACGACGTTTCCGTATTTTTTTAGGTACTCGTCGACCGGTTTTTGAACTCTGGGACCAAATGAACCTGCTGTTTCTTGTAGGCATACGAACACCAGGGGCAACAATTTTCCTGATAGGGTGACAGAGTACTGCGCAGTATAGGAATGGGTGACTTTATTCATATTCTGCCGCTTTACTAGCACTACTTTTGATCCTTTGGTCGCCAGAGTTCTGTCGAACGTCGACTGGTATTGGCATCCTGAAAAAAATAGAAAAGGAATAAATTGAAAATACTATATACGAAAGTCTACATTAATTTATTATGGAAAATGAGAACAAATTTTGAATACCTGTTTGGTCTGTATTAATGACGAAATCGGGACCAAAGTTTGGTATGACATCACGAGCCTGGAAACGAAAATCTTCTGCAGCAGCCAGGATTTCATCCAGCGTTGCGGTTTCTCTTTCCGTTACAAACTTCGTGATTTTTCTTTGGCGAATTCGATGTCTCCGTTTAAATTTCACAACCCACCTATCGGAAGCTTTGAAATCAAAATTTTCAAATTGACTCGCAGCCGATAAAGCCCACTGCTGCAAGTTCCGGGTTGTAACTTGTTGGTTGTTCTGTCGCGCTTCCTCAAAGCGATCGTAAGTCCACGAATCGATGGTCGCGTATTTGTCTGTCATGGTTCCTCCGCTTTTTACATGTTTTTCCCATTTTGGCAATTCCTCCATGCGCTTTAAGCGGCTGCACCCGTTTTTTTGCAGAACTTTTAGGCTCCATGTCGGATGTGCTCGAACTATATTGATAACTTTCCTTTTATAATCCAGCGGAATATTGTCCGTGTACGATTTCGCCCTTTTCTCCTCTGGCTCATAATTTTCGGAAGAATCTTCGTTGTCAGATGCAGGTTCGTCAAAAGCGTATTCTTCGTCCAATTCATCAAGCATAATTAGTTCTTCATCCGTTACAAACTTTTTTTCGTGTAAAGTGTGTACTGTATAATGGAACAAGTCTTCTGCTAGTAACATTCCCTCTTCAGTAATTACCTCCGATGGTGTTGGTGCCACAAGATTATATTGTGTGAGAATTTGCTCGTAATATACGAGGGCATCCTTCAATCGTAATTTTGAAACTTCACTGCACAAAGAATATTCAATATCATTTTGTGCCGTCGAAGGCCCAGGCACCTCGTCGTCTCCCACGCCCGACATTTTGATCTTTTTTTATCGAATATTCTACAAAATCGTGCACCACGCCGAAAAACAGTACTTGCTGCTCCGAAAACCAACGGTCGAATGCTACTTCAAACAGGCATTCCTTGCGGAAGAGGCCTTATCCCTTCCACCCGCTCTGGAATTCCCAGAAATCTTTTATGCACAAGCAGCTGTGCCCGCTTCGCAGGTAGTTGATCAGGACAAAGGCAAAGAATGCACGCAAAACTGTTATTCACAATATCGACGGTTGCCAAAACAAGCGTTATATTCACATATTTCAACATTTATTCTTCTATTTATATTCCTATTAATCTACAAGGGAGTTTATGTAAATATTATTACTGGATATTTTTACGTCGCCTATTCGCAATTTCAAGCAAGAGATAATCAAAAATAAGACTTGCATTTATCATTGACAATTATAATTACATATATGTGAATTAGCATAGATTTTATGATTTTTATCCCGGGATTATTTATTTATTTTTTTATAAATAATCATCTATTGTTATATATAAATAATATATGATCATATATGAGAAAATATATAATTATGTATAACTATAATGAATTTTGTACATAAATAACTATATATGGATTTTGTCCATATATAAACATATATAGATATATTATATTAATTATATATAATAATATGTGATTATATACAACAAAAATTTATCGGGATATTTAAATGACGGAGGTATGCGAATTAAAAAAAAATGAAAAAAAAAAAAAAAAATTCGAAGTGAGACTCGAACCAGCGACCCCGCGATTACTAGACTCGAGCGCTACCGGGTACGCCACGAGCCCGGTTCGAATATCGTTGCATCTTTGTGGGATAAGAGTGCGCTCGAAAACTTCAAAGTCAATTTTCTCGAAAATTTCTGAATATGGCGTCGAACTGCTTTGGGATATTGATATTCGAGCTCTGAACTTCGCGTACCATGAGTACGAAAAATTACAAAAATCCGACTGCCGTACTGTCCCCTTGTAAACGGTTTTCACAGACGTATTCAGAAAGGGCTGTACAATTTAAAAAATTCTAGACAACAATACTCCCTTAAGTTTGCACAATTTGACGAACTCCGGAATAATGCATTACACGACTAGTAAATACATGTGTACAATTATTGATTTATCTGCAGGCTCATAATCTGATATATTGATTAATACGCCATTTTCCATAGAAATCCTCCGAAAGCATCCATTGTTGACATTTCTCTTCGATAAAGCAAGCTATTCATTAGGCTGTTGGGGAACAAAAACACGTTTATTTGTAAAAACGTAGGGAAAAGATCAAATACTGGCAAGTTCGTAGACTGGTTGAAATGTCAGTTGATTAATTACTAAAGTATTGTAATACATTGAACAATGTATATGAGTAGCAATAACGTGTCGGATGGTTGAATCGATTGATCAATCTCTAAATATACGACTACACTAACATTGATCATGATGATTTATCACATCGATTACGTCTCACCGGAAGTGTGTATAAATAACTCATTATTAAGCGGCACACGCATACGTGTATTCATGTATTCATTCACCGTCTGGTAGAAATTCAACCCCAAAGTCTGCGATGCTTGGATTTACAGTCACCCAATGGAACGAAGAGTTTGAATACGATATGCGTTTCCCTCTCTCGCGTATTTATAATGCACTATATATCTTCGTGGCCAGTGAAATTGCTGTCTATTTTGTTTTCGGTTACTGCCCACTGCGCCAACTTCCTTTGGCATTACGGAAGTTGTATTCCAACCTCTGGGACAAGAAGATGGGAGTTTCTTATACGATCGTAAAGTTTTATGGGAAGAAGTCTATGACCACGGGAGGAAGAGAAACAGAGAAATAGAGACAGGTCATTTTGTTGCTATTACCGATGGAGCAAAGGTGATAAATCTGTCTCACACTGAGAGAAAAGTGCATGGTATTTGCAACAAACGCCCATGGTAAAAGAGGGGATAGTAAAATTCGTTGTAGTTTATTGACACCGCAATCATAAATATAAGCGAAAAGTATTCTCAAACATGTGATTTGGGTGGTGTGTTTGACTATCCATTATCCCTGAAATGATTATTCACTATTGTAAGAGGCTTTACAATATATATATGATGCTATTACATTCAGTGCTATTACAGATCCGGCGTACAAATACTAATGTTGTATACTGTTCGTTAAGTTTTGTTCAGTTAAACTTCTGCTATTTATTTCAAGTTTGTACAATTCATATGGTGAACATTAAGGTTTTTCGAGTATAATTTGTTAGAAGATCTTATGAAAAGTGACTATTCGAAAAAAATGATACTTAAGTTTACTTATAGCCAAGACATAAATCATTTGCAGTTCAAGCAATTGCAACTTAGTTTTAAGAACTACGCATGTCTCACAAACTGTTACATAGTATGTATGTTGCATTGCAAAAATAGGATATCGCTTCAACACTTCTTCTTGTAGTTCAGCTTCTGTTCTTGTAGAACACACATTAGAACTACGCATGTCTCACAAACGTTTACATAGTATGTGTGTTGCATTGCAAAAATAGGATATCGGTTCAACACTTCTTCTTGTAGTTTACCTTCTGTTCTTGTAGAACACACATTACTATGCATCTATTAGGTCGTATCATATAGTATGATATACATTACTATTATATGGTACAAAACTATCGCGAAGCGCCAAAAATCTATTTAAACAGTGACTTATATTATAAAAAGATCGGTTGAAAATGTTATCTAAATCGCAGGTAACAGCTATTTGGAAGTACAGCCGGAATTACTTTTGTCTCGTATGCCACATCTGTGCTAAAGATGCCAAAAGTACTCGGTAGCGTATCGGCAGCGTGCGTAGGATAGACAGAATATAGACAGTTAGGTTCTAGGCTCGACTCCGATTAGGTGAAATATTTTTATCGAAAAAAATTATTACAGGAGGTCAGGGAATAGCGAATTATAATAATCATCGACGTAGAACTCTCAGCTGCGTATTTTATTCTATTTTGCATTTATGAAATATTCTATGCATTTAGTAAACGGGCATTGATGCCTTGTACCGACACTTGAATAACACACCAAATACGGATATAGCTGGACGTGTCTTATAATAGGGTACTAATCACTATAAACATCGTCGCAAATCGCAGGCAACATTAATCAACGTATACATATTTCAGTTCACTATTAGAATCTTGGGGAAGTAAATTTTTTATATTATCAGGGAATATCCGTTTTATGAAAACCTATTATATTATATGGCATTGAAGAATAAACGTATGTTTGCAAGATTGGTGGTTGCGGTTAACATATGTGCATAATTCATGCAACTGCTAACATATCAATAAGCAGTACTGTACTTTTGGCAGTAACTATGACTCTAAAATATTATTGTCCTCTCGGGGAAATATATAGTTAAAATATGGTTAAGAACACCATACATGTGTTCTCAACCATACATGCCTCTCGGTGCAGGATCATCCTGAAGTCGATCAGTTAAAAATTAAGTTTTTTTTTATTTTCCACGCTTCCGACAGTCTCGACACAAAAGTCACTCGATTTGAAAAGTGACATTTCCTGCGCGTCTATATAGAAGATACCAGATTCTTCCTAATTCCAATTGAATTTTATTTAATTGAATTTAATTTTTTTCAACCTAGAGTTAAATTCTATCAATGATCTGGCTAGTTATCTAGAAAATCAATTTAAAGTAGCTACATTGAATTTTTTTTAAATCGCGTTCGCAATTAAATATGCTCGTATGTCGTATAGACTGCATCGTAATGTGTTAAATATTCTCACATCCTCGTTCTTGAATAAATGTATTCAGAACCGATGCTCTCATACGGGACACTTTTCGTACAATTTCTTGTCCTCGTATCCCGAAGTCCCTGTATCCCTAGTATCCCGGTGGCCTTGTTTGCGGCGTCTTCTAAAATGTGTCCCAAGGGAATTTCTCCCACGCATGAAATGAAATTCAAGCTGAGCTGTACTGCTTTCCTACATATTTACGACATCTTGCGATGTCGAAGCTCGTGGTCATATTATACCGCGTATACGCGGCGCGTATATCCTCTAGAGATTTATACCTGGATTTTAAATCTCCCGTTTCTGGTCGTGGGTACATTCACTTCGTATTCGAAATTCATTTGGCTATAAACTTTTGTTGGCTCCGTGCGTGAACATCTTCTCTGACTATTTATAATAACGAAAAAATTTGCAATATGAGTTAAATTTTTCAAATTGTGGTTTTTATCTAGAAGGAAAAAAAACGAACGTAACCTAATGAAAATGATTCAATACCGCACCGACGGTTATACGAAACGAGGGTTTCCATTTTCTTAAAATTATCTTGTGTAAAAATGATTTTTCAACCAATATACCAGAAACAAAACAGTGAGGGTCCGAATTTTTCTCACCGATGCATTCCTGGATACGTGGCCTTAAGGCCTTAGGTCACTCTAGAATTTTCCAAAAATCGATTTTTTACTTTAAGGTACCTTAGTACCTATAAAATTAAATTTCGAAGGATTATAGGTATAAAAATTCTCTGAGTACTGGATTTTCGAAGATTGTTGAAGTTTAAAGGTGTTGAAACATTATTCATGTCGTGACTTTCTACTAACTTTACGCGTTTATCTCAAAACTACATTTTTGAAGTCGGTCGGACTCATAACTCAAACGAATTTCAACCATTTCACTTGAAATTTTGACTTTATATTGAGGAATAACATTTTCTAAGGCACTACGTAGGATTTTTAACAATTATATTGCATAGTTCTTTTTTTATAAACAATTTTCTGACGATTTTCTAATGGCATTTTATACTTTTTTGTTTAGAAATGCGCCATTTAAAAAAAAAACAATATATCACAGAAAACCTACGTACTTCTATAGCTATTCTTATATATGATGGAAAAAAACTTTAGTGTCTCATCTTAACTCAACAATTATAGGAGCTATTGGCCCGGCCGTTGACCTTCCAGAAATAAAGGCGTCATCGGAAAAATGCTGCACAGTTGCCATTTTGACATGTATCGCTGTCGAAAAATAATTTTGTATAGTCAATTACCTATATAATAAAACCGCTATTTGGTATTTTCGATTTATTTTATGGTTTCGCTGAGAAAAATCACAAAATATGCCCTTTTTGGCCTCTACAGTGGCCTAACTCCTTAAGAAACCAGCTTATACGATTCGCCTTCGATTTTTTTTAGACGACCTGAAGAAGGGTATAAGGATAAGCGTATACAAATGAACGTCGTATTTGCATTTCCGCATTTTTTCTTCTTCGCTCAACGATACTTTTGACACTTTGATTACAGGCATCAATTTTACTTGCACTCCCGTCTCGAGCTCGTGGAGGGAAGACTCAGAGTCTCAGACTGGATGTCAGTCCCGAGGCTCATTGCTTTGGTAGCCCAGGCTGATGCAGGTGATTACGACGCTCTATCACCACCACACGCTATTTATTCACAATGCTGTCAGATACAACCCTCTGAACCATGCGAACCCAAACCTCCCGACTTTCTGCATCGGATTGTTCAGCAACAGAAGGAAATAAAGGTAATTTAGCACAATGTTTTGTACGTTCACGTATGTTCTTTTTTAGCACCGCGTGAACGAAGTGGCTTCGCAAAAAGCGCATAAATGAGGTTTGTTTTGTGCGTGCAGGGTATGTGTGGACAAAAGCTTGTGTTGATGAAAACTTTGATACTCTGTGACCGGATATGCTCCAATAAATAAATAAATTGGTATTAGAGCTCAAACAAAAAGTAAATATTGCTTTATTTCGCCGATCATATGAGCAAGTTTGTTTTTTATTTCAAAGCCAATCATATGAGCAAGTTTATTTTCTTTACACAATGCTGATTTACACATTATTAAGATTAAATTTTAATGTCAGTGAGTCCGTGTTTTAGTGAGTAAATAATAACTTGCTTATACGGTGAGCTTTAGGAGCGGTATAAATGAACGGCGAAGCGAAGTGCAAGTTTCTGATTCAGACACTTTTATTGTGTACCATACAATTCAACATTTTTATTTCTATATGAAATAGTACACCACTAATCTACCTTCGTATTCAAATTAATCGAAAAAATTCGAACGCACCTAAAATCTAAACTTTGTCGTCGATTCCCACTTTAATTAAATTACTCTATTTATTCTATAATGCTTTTTTCTATTTTTGTTTTCTATAATACTATAATATCTTCTTTTTTACTATATTTCTTGTATAATATTCTATGTTTTCATGAAAATTAAACCCTCCCCCCCCCCTCCGTAAATATACAGTGAAATTATTTTCATGAAATTAAATCACAACATTTCTACCATAACGCTACAGTTATGGGCAAAACATTTCCTGATATCTAACATTTTGAATATCGACACCCTAAGAACGTTGAAAAAATGTAAAGCTCCTTCAAAACGGCGAGCTTTTAACCGATTCCCGCTAAATTCGATCCAAATACACCGTATATAAAACTTACCTGTATGTAAACGATTTCCGCACTAAAAGTGCACCGAGTTTGTAAAAAAATCGTGAAAGTTACGGCGCAAAAATAAATTTTTCTGAAAATTAAAGCTTTCTCTTTCAAAAGCGCTACACTGTTTTTCACTAAAATCTTTTAGATCCTACTTTAGATCCTACTATTTTATATCATTGGCGTGCACAATTTTAGTGCGGTATATTCGAAAAAATCGTAGAGGCTTTTGCATGTACAAAAAATCCGTATACACACATACGCAAATACAGACATTTTTTATAAATACAATTTTTCGACATTTCAGAATATTGCGCACTGTGTTCATTTAAATTTAAAAAAAAGTATTACCAGGACAATAAAGAATCCTCGATCAGAAGGCACAAAAAATACATTTTTTTACATAAAAAAAATTGCTTAAATCAGTAGATTGTTTGTTAAGAAGTTACGTGGGTTTCGAAACCAAAAGAAGCATATTTTCTCTATTTTTAAGTATATAATATATAAATTATTTTATTCAAGATGTTAAGCACATAAAAGCAACATTTCAGGGATATTAAAAAAAAATTTCATCCAAAAAATTGGGAAATTCAGCCGGTGGGACCTGATTTCCGGAGACCCCTAAAAAAAGTGTCCTCGTGGTGGTCAGGATAACTCATGATAGCTTTATCTGAAATTGAAAAACCAATTTTTTCTGTTAGTAGATATGTATAGCTCGTGGTTCAACGAAGGATTAAAGAAAAATTGAAATCTGAATTTTTGGCAGAGTTTGATGCAAAATAGTTCAATTTTTGGTACAATTTACACTATGTATAGGCTTGTAAAATTAGTTGTAATCGAAAAAGAAACTTTTTTCATTCACTAGTCAATGCTATTTTGAAGAAGTATGCAACATTTCGATAAGATCGGTGCTTTTGAGAAATCGTGTCCACCGACTTCAAAAATAGTGTTTTGAGAAAGATGTAATATACCTCCGTCGCTCCCGGCCGGTCTTTCCCAATGGGGAGAATTTCCAAAGGTTCTTTCTCCTAGACTTTTACTCCGATTGACTCAAAACTTTGGGAGAATATTCTTGAGATATTGTACTATTAGATAATAAAAGTGGAAAAGAATGGATTTTTTTAAACCCACGTAGGCCCTTAAATCACGTCGCTAATGAAGTGCGAATTCTTGTCATTTCTTTTTGTTCGTTTTTCTGTCGCAGTAATGCCGATTGACGGTTTGTCACACAGACAGTCGCTTGGTAACTGGAGTTCGTCATTTTTAAAAAGAGTTCGATTCTCAAATTAATCTTATTTACGTAATGAAGGAAACTTCGAAGTATCGAAGAAGCATCGAAAAATATTGAATATTGTTTTTTTTATTCCGTGAGGCTCGAAGAAGTGACGCTTTTATGTTACACTGGAGCACAGGCTTGCATTCGGTAAACTCTGTGATTCATTGACGAATACGACATACCAGAATATAACTTGATATTTCTCGCAACTCTGAGGTGTTAAAAATGACGTTTCAATTTTCAGGGAATGAAGGCCTCGACAGCGGAATATTGGGTGTTGAAGGAAGTCTCGAATCTCGAAACGTTCGGGCAGGAAATGTTCCACAGTAAATTCGGAGCAAATGGGGTTTCCATGATAGGCGTTGGACCTCACGGGATCACGGTTTATCGAGGCCAAGGAGAGGAAACACAAAAGTTAGTTTCGCTCTTTCATTTTCCGGATGGACAATAAGTAGACGCAAATGTTATTCTGTATATTAATCTACTTGTACATATATTGAAGCCAATATGTGGAAGTATATACACACGGACATAAAATACCGAAATCGGTTATAAGCCGGTATTCGAGTGTGAATACACATTTTTAAGGTGATTCTTTATATTTATACATGTTTGAAGTAACATCTTAAATTTTTTCAAAGCATTTTTTTCAAATTTTCATATATATGTTTCGTCCGCCGTTGTCATTACGGCCGTTCTTGTAATCTGAAACGAACGGTATTGTTAATTTCTATTTTTACGAGTGTGGTTATCGTTGCGCCCGTCAATAAAAAAACTTTCGGAAAAATTTACGTGATGGCGCCGTTTGTAAAAGAATACTGTAATTTTTACGATAACATTTTTACTTCGGAAAAATAGTTATTATGAAGCAATAAAAAAGATGGAGAGCCGAACGATAGCCCGACATGTACTCTATATGTGTGCAAAATTGCAAGTCAATCGGCCCAATAGTTTCTGAGAAAAATATACCCGATTTGAAAAATGTGGTTTTACGAAAAAAACGCCATCATGGACGGTTTCGAATAAAATGCTTCGGAAAAAAATTGAACATGTTACTTCATACTTTAAATACTTACACTGTGGATTTAACCGTTTTTCTAAATGTAATTCCCAAAAAATCACCTTGAAAATGTGTGTACACACTAAATTGCGGCCTTAACGAGATCTCGATTTTTGTATTTCATTTTATTGTTGATTGTTCATTGGATTTCTCAAGCCGAAAATGTCCATGAAACTTTTTCATTCCCTTTTTATCCCTGACGGATTTGGAGTTTCGGATTTCCGCTCCCATATATTGGAGTCTATCGCAGATGAGCGCAACTTGGATATTCGATACATGTTGTTTATTACCGAAATATATCATGAAAGGCGATTATATAAAATAAAAATGTTCTCAAGTTGTGCTCGTCGACAATTATCCTTTTCGACCATGAAAGATACGGTTAAAAAAATCGCAATAAACAAGAGCTTTCTTTTCCTCTGAATGACAATTTTTCAGTTTCAATTTTCAGTTAAAGTTACAGCAGAGAATTCAGCTTTTCGTCAAATATAATTAATACCTTTGAGATATACATTTCGCAATGAATTTTGCGAATACTTTTACTACTACCCCCCCCCCCCCCCCCTCCGAGTCAGACAGTGCGGTATCGTATTATGAAAAACGAAATAATAGTACAGTCGTGCTGTCGCCGGAAAACCCCGTAATTGGAACAAAATAGAAGAAGACTAGTTTATTAATAGATGATTCTGTAGGTGCCGCGGGTGCTAAATCCAAGTTTGCCCAAAAATCAGGGTGTCGAGTTTTTTTAGGGGATGAATGGGGATGAGGGTTGATCAATGTCAAACTACAACCTCTACGAGGTCGGCGCCGTGAGACAAAATGTTCAGAAAAACTGGGCTCATTCTGGAGGTGAAAAAGTGGGCCGAAATTTTGAAAGATTAGTTTTAATTCAATAACTCTTTGGGAAAGCTTCGTACAATTTTTGTTTAAATGGTCGATCGAGTATTTGATCATCCCTGTCCGATAATATCTTCAGCGCCAAAAATTGTTGAAATATTTTTTAAAATTCGTTTATTGTGTAACTAAAAAACAATCGAATTTTCGAGTATGCTTGAAATGTATGAAATGTAGAAAATAATCTTTATATTTTCGTTTCTAGGGACAGCCTTTGAATTTTGCTTTTTCCAACGCCGTTCGGGGGTTGAAAATTCAAAATGAAATGCTGGGAAAACTATTGACCATATCAATTCACCGCTGTGAAACGATTTGTAGCCCGAACCTTCCGCTACATTTTTGTCCACAGCGCCAAACTCGTATCGCTTTATTTTCGATTTTCCAAAGTAGGGGAACGGACCAAAAATCAGTATTTTGAGAATAACTGTACGGGAATTTTTTTTCGAACTCCATTCAAATGTAAAGACTAATATAGATAGATAAAATCATCTCTTAACTTCAAAAGTACCCCCCCCCCCGCCCTCCAATAACGAATGACGAAATACTCTGAAAGTTTTGTTTTCATGATTACTCAAAAACAGTTAATTTTACCCGTGCTGTTTGAATTTACGAAATGTAGGGCTTTATATTCGCTACATTTTCGTTCATATAAATAACCCTCGAATTTTGCCATGTTTTCATCCGTTGACGAAAATAAAAATATTTTTATCTTTTGCCGGCAAAGTTTTGACTATATGAACATTTTTTTATCTCACCGCGCCGAGCTCCTAGGGTTTTTGTTCGGCATCAATCCACCCCCATCCCCCTTCATCGCCTAAAAGAACCCTTCGCCCCAATTTTTAGGCAAACTTGGATTTAACACCCCCGGAACCAACAAAATCACCGGTCAAAAAAATAGCCTTCTTCTAATTTTTTCTGATACCAATAAACAGCACGACTGTACTGAGCATATTGTCAGTATATATAAATAGCATTATCCGCGTAATTACATAAAAAATTACACGTGATATGTCACAACCCCCCCCCCCCCTATTTGAGCCTTACGTGATTAATGGACGACTCCACGTATAAATTGTACGTTTTTATATATTACATATATATTTACCTAAAGTAAACAATATAAACTGTTCATTCTGAAATAATCTATTAAAATGGTTTTAGTATTTTGCTTGCTTCTTCTTGTTGAAAAAAAAACGAGAGCAGAAAGGGGGGCGGGCTCGATATCACGTAATTTCCAGGAGCGCTGGGGGGGGGGGGGCACCGGCACCCGTCACGAAATGTCACGGGGGGGGGGGGGTCAAATATTGATTGCAGCTGCGTCGCTTGTTTTATGAACGGCCCCATACGAAGTAAACATCAATTAATCAAAAATAATAAAATCAATAAATACGATTTTAAAAATTCTTTTAAAAACCACATTTCTTCCCCTGAATGAGAATTTTATATGAATAGTGAACTTCAAGACATATCAGGGAATCCATCTTTTCGTCAAATATAATTAATACCTTTCAGATATAAATTTCGCGATGAATTTTGCGTGTTTTTTTTATTATTCATAGACTCATGTGTGAATCGGTGTCGATAAATACGAAGTAATAATCAATAAATAAAAAAATCAATAAATACGATTTTAAAAAATCTTTAAAAAAGAAGCGTTTTTCCCTTGAATGAGAATTTTATACGAATAGTGAGCTTCAAGATATAGCAGCGAATCCAGTTTTTCGTCAAATATAATTAATTGAGATATATATCTCGCGATGAACTTTGCGTATACTTCTTATTATTCATGGACGTATTTGTGAATCGGTATCGATAAATACAAAGTAAAAATCAATAAATCAATAAATACGATTTGAAAAATCTTTTAAAAACAAGAGTATTTTCCCCTGTATGAGAATTTCATACGAATAATGAGCTTCAAGACGTAGCAGCGAATCCAGTTTTTCGTCAAATATAATTAATTGAGATATACATCTCGCGATGAACTTTGCGTATACTTTTTATTATTCATGGACGTATTTGTGAATCGGTATCAATAAATACTAAGTAAACATTTCAAAATCAATAAATCAATAAATACGATTTTTTTAATGTTCAAATAACGAGTGTTTTCCCTTGAATGAGAATTTTATACGAATAGTGAGTTCCAATATATAGCAGGGAATCCAGTTTTTCATCAAATATAATTAATACCATTGAGATATACATACCGCGATGAATTTTGCGTATACTTCTTATTATTCATGGACATATTTGTGAATCGGTATCGATAAATACAAAGTAAAAATCAATAAATCAAAAAATCAATTAATACGATTTGAAAAAATCTTTTAAAAACAAGAGTTTTTTCCCCTGTATGAGAATATGCGAATTTTATACGAATAATGAGCTTCAAGATGTAGCAGGGAATCCAGCTTTTTGTCAAATATAATTAATACTTTTGAGACATACATGTCGCGATGAACTTTGCGTATATTTCTTATTATTCATGGATATATTTGTGAATCGGTATCGATAAACACGAAGTAAAATACAATCAATTTCTGTGTTCATTTTTCGGGATGGTGTCGTACAGCATACCTTATACGGCTATACAAAGTGCGACGTCACAGCGACGAATGTTTCATCTGATATATCTCTCGCTGGACGGTGAGGAGACTTCGCTCGATTTTAAATTGGATTCGAGTCAGTCGGCGAGTGGATTGTACCGAGCCATCACCGAGAAACACGCGTTCTACAGCTGCGAGACGGTCAGAAGTGCTGTGACGGCGCAATTCATTCGCGATCTTAAGGTGATTGAACGTCAAAGGAAAACCGGCGCGAACAAAAAACAATAATTACAGCCAATTATCTACCGGGACGATTATCACTGAGCCCCGTGTTCTCTTAACGATTTTCAGGGCACGATTATATCAATATTCAACGAAGACTCGACCCTCGGCAAAAAATATGTCTTCGACATTCGTCGGACCTGCAGAGAAGTTTACGACAACGCGAGACGAGCCCTTTATTGCGAGGCTGCGAATATCACAATGCCGGATGAGAGTGCACTTCTCGAGAGGAACGAATGTGGCGATTGCGAAAATCCCAAATGCAAGGTTGACAACATTTTCAGTATCATATTCAAAAAGACGCTGTGTCGAAATAGTTTTTTTTCCCGTTTATTATTTTTTTCTCGGTTCAACATTTATTACTATTCGTTGAAGATTGCATTAAAAAAATTCAATTCAGGCAGTTCTTTTGTCCAGAGCGCTGTTTCGGAGGTAATTTTGAGAATGGAATAACTTTAAAAATGATACACATGTTTATTGATCCTGCAAGAATATATACGATTTTTTCTTAAACGTGGACGTTGTATGAAACTGAAAAAAGAAAACCAAATATATTCTTAATCTGTGAATGTTGTGATGTTTGGTATCAGATTCAGCAAAAAAAAATCACCAAATGGCAGCATGCTAAACTTTGATTATCAGTTTTCCTATTTTTCTGACCATTCTACGAGTTATGGATACAGGGCACCCTGTATAAAAAAAAGGTGTATGCCAAATCGGAGTTCAATCGGCCAATTGGTTATCGAGATATCGTTGTTGCCGATTTGAAAGGCATAGTTTCGAGAAAACGCATTTAAAGGTGCTGCGTTTTAACGGCGCCCCCCGAGCGTACGCCTCATAATTTTTATAACTCAGGCAACTTTATGGGCATCATTAAACGGCTTTCACAGACGTATCCATTTAGAAAGGTCTGTAGAATAATCAAATACAATTTAAAAAAAAAACGATATTGTTAAATTTCTAGACATCAATACTGCCTTAAACGAATTCTCTCACTTCACTACAATGATGAAAATAGCGAAAGTTACCACTGCCATATCATATACGTATGTTTTTTTGTACGAATAACATGGTTGCAGGTTTTTCGCATCATATATATGATGCGAAAAATCTGCAAATACGTTATTGCACGGAATGTCCCGTATATATGCCACTTCACCTAGCCCGCGACCCCGACCATTTTTGGTTTTCCTGTTTTTTTTTTTTTTTTTTTGTAAAATTGTACCCCACGAAAGAAATGTCCACACCAATTTTTAGATTTTTATCTCTTTTCTTCTAGGAGTTATAATTTCGAAGCACACTTTCCTTAAAAAATATGAAAAAATTATCCATTATCAATGTCAACGTTATTTTTGCCTCTACAGTGAAAACTATTTAAAAAAAATGATTGCCTTTTTCAAATAAAAAGAAAAATCTCTAAAATAGAGTGACTCATTCTATTGTTTTTAAGTCTCATCGGAGGCCCCTTTTGTTTAATTAAATCATATTTTTTTTTGAGCGGGAGAGAAGAGGGTTTCTTGACATGGGGGCTGGGTTGAAATTCCGAACTTTAAAGGCGCCGACGGTTTAAAATTCCTAATTTTAATGTTCCGAAATTACAAGGTTCGTCACGATCATGCCAGCGAAAGTCTACACAGTTGACTGTAAATGATGTAGAACGCATCACATTGTCTAGACAAGTTTCAAAATTGATGTAAGGTAGTCGGCCCAGTGGCCGTCAGCGTCCTAGTGATCGTTATGTTTGCGCATTAAATAAGTATTTTAAGATAAAAATCAGTCCTTCGTGCAGATCTGTGGTATATTAGCTTCCAGGAGGTACGTACTATGTTGTATTACATGTTCACACCCGTAAGTATACGTATAAAAGAATAATCAAATTAAATATATTCCGCTACGACGTCTAGCTGTCACGTTAACCTCCTAATCCTTCATTAGGAGGTTAACGTGAACCATGGCACATTTCGGGTGATTTGAGAATGCCTGTGGGCTTGCGTGAAGTAAGGTTTCCTTCACGTGATTAACAAGGATTTTAGTTTTGCGTTCAGCATAAAAAAATTATAGTTTTATGTTAATTTCAACGAATTTTCATATATGACGATTACCGGTTCAGCAACATAGACACTCTGCCGATTAATCGCCACGGCTGTCGATAACTGGGACAATGTTAGCAAAAAAAGAGTTTTACGAATCGAATATTAGTTTATAGAAAATCAGAAAAGAAATATTGGGTACGTAATTAGGATTGTCCGAAGGATCCACGGACCAGTAATCATCATACACATATTCGCGATAGGAAAAAGATATACATATAAATAAATATTGTCGATTATTGGGTCGTGACCATGTCGATAACTGGGTATGTCTTGAACACAGGTGAACAGCACTCGGTCGAAATCATATTAAAAATTATTTGATGGAAAAACAGTTGTTTATAATGACTACAAATAAATAAAAATTATAATTCTGACGTAATAGGCAATAATTTGTTTTATTTTTTAAATTAATAAAGTACCATGGAAGAGAAATTTATGTTTCAAACGCTTTGTCAAATGTTTTGATAAAAATAATTAAGTTTGTGACAGAGTGCGTAAAAATCATCCTGCCGTTCTATATGCATACATAATCCAGTCAACAAAGTCCAACAAACATTTGCATAATTAGTTAAGGCCTTATTCACCTTTGGATGGTCGGAAAATAAGGCTTTTTAGGATTTTTTGAAAAATACTTATAAAGCAATCAAAACAAGGTTTAGAGGGTTTGTTTCACATATATGTAGGTACCTCCAACGAGCGGACTCGTTCCAGTCGCACATGTGCACTCAGAAGAATTTTCTTTTCCCCGTAATCTACATGAGTTTTGCTACCGAAGTACACACTTTTATTGTAAAATATTTATTTTTGTACATCTAGCCCGATTTTTAAGAAAGTCGCATGTTCGACGAAAACGACGGCCTTTGTTCGTTTCCAAAAATCGCAATTGTTAAACGATAGTAAAAATCGTGTGTACTTCGCTATAAAATGTATCTAAGAAGTTATAGTTGAAATTTCAAGTCAATCGGTCAAAAAACGCAGGACCCACGAGTCCGCCCGATTTTGAAAACATTTCTCCATGAAAAACGCGTTTATAGTTTTAAAACCATTTTTCTACATGTCTTAAGAAAACGTCCACCTAAAATAACTTTTGCACATTATTTTCGACATGTTTATACATAATTGAAATCGATTTAAAAAAGAAACTTTTTTTCCAAAGGTATCTAAGGCCTCAAAGCAGTTTGAACACATGTGACGATTAGTGGGACGTTGCCATGGCGATTACCAGACCAACTGTCATGGTGGCATGACAATGACTCGTACAATAGCATCTTATAACCTTTACGAGATATTTTCTCGAAAACTGTACCAGGCACGGGCATTTCACAAAGACCATCTTCTTCGTAATAAAAAACTGATTAAGAACGACTTAAAATAAATTATGCTCACTTTCCTAGTTGAGCTATATAAATTTGCAAAGTCAAGCGATCTGCTTAAGATGACGATTACTGGGCCATTTACTTAAAATCACTTCTCAATAAAAAACAAAATCTTAAGATAATTCGTCGATTTACTGAAAATTTTGAAACTTTTAAAACTTCCATAGCCGAATTATTTTGACGGTGCTTAGATTTTCGGAGTTTTGTCTTTCGTGTAAAATTCTTTCGGAGTTTTGATCTTTTTGGGTAGTATTCTTTCGGAGTTTTGAGCGTTCTGATCATTGAAAGTTCGGGATTTCAACCCGGCCCCGGTTTCTCACGGATATCCTGGAACACTCGTACTTCAAATACATTTTCGCATCAAGTCCATACGACATCAAAATGATTTATTATTACTTACGAAAGAGATTAGAATCATTTTTGGTAAACGTAAAAAAAAGTCTCTACGAAATATCGCGATCCTAAAAACATTTTTTACATTCCAATATATTCTATTTTACAAGGAATTTTTCCAGATAGCAAAATTCGCGTCTTAAGCGCGATTCCAAAAGTTCGGAAAATTTAATTAACCGAAGTTATAAGAACTATTAAAATTTTGCGACTTTTTTTCTCCTTTTACGAAATCCCCGGAGCACTTGTAACTCGACATTTGGTTTTATCAATACTGTACAAAACTTTGAAATCGCAAATGAAAAAAACCCTTATTCACCAATGTATTTGTTTAATGTCTCGGTTGCAGGCATCGCGCGCGTGCCTTGCAAAGCTGTTGGACGCGATGCTCTGCCGTATCTGCATGGATCGTAGTTTGGACACGGCTCTTTTTCCTTGTGGCCACGCGGTCGCCTGTCTCGAGTGCGCGAGGCGCTGCGAGCGTTGTCCGCTCTGTCGAGCCGACATCGATCATTGTAGAACGATTTACCTACCGATCGAGCTTACCCACGTCGACAAGATCAATTTGAAGCTGAGCGTCGACAACACGACAACGATGAGTCTCTCGAGACGACCGTCCGACGCGGAATTCATTGAGGAGAGAATTTTGCCGAACGAACAATCGTTGGTAAACAGTGACGATATTTGAGAACGACCGATCGGCCGAAAATTCGGTTTGTTGATCGACGTCTGGCGAATATTCACTTGCCATATCGAAAGATCGTATTACTGAGATATTCAGAAGTTTCCTCATATGCACTTCTCGAAAGGGGCATTCTTGTTTTTCTTTGCTTCGAATACATGTGATTTTATTGTTATTCGGTACGACAGAGACAGCGGAAGCGTTCGTTTTTTTATATTCTTTTTTATTCATCATTCGCTAACTCATAATCCACAATAACGAAAACCCGTTTCGGCAAATTTTATCGCATCGACATCATTTCGTGAAGTTTAATTGGATGAAAAAACTGTTTTTGTTTTGCAACTTTACCTCGTAAAATGCGCCTCATAGATATATTAGCGGACGACACTTTTTGATTCGTATATAATTTAGGTTATGAGAAATTTATTTCGTAATCCTACTTCATAATTTTGTTTATCCTCAAGAATCATTAGTTTCAGGCTGAAGACACCTTTAGGCGAGGAAGAAATTGCTGATTTTCATGATTTTGTTTTAAAGGAAAGATTTCTTCACCGTTTTTCGGACTCAGGGTATGTTTTACTACTACTTTTAGCTGTTACATGGTATTTTCCATTCGTCTTTAAAAACTGCGGTTTAATCTGCCGGCGGGATTAACCTGGACAAAAAACAATGAAGATTTTTCTTGCATTAACACTCATACATAAGATATGAACCAAGAAAAAGTAAGAAATGTTTTAAATCGATGAAATCGTACGCTTTGACACAAATATATTGAATTTTCCGAAAAAATGGCTACATTGTGTAATAAAAAAATCTTTTTAAACATTTAAAAAACATTTACCGTCATTTTTTAGACATTAATGTTAGAAAGATTTACACGAAATTTCATCGGAATCGGTCGATTAATTTTTAAGCTAAACGTCACGCCAGTTTAAAAAATGCAGTTTAGAAGACTGTGCCATACCTCCGCTATTTTTAAAGATTAACTAAAAAATACCATGTAATAGCCAAAAATAGTAACAAAACATACCCTAAGTCTAAAAAATGGTGCAGAAATCCTGCCGTTGAAAAAAAATCATGAAAGTCAGCAAATGTTCTCCTCGCCTGAAGGTATCTCCCCTTTGATAATTTATGTATTCTTCTTCAAGAGATATTACACCATTTGGAAAGATAAGGAGGTCTTCTGTTCACAAATAAGTTCGATATCCGACATCCTGATTCAATTGCGTAACAGTGTGGATGAATTTCCGGTGCAGTGATGAAATTTGCCGCTTCTTCTATCGCCGGAATGAATTATCGCGCGAATGAGAGAAAGCGATAGAATAAGATCATTACGACTGATTGAAATATTGGAGGAGTATTGTGATTTGGCGCGTGAACGATTTTATCAACAATGTGCAACTGCTTTCCGAGTGAAGGAAAACATTTAATTTTTTTGCCGTGTAAACATAAATGTATGTCTTGCGTGAATTTTACATAAAAATTAAAAGAGGTGAATGGCTCTGAATCGTGTATATTTCGAAAATGTTCAAAATTATCGAGAAAAAAGTATGTAAACGCGAACAAAATTGCGCAGCGATGTTTCGTTATCATTATTTTACACATGGGTGACTTGGGGCACCTGTAAGAGATGGTAGCCGATTTGAACTTATTTTCGCTTATCTGGAGAGTAAAAAAAAACAAGTAGGCCAATGTATTTCTTGCTTTCCTTTTTTTAAGCAGCTTCCGTCATTCGACGATATTAAATTTTGCGCCTTTTAATTTTATTTTCGTCTCCGTGTAAACGTTCCGAATGAACCGCTGGCCCCACAGGTCAAGGGGTCGGAAGCTTTAATCGCAAATCCTGACCCCGCACATACACATAGGGGAGGCGATCCCTACGAAATGAAGTCTTTCCTCTGGTACTCATTCAATACTTTTTTATCGTCCATAGACCCCCGAAAAATAATTCATTCCCTTTTTTTTAATCACCTTTCCCGCTAATTGCTGTTACGTAACGGCTTTGCCAAACGTATCTTCAATTGAAAATACCATTTTATATGCGTTTGTCCATACTTATTAACGAGTTTTTTTCCCGTGAAAAATGATGCTTCGAAAACTAGCGGTATTTCGATTCATTTTCAGGCTTGTGGAACAAACGTTTATCCCACTAATTAATTCACGACAATAAGTCTCGTCGTTCTATTTGAAATATGCTGAGAAATGTTCACGAAAAACTGGCTACAAAAAGAATGTTTTGAAAATAAAACTTTGTTTTTGAAGATTTTAAAAATCATAGAGAAAAATAACGCGGCGAAACCTACAAAAAACCATAAAAATTGAATATATAAACACACACACACACACACACACACACACACACACACACACACACACACACACACACACACACACACACACACACACACACACACACACACACACACACACACACACACACACACACACACACACACACACACACACACACACACACACACACACACACACACACACACACACACACACACACACACACACACACACACACACACACACACACACACACACACACACACACACACACACACACACACACACACACACACACACACACACACACACACACACACACACACACACACACACACACACACACACACACACACACACACACACACACACACACACACACACACACACACACACACACACACACACACACACACACACACACACACACACACACACACACACACACACACACACACACACACACACACACACACACACACACACACACACACACACACACACACACACACACACACACACACACACACACACACACACACACACACACACACACACACACACACACACACACACACACACACACACACACACACACACACACACACACACACACACACACACACACACACACACACACACACACACACACACACACACACACACACACACACACACACACACACACACACACACACACACACACACACACACACACACACACACACACACACACACACACACACACACACACACACACACACACACACACACACACCTAACACGGGATGTTCATTAATGAATTAACCCGGCATAATTCTCGAAGCCACTACCACAATACCTCCAATTGTACAGGATGTTTCCTTGATAAAAATTACATTTTGTTACGTTTTTATTACTATTAACTTCACATTATTTTAAGTGGCTCAGTGAAGTAGGAAAAAAGCGTGCGAAAAATCCAATGCACGTACAAAGCATTCATTGTATCGAAATATTGGATGCCGCGAAATTTTCTCGTGAAACAGTGATTCTCATTGGCGACGAAACGCCCTGTACAAAAGTCGAAAAAATAATAAGAAAAAAAAAACTTATTACCGTAATATTTGTTCATATGTACATATAAAGGAAAGATAACGTTGTAGCAGGGTCAAGTGGGTTAATGTTGTAGGTTCTTAAAACGTCGTAATGTTATTTATGCCGATTTCGCTATCCGTCAAGTTAACGGAAAAAAGATAAACAGAAAAACGATATACAATATATATATATATATATATATATATATATATATATATATATATATATATATATATACGAGTATATATATATATATTAAAACAAAAACATCTACGTCGAAGCGAAAGCCGCGAATAATTCACTCCAATTTTCTATTCTCAAAATAAACGCGCGACTTCATCTCGCGATGGGTCAGTGATCGTTCGATAAGCGCGAAGAAGGATTTTTTTAAATTGCATCAAAAGAGAGCGGGAAAAAAGACGAGGAAACGAAGAATCAATGCATGACAATGTATCGTCACCATTCTGGACAACGTCTCGTTTACTTGAGAAAAAAAACGTATTTCCCGACAATTTTTGTAGATTAGTTACTATTATTGATAGGTTTGTGATAATGGTTTACGGTATTTTTAATTGCACGTGCTTATTGTTTTCTTAACGATGTGAATCGTTGCTTTTAGAGTTAATTGCGTCGGAACTCTATTGTTTTTTGTAAACCCAAACGATGAGTAATTTAGAGAAAACTCGTTCGAGTTGTGTTATAAAGCAAGTATGTCACATTTAAGTGGGCTACGATATATCAAAAATCATCGGCACGATTGTGCATATCTTTGGTGCCAAATTTTTTGTTCTGCCAGAAAACAAGTCTTTCTTGTGGATGATGTGGCGGGTGCTTGCAGGAAAAATTGCTCGAATTGAATTTTTATTGTTGTGTCGAAGTCTATTGAATTATTTGAAACAAATGAGGAGTTGCAAACATACTTGTTTTTGAAAAATTCCCTAATCGGGATTATTATTGAACCACGTGCACTTGCAAATACCGTACGTTACTTTTCCGAAGTACAATCGGAATATTCCGATGTACTTCGGTGTATGATTCTAAAAAATGATTCATTTGTATGATTCTAAAAAAAGAATTCATAATACTAAATATATGAATGGAAGATACTTTTTTTTCGAGTCTAAGACACAGTGTCTCTCTCTTATTACTGCTGGGGAAGTCTGATGTCGAAGTTCATGTGAAATGGCGAATTGTGAGGAAGAAAAACATATAAAAAACCAATAACAGTGCGATATAATGATAACACGAGAGTGCAAGGTACCGGAGTGGAGAATGGTGTGAGAAAACACGAAAATCGTTATAGTCATTCATCAATGCAATGTACACCTAGTTCTTAATTATATTTAAGCCGAAAGCGTAAAAAAAGAAGGACGAAGAGGAGGGCGGTAGGAGGAAGAATTCACAGATTTGTATTTACGTGAAAATCATTAGCGCATCGTAAATCCATTTCAGATAGCGAAAGCAAAAAGAAACAGCATCCATTGAAATCTTTAAATCACCTTTACGTACACATTTCCAACCAAGTGTTTAATTTCACGAAAATTCGAGTGCCTTCGTATAAGACGCGGTCGTTGATCGCAAGTGTATTTCAGAGGCCGGGTTAAAATTCCGAACTTTGAATGCTCCGACGGTTTAAAATTCCGAATTTTAATATTCGGAAATTTAACATGGGGCCGGGTTGAAATGGCAAACATTCAATGATCAGAACGCGCATCACTCCGAAAGAATACTATCCCGAAAGATCAAAACTCCGAAAGAATTTTACACGAAAGACCAAAACTCTGAAAACCTGAACACCGTCAAAATAATTTGGCCATGAAAGTTTAAAATTTATCAAAATTTTCAATAAATCGACGAATCATTTCAAGTTTTTTTTTTTATTAAGAAGTGATTTTGCGTCAATTTTGCGATTTGTCTAGACAATGTTATACGTTCTACACCATTTACGGTGAACTGTGTAGACTTTCTCTGGCATTGATATGGGGGGGGGGGGGGGGGGCTGAAATTCTGAACTTTGAATGCGCCGACGGTTTAAAATTCCTAATTCTAATGTTCCGAAATTGACTGCATATGATGTAGAACGATGTATAATTAGCAAATGATGTAGAATTATCTGATTAATCTCAAAATTGACGTAAAATCACTTCTTAATAAAAAAAAATTCTTGAAATAATTCATCGATTTATTGAAAATTTTGAAACTTTTAAAACGTCCATAGCCGAATTAATTTGACGGTATTCAGATTTTCGGAGTTTTGGTCTTTCGTGTAAAATTCTTTCGGAGTTTTAATCTTTCGAGGTAGTATTCTTTCGGAGTTTTGAGTGTTCTGATCATTCAAATTTCGGAATTTCAACCCGGCCCCGTTCAGGTTTTCGCAGTCTTTGTCTTTTGGGTAACATTCTTTCGGAGTTTTGATCTTTCGGGGTAGTATTCGTTCGGAGTTTTGAGCTTTCTGATCATTCAAAGTTCGGAATCTCAACCCGGGCCCGTATTTCACGAAACAAAAATGTGGCTTTTCGTGTATAAACAAAAAATTAACTTCTTCAATAATTGTTTGAAAATTTATAATCCACAAGGAAAACAGTGTAAACCAGCGGGAGTAGAAAAAGGCTATGCAAAAACTTGTCACCGTGCTCGTTATTATTTTTATTAAAAATTAATCGTTCTTTGAGAACCATTTTTTTCATGGATTTTCATCAACAGTTTTTTAAATCCTGTGTCATTTTCAACCTATAAATTTGATACGAAAATACACGAAAATTCTCACCAAATCCCAACTTTGGCTGGAAATGTACAGGAGCTGATTAAATTATCGTAAAAACAAAACCCAATTCTATCCGTAGACGCACAATAAGGTCTCAAGGCTTTCTTTCTGATTTTGTCGGCCGCAAATTGATCGCGTCTTATTGACGGACATTGCGTCAACAATGATGACGGTATAAACTACCACGGAGTATTAATTTCCTCAATCGGAAATTCGTTTCACGTTAACTTTCGACGAGTACTGAAAATCGTAAGAAAAAAAATAAGACCGAAAAAAAATTTCACAAGGCGAGGCTTTAATCACACCAGTCTATAATAACACGGATGACGAAAGTTTATTTTCTACGTTGCCACGGAAAAGTGATTGCCCAATAAAAATATACGATGACGAAAAGGAAAACGAAACGAAGAAAGATACAAATTCACTACGAGAATGGTGGACTGAAAAAAAAGAAAAGAAGCGATACCCAAATCTGGAAAATATCTTTGTACTACTATTGCGTGTCTATTCAATAATTTTAAGGAATATATCGATAATAATATTGATAGAAGGAGTAACGAGGAGCAGAGAAAAACTATTATAGGCGTACGATTTCTTGTGATTATATCTCTGTATAAAGCGTATACACAATTATTATCGTAGGCGGGCCATGGAGCCCCGTATCGTAATGACATAAGTTCCATCGTATCAAAAACAAACAACAAAATGTTAGAAAAAAAACGTCGTTTGCAAAGAGTATTTTAAAAGTATTTCCAATTATTTTTTAGTAATACACGTCGAGCGTCTCATGTCCATGGGGGTATGGTACAGACGAGGTTCGAAAAGAAAAAAAAAAAAGAACGGTGTGAATGGAATCGTCGTTTTAATCGTAATGCATAGAGTACCTCATACATATACCATGTGATTAAATATGGTAAAACTTAAAAAAAAACCATAACTGTGTTTCTTTCATACAACCTTCCCGCACCACCATCTTTCAAATGTATGAGACTGCCTTTTTTATCGTTCAAGTGCAATGAAAAGGATATGTTTCTACTTCGTCATCTTTGGACAGATTTTAGCGAGAAAGCCAATCACTAATCTTTTTTTAAAATGCTTATCGGAATCTGCAAAACATATTTGAGGAGCTGGCGAACAAAAGCGGACTTGTCCACAGTACGTAATTAAGCGGTCGCCTCAGTTTAGACGCTAAAAAAGGCTATTTTCATGAACTTTTTGATACGTTTATATTATAGATATTGATATCAAAGTTGTTACACTTAAGCAATACACTTTTGAAATGCATACATTTAAAAAAAATGTATTTATGTAAACCAAACAAACTTTAATCGGGTTTTTCTCGAACCAACGTTTTTCGACGGCTTGTTGATAAAATCTTCAAAACTACTAAACTGAACCTTATGAAATTTTAACCACATATTCTTTACAACTATAGCTATAGCGAATATAAAGGATTTTTTTAAATTTCGTTATTTACTATTTTTTCCCGAAAACGGTGAAAACAAAAACTTTTTTTCGAAAAATGTCCGCCATTTTGTTATCTTTTCATACATAAAAATCGTATGATATGCGCTATAGCCATTAACATACTGAATGAGAAACCGTTTGATTTTTTTGTTTCGGATGATCCATCTCCGAGATTTCATCAACAGCGCAGACCTACATTTTTTTAGGACATTTTTTTAACTACTATTTTCGTCTATAAATAGTGACTGAAATAAATGAATAAAAAAATGTTGATGTATTTCGAAAGTGTATTTATTAAGAGGGAATGACACCTTATCGCGGTAGGTATGGTAGAACAATTATAGATTCCCAAAAATCTCTGAAACGGCTCTTCAGATTCCGTCGAAACTTTGCCAAACGACGTCAAATAGATAGACGAATACCTGTCTGCCCTTCAAGTTTTCTGAATTTGAGAAAAAAAACTAAATTGGCTTATGATAAGCCAATCTACATTTTTTTTCTTAAATTCAGAAAATTTGAGGGGTTGACGGCTATTCGTCTATGTATTTGACGTCGTTTGGCAAAGTTTCGACGGGATCTGAAGAGCCGTTTCAGAGATTTTTGGGAATCTATAATTATTCTACCATACCGACCGCGATAAGGTGTCATTCCCTCTTAAGTGCAACAACTTTTATATCAATATATATATATATAATATAAAGCTATCAAAAAAATCTATGAAAATAGCCTTTTTAGCGTCTAAGGTGAGAAGAACCCTTGAAAAGAATCGTATTTTTCAAACACACATTTATTAGCTCCCGAAATATTATTCATCAAATCCGGCCATAAACACCCCGTAGCTGGTTGACAACTATTTTCAAGCGAAAAGACAGTTTTTGGGGACAAAAGAATAAAATAAGAAAATAAAAAAAATTGTACGTAGTGTGGACAAGTCCGGTTTTGATCGCCAGCTCCTCATTTGGTATATTAATAAGAATAGAGAAATAAAAATATAGAAAAGAATTTTCGTTATTGGTTAGCGATGCAAGATTCAACGACCATTTAAATTTTATACTTGCAAAAAAGTTTAGTCTGTCACGTTAGCACTGAAAAAAATTGAATATTATGTTTCTAGATTTTTTGTGCTTAATATCCATTCTCAAAAGCATATTGACTTAAAAAAAATGACATTTATGAGTAGTAAGTAGACAATGAATTTTTGTGATGGACATTTTTGAAGTTAGTAAGTTTGTATTTTATTTCATTTTCGCTTGTATTTTTATATCCTAATTTTCACGAAGTAATTCGCTAACACTGAAAGTGGCGATATTTTGTCGGTATTTCGATTTCTATTTTTTAAGCAATGCGCAACTTAGCGAACTTCAGCATTTTTTGGTAGGTTCATATCAGAGCCGATGAATTTTCATCTTGCAAGGCAGAGTCCACTTTGCTCCGAAAATGCTGGTGGATAAGTTTTTGTTGTGAATTCGGCATGAATAGACGATCGACATCCAAATTATTTTATACAGAATTAGTAGAAACGTTTGGCGCGAGGCTTAAGAATTAATTAGCTTAGTCCTAACCTCCGCGCTTGGTCGTAACAGGCCTAATGTTAACGGATAAATATGTACCTAATAGCAAAGACAATGAGCATGCGATGTTCAATCCAAAATTTCATTTTATCGTGAAAAACCTCTCTTTGTTATACCCGAAATTAAAGGAGTTTGTTTGGGAGATACCTTTTAGGCGAGGAAAAAATTGCTATTTTTCATGATTTTTTTTTTAAACGGAAAGATTTCTTAAGGCCTTATCTACGCGATTTCGCCGATTTTCGAAGCTACTTTTCTAGACGCGGTTAAACAAATGTCGCATATATTGACAACAATTGTTTTACAGATCATTTATGCACATGGTTAAGTATATGTAAAAAAAAATCAGAAATATTAATAAATAGCGGAGATATAACGTAATAAAGCAAAGTATTTTTTTGCGCGCGCGCGTTGATGTTGAAAGTTCTCGGCACCGATGTGGATGTCTGAAAAAATGAACATATTTATAGTTGCATAATGAATGTATCTTCAGTGTGAACCAACGATATTATTTTTTATTTAATTATGTCAATAAAAATTCGAAACTTAAATTTTTTTACTCAACTTTTTTCCGGTGTTTTATTTTTTATATTTTTTCTTGTCATTGAAATTTTTGTTTCTGTGCTTCACACGATATGTGATGATACTCAGAATATGTTGTAAAAATTTCAAAGCGATCTGAACCTTCGTTCAAGAGTTAGAACTTTCACAAGGTTCAAAAAAGTTAATCGCGGAAAAACGGCTTTGAAGTTGGCGGTCGGGCGCGCCACGCGGTAGGGGGAAGTTCCCCAGTGGCGGACATCTAAGCTTTACGGACGATAAAAAAACTGCTTCGAGAAATGTAATTTTTTAAAAATAATTACGTCAACAAAGTTTGAAACGAAAGTAAATTGATAAAAATGCAACCTCTGCATAAACACAATTAAAAACTTCATTTAAACTTTGGTACAAAACTTTGCCGTCACTGCAAGTGGCACCTAGTACCGGAGAGACTTAACTTCGAGCCCCCAGCGCCGGATATCTTCAAAACATTGTGCATCAATCGCATATGTAAGTTTTCGAACATTTAGGGATGTCTGCAAATTCTTCATAAACCCTTCCACGGCAGCTGGCGCACTGCATCTAGGATTTTTCGTGGTCCTCCAGGCACCCTACGCAAGCAGTTTTGATATTCGATATTTGAGTCGATGGTTGCTTTTTCTTTGCTTTAGCTCCACCTTTTTCTTTGGCCTTTACGCCTTTGGTGTTTTTTCCATTTTCTTCTATCGCTGTTTTAAAGTTCTTTCCAATTCCTTTCTGTTTGTCCTTAATGTTCTTTGTATTTTCTTTTTTCGATAACAATTATGCACGTTGATGAAGTCAGAATTTCACTTCTTTCGGTTTTTCTCTTCCTAGCAACTGATCGTTTTTTTTTGCAGCATCTGACAATGGCGACAAAATATGGAGAATTTGCACAACACCTGGAGCAAAGCTAGTCCATGGTGTAATAACGATGTTTTGTCATGTAGAGTGCTTTTCGAAACGTCGTAGCACAGCGAAGGTTCTCTCAGACTCAGTTAGCAATTTTTTAAATCCATTGTCCTTTAATTTTCTTCTCTTCCATTTTGATTTCACTGCGTTTTTCTATCCTGTAAAATAACATACAACAGTTATAATCAAAAGTATAAATGCTTACGAGAAAAGAACAGCATGCTTACTGTCCAGCGTAAAGGAACCACCTTGTGTCCGGTACCAGGGAACAGAGAATCCTCAAAATTACGTGTTTTATACTAAAACCCCGTGGGAAACCAAGAAAAACTTCCACAAACTTCGAATATTTATGGAACACGACGTATAATAAACATTGACATAAACACTGAAACACAGAAACTTAGCAGTAACACTCACCTCGATCTTATCCGACGCAGTGTATTCCCGCCAAACGCAGCACTCAATCGCTCCCACTTTGGCCTTGCGCGTCAGTGGCAAACTGCGTCCCGCGATTGTGTATCGATACACTCCCCTGCACCCCTTTGATGAGTTTGTCCCGCGAACGCGCTGCGATATTGTCGTGATAGCACGAGTGTCCGACGCTAGGTGCCGTCCGGCGTTACGGGACTTCCCCTTATCTATTATGAATGCAATCTTACCTTATTTTTGGCATTTTTCAATTCTGCGAAGCTTAAAATGTTCCTAACCGTTTAGGCTAATGGAATCAAAAGTGTTTGAGAATGAAAAAATTTGAAATTTTTCGCGTATATAAGGCCTTAAGACGTGAGATTCGGTCAGAATAAAAAAAAATCGATTTTTTTATTACACTTTCTTGATATATGATGTTTCGAAAATATTCCCTTAAAATTTCAAGTGAATTCGATGAATGGTTTCCGGGATATCCCACAATTAGTGAAGGGGCCACGTCTATTCTCAATGTATAGACGTGGCTGACAAATCCGCAAACGATAATAGGGAAGGCTGGGGTCGATAGAAACACGGGTCAAATGAAACAAGTTGAATAACTCAAAGATGGTTATTAATAGCGGTTGGGGCCCAAGGGGAGAAGGAAATGCTTTGTATATCGGAACCTGTCGCTTATTTTACGCCGACGCTCCGAGAGCGTCGAACATTTTATGTGGGTGCATCGGTTTTTCGACACAAAAAGTAAGTTTTTTTATTACTATTATTTTGCGTACTGCTCCAAAACTATTGTTCCTTCTTCAGCGTTGTTTACAATCATCATTACTGTGAATATCCTAATGAGTTTATTGTGGCATGAGTACCTACCTACAACATATAGGTTCTTTGTTATTAGAGGGCAGTTGAAACTGGTAGTAGAGGGCAGTTGAAACAAACGGTTCGGGGTCAATTGAAACGTGTTTCTATTGACCCCAAACAAACATTTTATACGCAAGCAAGTTTTCCAAATCTTGTTTTTCTTTTAGATGCCAAGTAACCGTTCGAAACTACGAACCGTGGAAGCTGCAACCTCGAAAATTATAAATACGCATATGAAGATGCCAAAAAATATATATATATATAAATATAAATATTAAAACGCTAAATAGGGGTAGGAAAAAGAGAAAGTCAACAATATACACCGATACCCTAAAAAACGAAGAGACAAGGAAAGAGACTGAAGAGTAAGCAGAGTGAACGCCGAAAACTGTCTAAGAGAGTAAAAGAGAACCTCGAAGACTAAATAAGTCGGTCTCATTGAGTACCTCGCTAGTGACAAAAACTATTCTCTGACTGATTATCTTGAGTAAATTACAACTAGATAAGTAAAATAATATTGGAGCACATCAATATGCCTTCGGTGATACCAAAACTGGAATGAAAAGCAATAAAACCGAATATTTTAATGAAAGCTGTATTTTATTCACAACAAATATACATTATGACTTCATACACAGCATTAACAGTACATGGGTTTAGTAGAAACATCAGTTCAATTAGCTGAAAACATCTATTTCAACTAACCCCAGGTACCGTTTCGATTGACCCCGACACAGGGTCAAATAAAACGTTTTCCAAGAGTTTTTAAATAGCTTCTACCTAAGTTCAGGACATAGTACAAGCAACATCAATAATTCTATCATATAGCCAGATAATCTAGCTATAATTTAAGCCCATTATCAAACAGATGAGGTATAAAATGAAGTCACACTAACCGATTTGCTCAAAAAACGTTCCAATTGACCCCAGCCTCCACCCGGGAAGGCAGAATGCTTCGAAGAAAACAACAAATTGATATTTTGGAAGCTTCCACATCGGAAGAAGCCCTATTGTCTGAGCCAGGAATTGATGATTCGATGTAAGTAATTTTTTAATTAGTATTTCTATACATAAATCAAGTGTAAAATTGGAAAACTCTTTCAGAAATGTTCAAAAATGTATTACTCAAAAACTGTGAACTTCCGCAAAATTTTATAAAGAATACTTTCGTTTTAAAATTGCCCAAAATGTAAAAAAAATAATAATTCGTCTACGAAAAACTTAAATGTTTTGAAAAATTGTTTTAGTAATTGGCTATAAACAATTGAACGCTCGACTTTTCGGCAAAAAATTGTGATGTTCGAATTCAGCGGATCAAAATACATGAAAAAAGTTTAGCTTCATCTATCGAGCTCAAAATTTTACGAACATATAATATGCGTATAATACCGTATCCACATTGAATAACTTTTAACGCGTTTTTCTCGAAAGTATGTTTTTCAAGTCGGTGACCACTATAATTCAAAAAACCACTCAATGGATTCCGATGAAATTTGGTGTGCTTATCGATAGCAATAAAAACTAGTCCTTAATCGGAAGATTTTAACTTTTCTTGAAAATTCCGATTTTTTAAAACAATAAGCGAGCGATTTTTTGGTCGAAAATCCAATGTTATCTGTCGGAAGCTGCCATTTTGTTAATTTGTAAAAAAAAGCCTCGATTAAGGACTAGATTTATTATTAAAGTAATGATTTTTTTTTTTGTTTTTTTATTTCAGATGATCCAATAAAATTTTATGATGATCACCCAAAGCACTACATGCCGAAGGGGGTCCGACAAAGATGGCGATATTTTTATGAATGGTCAATATTTTTCTTTGAAAATTTATACAAGCCAAGTTGAAATATAACATAAAAAGTGTGTGTAACTACTTTTGTAAAACAAACGTAATTACTATGAAAAAAAAATTATTGACAATGCTCGTTTTTTTTACGACTCTGACTGCATCTCAACCCTTAATCATTTTTGAGACTCATAAAGAAAGGTTGCGAGAGGTCGAACTCTCCGATTTCGATGAAATTCAGCATGCTTGTAGAATGGGTAAAAATAGGCGACACGTATTTTTTTTATATCTGCCCTCGAAACATAGTTTCACACTCTCGAAAATAGAGTTGTTTTTCGTTTTCCGTCGACAACATTATCGTTCTCATCCTCAACGTATAGTACACGAAAAAATAAAGACGGTTGCAATTTGAATTTTTTTCGCATCTCGTACCGTTAAAACGTTATCAACGAAGAACGAAAAATATCTAAATTTTCGAGGGAGTGTTTCAACCCTTAAAAATCGGGTTCCGCTGATATAAAATAAAAATACACTTGTCGCCTATTTTTACCCATTCTACAAGCATGCCAAATTTCATCGAAATCGGAAAGATCGACCTCGCAATCTTTCTTCGTCAGGGGTATTTTTATTACTACTTACTTTCGGCTGTTACATGATTTATTTTATTTTCATCAATCATTAAAAATGGCGGAAGTATGGTACGGTCTTCGGTACGAGTTGCGGCGGATGTCGTCAGGCGGCGTGACACGCAGCTTCCGCGGGATTAATCTGAAAAGAAACCAACGAATATTTTTTTCTGTCATTAGGACTCATACGCAGAATATGAACCAAGAAAAAGTGTGAAATTTTGAAAATTCATGAAATAGTACGCTTTGAAAGAAAAAGATTAAATTTTCCGAAAAAATGGCTACATTTTGCAATAAAATAAGACCTTTTATTTTCAAACCATTTAGGGTCGTGTTTTAGACAATAACGTTAGAAATATTTATATCAAATTTCATCAGAATCGGTCGATTAGTTTTTTATCTATATGTCACGCCAGTTTTGATAATGCAGTTTAGAAGACTGTGCCATGCCGTAAAACGGGGTTACTTTGACATCAAGGGTAACTTTGATAGTTTTTGGGGCTACTTTAACAGAGCGTCAAAATACGATTTAAATGTGTGTTAAACAACAATTTGGTATTTAAGTTTATTATAATGTTGCTCAAGTTGATTGTAATGTTGCACAAGTTGATTTTGATCTCAATGATAACCATGAGACTGATTGAGTGCCTAAAATAGTACCCTAGGTACTTGATATTTTTATGTAAAATGTCTCCTTAAGGGAGGACACTACTATAACTGCCTAAATACCAGGTTAAAAGAACTTTTAGGTTTTATTAGGTATATATTGAAGTATGTAAACAAAAATTAATTTGTCAAAAGAAAAAATTTAAAAATAATAAAAAAAGAAAATACAGACGAGTTTGAATGAAAAATCGTTTTTTGACCATCATTTTCATATCAGAGGTGATATACTTTTACAATTTTCAATTAATCGAAAAAAGCGCTCGTACTTGACTGTTAAAGCAATCTAAGGAGCTACAGTTGAAATTTCAAGTCGTTTGGACAAAAATTATTCGAGTTTTGCTGCGTGCCGATCTAAAAAACATGGTTTTGAGAAAACAACTTTTTTATTTTCGCGTTAATTTTTTTTAATTAAAAATTTACACGAAATAAGTTCAATCTATGCTTAATAACATACCTTTTTTTCCAAATCCCAAATAAATAGTAGTAGTAGACAAAACAAATCGGTAAAAACGACATTTTTTGACTGTCACAGTGGTGTCCTGATTGTAAAAAATCGTTGTTTATCATTTAATTCCAAGTATAATGCATAAAATATGAATTTTTCAAATCAAAATTATGTCAAAGCGAACCTTAATCTTTGACATAAGTTGCGTTTCAATGCTTTGTCAAAGAAAGCCCACACTTGAGGTTATTTTGACACTCAAACAAATATATATAAATTGTGGGGGGCTGGTGCGGCTTGACTTTCTTATACATTTGATAGCCAATAAAAAATTTTATTTTTTATTTTCATAGAAAATAAAAAATACCATGTAACAGCCAAAAGTCGCAATAAAGATACTCGTAATAAAGTCGTAATAAAGAAGTCTTAAGAATTGTGAAGAAATCTATGCTTAAAAAAATTATGAAAATCAGGTAAATCAAAGGTAATCTCCCTTATTAATTAAAAAAAAACAGCAGTTATTAACGACTGAAACGAAAAAGATTACTCCTTATTTAAGGGATTAGGCTACTGTGAAAATGACGAACACTCATTTTGACGGAACTCGTCGCTTGAGGCAACGCTGATTGAAGAGGAAAGTTCAATTTATGTTGCAGGAAACGCAGATTGAAACTTATGATTGCAAGGATAGAACTGCTAAGAAAACTTGAAATACGTTTTTCTCGAAACTCTGTTTTTCAAAATGGTGTACGCAATTTTTCGACATCTAATGACCAGACTGACTCGAAAGTATGTACCCTTATTAAGTGTAATAGTAGTTTAGTATTGACAGACGTTTTTTATCTTAACATTTCTTTCAAATTATTGATTAACAATAACGATGTCATATTTCTTCGAAAAAGTTCTTAAAAATTCAACATTTTTTTTTTTGATGATCGACCCACCATAAGAGAAAAAGCGCGGTCAAGCCTTCGCCGATATTATGTATTTTAAGGCCCTATATATCTTTGAGGGGTAGGAAAACAAGGCTTTTTAGAGATTCTTTTGAAAGTACTAAAGAAGCAATCAAAATTAGGTTTGGAGGGTTTATTTTCTATATCTGTAGGTACTGAAATAAATTTTTTATTTTGCAAAAAAATACAAAATGGCGGCCCAGTGGCCAGTAGAAAGAGACCGCCTGCTTTTAAGGCCTTATATACGCGAAAAATGTCAACATTTTTCATTTTTTTTATTCCATTAGCCTGAACGGTTAGGAATATTTTAAGCTTTACAGAATTGAAAATTTCTAGCTTTAGCTATTAAATCAGGCAAGCTTGCATTTATAATTGATACCGCGCGGCGCGCCCGACCGCCAAATTCAAAGCCGTTTTTCCACGATTCACTTTTCTGAACTTTGTGAAAGTTCTAACTCTTGAACGAAGGTTCATATCGCTTTGAAATGTTTACAACATATTCTTAGTATCATCACCTATCGTGTGAACCACAGAAACAAACATTTCAATGTTTGTTTCTGTGGTCATAACAACATAAAAAAATAAAATACCGACAGAAAATTGAGTAAAAATATTTTAAGTTTCGAATTGTTATTATAATTTTTTTGGATAATATTGTTGGTTCACACTGAAGATACATTCATTATGCAATTATAAATATGTTCATTTTTTTCAGACACCCACATCGATGCCGAGAACTTTCACCATCAACGCGCGCGTAATAAAATACATTGCTTTATTATGTTATACCTCCGCCATTTGTTAATATCTCTGATTTTCTTCTACATATACTTAACCATGTGCATAAATGATCTGTAAAAAAAATGTTGTCAATATATGCGTCATTTTCTTTTAACCGCGTCTAGAAAAGTACCTTCGAAAATCGGCGAAATCGCGTATATAAGGCCTTAAGGAGGTACGGTGATTGGAGCAAGTCCAAGATAAAAGCCCGATTTTTTTTAATAACATTGTCGAGAGCTTCGTCCATCCGTATGCGGAGTTTCCACGAGATTTACCGTACAGTTTCCGAGTTATTAATTGTTAAAGTTGGTCAATTAGTCACACGTAGACGACAAAATGTGCCTGTCCTCTCATATATCGATTTTTTTGTGCTACTTGGAGCCAAGACACGCGTAAAAAAAACTGACGGTTGCGTTCGTTGGTTCGTTGTGATCAATAAGGCAACTTGAATTGGAAAGCTCACCGCAGAAATAAGCAATAAATTTAGAAATAAAGTCGCGAAAAACCGAAGTATTCGGCGAGAGAGACGTCTCGTGACGTAACCGCAGCCATCTTGCTCGAAGTGTGGCAACGCCGGATACCCGCGTAAATTTGAGTCTTCTATCGGATATTTTCAACGCGAATTAAAAATATGGTTGTGTGAAGCCGTACGTTTTTTAATCGATTATAAAAGGCCTTTCGCCGATATTTACTCGAAGTTCTTTTATGTATAGCTGAGGCATCTCAATCTTTCTGGCGACATGCATACAACGCATTTATATGTAAATTCAGCATGGACAAACCGTCATATAAAATGAACGTTCGTTTTTATATCTGCAAATATTGTGAAAATTAGGAAAGGGAAAAATAACATAACAATCGATGAAATATGTTTTGACTTCGGACAGATTGGACATTGGATATTGAGGTTAACGTCAACGCGACGTTTTTCATTTGCATTCGCAATATCATCTTTTCACTCTCTAATTCTTGTCCGACAGAATCTACCTTTGTCTCTAAACTGGACTTCAGGTACAATCCTGTTACTCTCTTGATAAACTTCTACAGTACTTATTTTCATTCTCCATGTTTACCGGCTACCAAAAATAATAAGCCGAGCGCGTGGGACCGATGACAGCTATCGAAAATGCACCGATGCTAAACGTCGACGATATGGCGTACTACTGAAGTCGAGTAGTAGATTATTACGTTTGTTTTCATATTATAAAAATAATAAGTAGCTTGAAATTCAATACTTAAAAAATATTTCTCGAAATATAGGCCACACACATATGTCTAAAACGTAGCGGTATTATGGCGAAAAATAGACTCTTAGTTTACTAGCGTGGTCATCACCGTACCTCCTTAAGCCCTCCACGGACGGTCTTGCTGGAGACGCACATGGGCACCTCGAATACATTTTTTTTTCCTTGTATTGTACATGAGTTTTGCTAGCGAACTACACACGATTATTAGAAAATATTGATTTTTGAAAATTTGACACTATTTGGGAAAAAAACGTTCGGCTAAAAACAGCCTTAACTTGAGTGTAGAAACCGTAAATGTTAATCAGTCGTAAAAATCGTGTGTACTTCATTTTCAAATCTATTTAAAAAACTACAGTTGAAATTTTAAGTCAATCAGTTGAGAATTGTAGGATCTCCGAGTCCGCCCGATTTTGAAAATATGTCAAGAAAATGGCGTTGCACTTTTAAACCATTTTCTTTCTTACCATATAATTCTTGGGATGTTTATACATATCAACGATATCAGTCTTGGGATGTTTATACATGATTGAAGCCACTACAAAAACGATAAATTCTCTTCTTCCAAGGTATAAAAGGCCTTAAGAAAAAACGTTTTTTTCCATTTCTGATCAACCAGGTGGCCAACATCAAGTAGATCGTTGAGCCCCTCACGTTCAAAGGTCCTTCACGAGATTCTTTATAACTTCTTTAATTGTTAATATTTTTACCAAATTTGGTACACAACTTTATTAATGTTCATCCACATGAGTGTTCAAGGTCAATTATTTACAAATAACCCTGATTTGACATTGATTTATTCGCGACACTTCTCGAAAGTTTTCAAATCCCGCTGTCTTTCGGTCGGCCAACCGCGCCATCTTGGACATCCGATGCGCGCGCACGTTTCGGCGCGCCACGATTGGTCACCGAGGGCGCCATCGTCGGGATACAAGCCGACATTTTCCAGCGCTGAGCACTCTGGGCACGTATATGCCAATTTTTCCAACATGGCGTTGGACTCGAGCCAAAGTCGGCGGCGCCTCTGTGCACCTCCGTGATCGAAAAAGCGAAGGATAAAAAAATGTGCGCCCCATAGTGTTCGCGAGATATACGGGGCTTTTTTATTTGCCGAAAATCGTATTGTGCGTTGTACTTTCATTCGATTCGTCGTTCTTCGATCGCGGCGAACGAAAAAGCGCATTTCACGAAATAACCGGTTGCGCGCGTGTCTGTGTACGCGAGTGTCTTTCTCTCTGTTTCTCGTTCTGCGGAGTAATCGGATAACACCACGGTGGAATAAAAGTCTCCTCGCTGTTTTGTTTCGCTGGTTCCTCGTGTGTAAATATGGATGCATTAGTGCAGAGAGTCGTGACGACGAAGGTGACACCCAAAAGTTCCGTGTGGTGCGCGTATGGCAGATACTAGAAGTTCGTATCGCGAGATAAGGAGAAACAAGGACGAACGACCTTTTTTTTTCTTCTCCTTTTCATCATTTTTGTCTCGTAAAACGGAGGGCGGGTAACGTTGCCACGAGATTTTTTTACCTTGTCCTCCGTTCTTGCAGCCCTCTCCGCCCTCCTCGCCGCTGGTCGTTCCTCCCGCTCCCCCTTGCGAGCCAAGAGTCGAAACGTGATCATGCTGTGGGCCAACGCATTGTCTCGCTTGCACGCCTAGAAAACCAAATGCGAAGAAGAGCACAGAAAAAGACAAATAAAACGAAGAACTTTTGCTTTTTCGTTAACGTAAGTGTCGCGTTGCGATAATCCAACGTGTATGTGCGTGTATGTGTGTGCGCGCCTTCGCGACTTTGCGAGCCTTTCGGACGTGTCCCGTTTTCACTAGTGTATTTCGGGTATAGCTCAGTCGAGATCCCCGTGACTCGCGTTCCAAACTCTGGCCCATTTATCCTGTCCGTTTAACTACTGCTTCCTTTTTGCTTTCTTTCTCTCACCCTCGTACATACTCGCACCGCTTTTAGCCTTTTAACCCTATCCGCGAATCGCGGGAGCTCTATTGATAACCCCTCTCGCGACCTCGATACGACGCCACACCGTAACCTATGACCTTCTTTTTTTTCAATTTATCTTTTTTTTACTCCATTGAGCTCACTATCGCGTAAGGAAAACGTGCCGCTCGTCGTTTTTTTTTTACTCTCGACGGTTCGAGAATGTCGCTTTTCACGAAAAAAAACGTCGCTTCTTTTTGCACGAAAAATATGAAAATAATCGCGCATTTCGCAGTCCTTCAAATTCCACTTTGATTCTACTGTTTTGGTGCGTGGTCTGGCTCGTCTGTGCAAATATTGTTGCACTCCCGACTCCTTGCGCATCGACGTTGCTTACATATAATTGAGAAAACAAATTAGCCTGGACGAGGCCTCTTTTTGTTTTCCAAGAGATTTCTCCTTGAGTCAACGCAGGAAATTTTACTTATGCGTCTTGGACGGAAGTCGGGCTGAAACGTCTGTACAACGTGCAAAGTAAACATATCGAGGAGCGAGAACATTTTGTGCGCAAAGCTGAGATATATTTGTACAGCGGAATTCTGGTAACTTAAATTGCATGCGAAAGGCTGTAAAAATATTAACGTGAACGTTCCGATAGTGTTTGATGACGATGAAGTCTGCATTGTTAGAATGCAGTCATTTTTTCTAAGGTATTAAAATTTGCACCGCTAGAATGCAACGAAAATATTTTTTTCTTCGTATTTTCACTCTTGTTTGGCCCATTAGGCTACGAAAGTCCATGAAACATTTCTGAAAATCTTTATAAAAAATTTACAACCAAAAGTTCTAATAAAAGATTTCAAACAGTAATAAAAATAAAGAAATTCCAAAATCAAGGAAAGCTTTCGTTGCATTCCAACAATGCAAACTTCAACGTTGTTTTTTTCATTCATTTTCCATTTTTTTTGCAAACTGAGGTGAATCTTTAATTTGAGTGCGTAAAAACATTTGAGAGCCTTTCCGTCCAACACAGCAACAACAAAAAATTGGACGATTGAAAAAGAATTCATTTTTGTATTCGCATAATGAGGATTTACTTATAATCATGTACATTCGTCTTGAGGGGACCCATTTAAAATGACTTATCTATCACTATGTATATGAGTTAATATTCAGATAGTTTGCAAGGAAATGTCTCATTTGATAAAATTGATCAAAACTCATAGTAGATGAAAAAAACGACAATGTCTGTTAATATCACTTTATACAGGGTTCCTTTTACTCAAGATATTTGAGATAAAAGTTAGCGGCTGTGTCGAAGGCTGCTGCTAGTCTAGTTTTAATATTACAAGTAAGCTTGTTAATTTATTTTCATGGAAAAATACTGGACCGCAAACTATTATCCAGATGAGGTTGAAACAAAAATCATTTACCTTCTTGTATTCAGAAAACAATAATGGAAATCGTAAAATTTTCACTAAGCTTAGATAAATCATGTGGGATTGTCGTTCAGAAGAATACTTTATAGCGTACAAGTTTATGATGTTGAAATTTGCATTGTTGGAATGCAACGATTTTTTTTTTCCATTGAAATTTGTTCTTTGGCTGATCAAAGCTACCGTAAAGTTTTTTAAAGATCCGCAGGAGAGGCTGACAACCTAACACTGTCGAAAAAATGTTCGTTAGTGTTAAAAATTTAGAACAAGGAAATAAAAAATAAAATTTCCGTTGCATTGGAACGATGCAAAGTTCAACAACATGTTTTTTGTGTAGACAACAGATCCATATATAAACTCAATCAAAAGTTCAATGCTGAATGGCCCCTATATTTTTACCTTCCCTTATGAGTAAGTAAACGTCAAATAAATATAAAGGAAGGACAGCAAAATGAATTGCGAAACTCCTAAATGAATAAGGCAGCCAGGCAATATCGATGCTTAAAATGACTCTATAATACGCCATGCTACGTGTAACTGACACTTTTTTAATCATTGCTGAAGTTTGCATCATTGAAAGGCAACAAAGGTCATTTTTTATTATTGCTCCAATTTTTTCGGCCTATCGTGGCTGTGAAAATAACTCAAACGTGTTTATATATTCTTATTAGAGATTTTCGCCATCCATTTGCAAAAAAGGCTCTGGATAGTCATAAAAATGGGAAAATGAAAAAAATTAGCAAAAACATGTTGTCCATCAGATGTTTTTTAACAAGAAAGGTTCCGCGTAATGAGATTGTAGTTTACTTGGTTCAATCATGATTTTTCTACAATTGGAATGAGACATCATGAAGCAGATTTAATTTGATGAACGCATTTTTCATGGAATATCATCCTGATGATAAATTAATTTAACAATGTTGAAGTTTGCACACTTGAAATGCAATAACCATACATTTTCTTCGATTGATCATTTTTTTTGTTGTTGTAGGGTACGAAAGTCGCTTGAATGGTTTTTCGTGTCCTTATTGGACATCTACGACCTCAATGCACAGAAAAAAAATTTCGTAATAATCAATGAAGAAATTAAAAAACAAAGAATTTTCGCTGCGTTCCAGCAATGAAAACTTTAATGACATTTAGATTATCATGTGCTAATTATCTTTTATTACAAATACGTGGAATTAACAATTAATTTAGTGTACTCTAAGAGTTTTGTTTACATTTCCAGTTTGTAATTTTAAGCTGACCATATCCTATGTACGCTTGTACTTGCACATTGCGTGTCAGATTTTATTGATGAGGTTGAAGTTTGCATAGTTGGAACGCAACAGCATTTAATATTTGTGAATCCCTTTAATTGATTTTGGCAAACTTTGGTTACAAAAATCCTCCAACCACTTTTCAAGATATTCATTAAGCGATTGACAGTATAAATCTTTTAAAAAAAGATCTCTAACAATAAAAATATGGAAAATAAAATGTAAAAAGGCATTTTTGTTGCGTTCCAACAATGCAAATTTCAACACCATTTTTATTGTTAGTCGTACGATTTGTGTCAGATTTCATTGCCTATTTAGCTGTTAGTCCTGTAACCAAACAAACAGTCCTATGTCTATTTAAAAAAAGGTGCCGTACACTGTAGTATGCTAGAAGGATCACTAGCGATAATATTCTTTTGAATTCTACTATTCAGTTGTCAACTTAGTCATTGACTCGTTTCACCACACACTTATCAAATGTACCGCGGTGCATGCTTTTATTTTTTTTTTTCATTCTATGACCCATTAGTACGACTCTTACCACTATGTCCCACAGCTTTTTTTCTCATTTGCAAGCTTACCATGAACCATCGCGCATTTATAAAACATCTTACAGCCGATCAGAAAAATTTCGTAACACTGAAGATGGCGTTAAAGATAGCATTGTTGGACCGCAACAATTTTTTGTTTCGCGTTTTATTATTCGTATTGTCATCCAAAACCTCTCTTCGCAGATTTCAGTTGTAGATCTCCAATGAGGAGCCCAAAAAATATTTGAGTGATTTTCGTAGAGTAAATCTATTTTTTCAAAATGTGTCTTTCAATGAATTTTAACGACGCTACATTTAACGCCATGGCTAAACGAATGGTGTCAAAGTTTGTATCGTTGGAGTGCAATGAAAATCCTTTTTGGTGTTTGAAGTTCCTTATTTCCATTATTATACCAAATATTTCTGCATATTTTGGTTGCGGATATGTAAATACGCATCTGTAAATATGGGTAACGGAGTTCCTAGCAAAAATGTGCCAAACAAAATTTGAACAAGTGACGTAGAACGAATTTTCATTGCATTCCAACGATTCAAACTTCAGTCTCACCTAGATGATTGGTATTATTTTTATCGCAAATAGAACAGTGTTGCCTGTTCATATGACATTGAACTTAGCAATGTTAAAAAGCAACGAAAATCATTTTTTCTCTATTGCTCAATTATTTTCTGCAAATTTAGGCTATAATAATCACTCAAACATTTTTCAGGGCCCTTTTTAGAAATCTACAGCCTAAATCGTCAAAACAAAATTTTGCATAGTAATGAAAAAGAAGGAATGAAAGAATAAAACTTTTAAGTCGCTGCATTCGAACCATGCGCGATTCAATATCTTTAATTTAATCAATAGCCAAAACAGCGTTCGCCATATATCTTCTCTGAGCTTTTCGTATAAGGTGGAAAATACGAAGGCATGTGTACGCCATAAAGAATGCTCAAGAGCAGCTACAACAAAATCCCCACAATTTCAATTTCCAATGAAGTTTGCATCATTGGAATGCAACGAAAATAACGTTTTTCTTTATTCCCCAAATTTCCTTTTGCAGATTTAAGTAACGAAAATCGCGCAAACCTTTTTTAATATTCTTATTTAGCGATCTACACCAAATCCCTAACATATTATTTTGCATAATAATGAAAACAAGAAATTAATAAGAATTTTCGTTGCATTCCGACGCAAACTTCAACCCCATATAGGGTATTTATTATTTAAAGGTCCTGATCCTACACCCTTTTTTTAAAGGTCCTGACCCTTTGGTGGTACCAAACTAATAAAAAATTGATTTCTGTTTTATGAAATCAATCAGCGCCATAAAAATGCATTGAAATTTTGCATTACAAATTTTTGCGCAAAGTCGCTAGCCACCATGCTGCTTCGGTTCGTGACGTCACTTGTATAGTAAACATCAACGCTCCGCCAATAGTCAATACGTAATTTTTTTTGGTTAAAGCGAGTTACAATCCCTATCATTGGTGTGTTGTTCCTAAATTGTAAGAGTACTTGTTGTAGATTAAAATGCCAATTGGTATAAATATGAAGAAGACTTGGTTAAAAGTTGCGAGAAGAGATCCAAAGTCATAGTCCGAACAAAAACTCATTTGATCTTTTTTGAAGTGCAGATAACTATTAGAAAATTTGCAATTAACCATGACAAACGAGAATATGTAGTTATTAACGGTTTCTTTCACAGGTTAGAGAGTAATACGTCTACCGCTTTCATTGTTTACTATGTCAATGACGACACGCCGGAATCCATTATGGCGGCTACTGTTTCGCACGTTTGTTGAACAGATAGAAAAAGTATTTAAAAAAATACATTATTAAATTTATATTGTCTTTTTATAAATTAAAACCAACATTATTCGATTACTGCAAAAACGACCTTATTTATACATCCTTAGTATTTTTCTAACATAGAGTAAAATACCCTATTTCCACTGCTCCACTGTGAACCGTAGCTTTCCCGATCCTGAGCCTCCAAGCGAACAGGCGAAACATTTCATCAACTTCACGCCTGCAAACCTGAATAAACGTTACCGTTATTTTCAGGAAGCGTGGCGGGTGTTCGTTCCAAGGGTGAATCTCGAGGATCCGAAGCTCTCGTCGCGGGGCATCAGTGAGGAAGAAGATAATCCCGAGGAAAGTAGAGGAGGGAAAGAGAAGTGGCGCTCTCGTGGACGGGCCAGGTCGATGTATTCGTGACACGATGGAAAGTAAGATATACGTGAAGAACGAGCCGGGACTGGAGCCGAGCCAATCGTCACTGGGTAATTCGCAATCGAGCCAATTGTTGAGCGAGGAACAGCACGGTATCGTCGGTGGTCAGCGCATATGTTTCATATGCGGTACGTTGAGTCACAGCGAGCAGTACTGGCTGCGGGTGAAGCCAAGCCCGGGCGGTCCACCCAACGAGCCGTACTTTCCGTTTCTGGAGTCGCACGAAGCGCCGATCGGTTATCGGGGCGAGGGCGCTCGCAACGGCGCTGTCAAAGCTTGCAGCCTCTGTTACGCGCTACTGCTGCAGCAATGGGAGAGCTACGAGAGGGACGCCAGGCCTCACAGCCAAAGGATATACTGGCTGAAGCGTTGCGACGGTGGTCCGTTCACCGGTGCAGAAATGGCCCTGCAGGGTGAATATGCGGCTCAGGTACTCGGACTGACGAACGATCCGCAACAACCGTTGCAACAAACGCGACAGGAAAATCGTTCGGTTGGCCAGTCACCGAGATTACCGCCGAATTCACCCTCCCCCCGGGTCGAACAGACGAGGCCACCCTCAAATTCCATCGAATTGCCATCGAGGCCGCACTCAAATACGGCCGACGCCACCTCGCGACACATCGAACAAGTACGACTGACGATTGAGTCGCCCCATCAGAGGCTACAGTCGCCTCATCAGAGACTACAGAGCCCGAGACAACAACTCGTCGACGAGACGACGAGGATCGCGAACGAAGCCGCACTCGATCTCAGACACGCACCGCGTACCTCACCTGCGCCTATCTTGCAACCGCAGCCTCAAGGTCTCGTTACGATCTTACAATCTATACGCGTTTTTTTTTTAAGGGATCATCGCAGTGTAACGGGTCGAAAAATCGATGACTTTCGCGATTTTTTTTTCGATGCTTAAAATACGCTAATAAGTGTGGGTTTTTGTGACGAATCAAAGCACTCGTGAAAAACGGAAAATACATTTTTTAAACGTTAATTTTTTTACATTTTTCAACGGTTGAAAATGTCTTTGAAAAAAAGAGGAGTCCTCACGGTTGTGGCCGTAAATATTATCTGAAACAAAATTTGTAAATAGATTATCAATCAGTATGAAAGCCGCTGTCTTGCTATGTAGGGTTTTTTAAAATAAAAATTGACAAAGTGTAGCCTACTTTTGCGACAGTTTTTCGTTAAAAAAAATGTACACTGCAGTGATTCCTTAAGGCGGGATTTACATTCACAACGATAAAAGAATCGATTTTTTTTCTTCTTTATACTAGAGATCTTTATATGTAGAATATTTTTCCAAAGTTTCAAAGCGAAATTCGAAAAACTTCAAACGTCACAGCCCGTTAACGCTGTGCCTCACCGCTTGGATCCGGAGCGGGCGTCAACTTCAAACACTTTTTTCTCAAAACTGCATTATCGAAATTGGAGTGCAGGATTACTAAAAAAAAACTATTAAGTCGATTAAGTTGAAACTTGGTAGAAATATTTATAATATTGGTACCTTCTATTTGACGAAAACTGTTTTTCAAAAATTGGAGAAAAAACTCGTTTTTGAATCCACATTTTACAGAAATGTTGCGTGAAATGTTGATTTTTTTGCGTGTTAATGCGCGTCATTTTCTGAAATTTGCATTTTCTTCATTTTAATTACTGTCACATAGGAACTATACATGTTATAACTGGAAAAATGTTTGAACTTTTTGGCAAATCAAAGTCTATGGGAAGCTAGACTGCACGCCGATTCGCAACTCCCGCGGCGACCTTGCGTAACACTCTGCCATAGCTCCGCCATTTTACTGATGAATTCATTAAAAAAAATTGTTTCATATACTCAAATATACTATTAAAGTATACCTAAAGTTTGATAATTGTAGAATAATTATTTCTTAGTTTAGAATATCCCTCAATTTTGCTTGATTTCTTCTTGTCTAGATGTATAGCCCGCCTTAACAGCAGGTTATCGTCGAGGGGCATGAAAAAGGGGAACTTCGGGAATATTTTTTTATATAACATTAATACTTTTGGGAATGGGTTTCAACGTATTTTATTCTTCTATCAATGGAGAGTAAATTCCAATTTTATTTATTCGAAAAAAAAATCCAAAATGGCGGATTCAACTCCCGTCAAATAATGCCATGTACGGCGTGTTTTGGTCTGCGCGGGACACTCCACAGCCTTGCCAGTTCATTTGAAACTAAAACGGGGTAAAAATGATTAAACTAGACTAAATTTGGGGGGCTTCATCTTTTTCGTTCTCTTAGAAACCCCTGATCAACAAAATAGCAGCAGTTTGAAAAAAAAACCATTTTTTTGCTTCTACGGACGAAAAAAATGTTTCTAAATTTGACAGTTTTTGACAGAAATCGCTTTCTGCTGGCTCGGCAAATTAAATTTCCTTTCAATTGCGAAGAGATTCTTATGAGTCTGTTCATCCGTTGAAGCTGTAGAGTGCCCCGCGCCCTGAAAAATGCTGTCTCCAGAAAAACTATTCAATCTATAGGATTTCCATTTTTTTTTAGCTTCACTAAATATATTAATAACCGTCTCTGTAAAATTGCAGGGTCGGTTGTCGACCTAATTACGGAGAATTTTTTAAATTAAGATAGCGTATTCATGTGATGGAATTCCGAGATGACTTGCAAAAACTCAATTTTCGGTCGCTACAAAAGTGTATATAATAGTGGGAATCCGTCAGATTCTACAAAATAATCAGATTAACATACTTAACACTTTTACTAATTCAATGCACTTAGAAAAAATTACGCTTATTGACCTAATTTTTATGTGACATCAAGTTTGATTTGAACATCCGGTATTGAATTTATTACCACTTGCTACGATAAAGAGATGTGACGGCAAGGCAACAGCTGACTGTAGTCCTAACCTCATCTCCCTCATTCGAATTCTTACACATATTTCATTTTTAACCGACATATTTCGACGACACAAATTTCCCACGCTTTTTACTGGTTGTGGCTGGAATATAATGCTTTATATTTCCCGCACCTGACATTGTTTTGACAGATCGACGTTGAAAAGCATGGAGGTTAAACTCGTCTGGTTGATTAAAAAGAGACGAAAATAGAATCGATGTTGCCAAGTATCAAACCTAGATATACTGCGCGAATCGTTGGAATAACTATTTTTTTCATTTTTGTAATTAAATGTAAACATTCATCCAACACTTTTTACCCATGGAACATTTTAGTTATTACAAATGATTTTTTTTGCATATGTTAAAAATATGAATTGTACAAGTCTCAAGTATCATCAGTTGTATGACTAGTGTGAAGCGATAGGATTACCTTAAAGTTAACGTTATAAAAAATCGTATGTAATGTTTGTTTTTGACACCCCAAACAAACCCACGTGTTCTAAACACTTTAAGGATGCAAATTATGTTAAAAAAATCTAATTTTTCATTGTCGTGAAGGGTAACTTGCCATCAATGGGTTACATCGTTAGAATGCAACGAAATTAAATCTTTCAAACGTTTTTACGTATTCTTGTTAGAGATTTTCGACCTCAATTTTCAAGAAAAAGGCTTTGGATAATGATAAAAATGAAGAAAACAATCGTTGCATTACAACGATGGAAACTTGACAGTCTTGGGTGACATACCTCCAGCTCAACTGAAAATCGTATAAATACGAGAAACTTTGTCAACGCGTGAATCGTCGAAAATTGGGAATACTATTCATTATACATTATGCATTGGTAGTTTGAGGGCAACGAAAAAATATATATATCTAACAATTAATTATTTGTAGTCTTGTACCTTGTTGAAGCCTCTATGGAAAATCCACGTTCTCATGTTTTACATGATAACTGCGCCACGCGTTAATGGATCTGAAAAATTCAAGGGAATTCTTGCATAGTAAAGTTATAGTTATAACTTTACTTCGCAAGAATCTCCTTGAATTTTTCAGATCCTTTAACGGGTCAAATATTTCGAAGGGTTAGGCTAGTATGATCATTTGAAAATCAGAGTTATTTAAGGTATTCCTTTCGCGGAGGGCCGTGTTTTATGGGGGCATGTGGAGGGCCCTTCTTAATCATTGGTAAATTACATTGGCGTTTAAGGAGCCAGTCCATTTGGAGCCACAAAAAAGGCTATTTTCGCAATCTTTTTTGAGGATTTTATAAAAGATATGAATATAAAAGTTGTTGGGCTTGATAAATAATGTCTTGAAATACGTTAAAAAAAAATGAACTCATTTTTATTCATTTTTAAGTACACAACTCGGCAACGGCTTGTCTGAAACAAAAAAAAAACCAAAGTCCATTAGATTCAGTATGACGCCAGCTATAACATGACCCTTGAATATAGAGTTTTATCAAAAAATAAAAAAATGGCAGATGAAAAACGAAAAAAGTATTTAAAAAACGCGGTTTTTCCGCAGTCTTTCGCAAAAAAAGAGTAAAAATCAAAATTTTAAAACCATCGAGGGTCATCTTGTTGCGAATCATGTTTACAATATGTGGTTCAAATTTCAAGAGAATCGGATTACTAGTTTTAGAGATACGATGGAGCTAGATTTTGAAAACGTTGTTTCGAGAAAAACGCGTTTACAGTTTATACTATGAAGAACTCTTACCTAAACTCAATCGGCAATTCCTGCACCGTACAAAATCCCTTCTGATTGCTCATCATCGTCGAATTCTGCACGTGTTACTTGCTTTCGATTTTTTGAAATTTTCAAAATGAACTGACCCCTTTATAAAAATAACTCACGATCAATTATTATACCCAGCGACGAAAAGGAATTTAAAAAATCGCACAAAATTAGTAGACTCAAACGTTTTTACATTTTCTCTGTAAAGTCGCAGCTACGAAAATTCTTTTGCCAGTCACATTTTTCCAAGTTTTACCATTAATATCTTCTTGAAACAATCGGTGACCGCCTGTTTTTGTCGTCGTTGCGGAATTTTTGGTTTTTTTTCACACGCGTGAGCCTTTATATCAGACACCTGGGGTTATTCAGTGTATAAATTATTAGACAGAAATGTGGACCGCGTGTCATCTCAATAAAGCGCCGTATAAATGAGACGATGTTTAGAGTTGTAATTTTTCGTTAAACGTTCGGTTACTTGGCTTAAATTTTTACCAGTACACCGCATTGTATTTTAACTTGATTATATATGAAAAACAGTTAAGGGGACCCGGTGGTCTAGAAATTAAAAAAAATCGATTTTTTTTCGATATTTCGAAAGTATAGTATCTTAAGAATATACTGTGAAATTTTCATGCGGAAATTCCCAATATGATAGCTTCTACAGCCCATTAACCAGGTAGACAGCGGTCCACGCGCTCCTAATGGATCTAGCGCTCGGAGCGCGGCAGTTGTCCCGACCCTTCTTCGAAAATATATAGCTGTATATAGTATATACTATATACCTATATATACCCTTCCCCTCCCCGAAATATGTATACCTATTGTTGAACATTAGTAAGGGTAACGGTCATTTGGCTTTCCCCTGACTTGATCAGTACAACGTTTCGTCTTGACGAAGCAACATTGAGCAGTTTGAAATAAAATATCAAAGCCTAAAAGATCTTTCAAGGACAATCGATTCACTATCGAAAATACGACTGATTTTACGAGCACGTCTGCGAAAAAATTAAAAGACAATGAGGAATTGGAAGTAAACGTTAATCCTACTTTCAATTATTGCATCATCGAATTCAGCGTGATATTTTTAACGTTGCAGCAGTTGTTGAAGTGTAAAGATTGTAACGGTGCAGTCACTTTTAGCAAAAGAGGACAACGTGGTCTAGGATTCAAGCTCTGTGAAGTGTGGGTGTAAAGAAACTTTTATTTTGTCTTCGCCGTTAATCGATAAGGCGTTTGAATCAACCGTCGACTTGTTCTCGCCCTGAGAATGCTTGGAGTAGGATTTGAAAGCATGAAAAATGTCTGCGGTGGATCTTGGACAAGGAATTTGTAATAGTACATATTACAGCATCGTGGACAATATGAAAATTGCAACTTAAGCCGTCGCGAAAATCGTTTTCAAAAAAGCATTGAAAGAAGAAGTCGAGTTGAATGTAAAAGCAGGGCGTCCCGCGGATGAACTTTCTGTGTCTGGTGACGGATCGTGGGCGAAACGTGGATTCTCATCGCGTCTCGGTATTGTCTCGATAATAGGGAAATACAGTAACAAAATTTTAGACGTTGTCATCAAATGCAGTATATGTCAAGGCTGCTCAAATTGGAAAGGCCAAGAGGATACGATTGAATATGAAGCGTGGTATCGAGAGCATGAAAATCACTGTGATGCAAATCATACCGGAAGTGCTGGCAAAATGGAGGTAGACGGCATCGTGGAAATGTTCGAGAGATCGGAAGAGTTATACAACGTGAAATACGCAAGCTATATCGGAGACGGCGACACGAAAACGTTCAAAGCCTTATTGGACACAAAGCCGTACGGAGATGATTTTGTAGTTTGCAAAAAATAATGTGTTTTGCATGTTTAAAAACGTTTGTACAAACGTGCTCTTGATGCGAAAAAAAACATGCACAAATAAAAAAAGCAACAAAGAAATTGACAGAAAAAGAAGAGGGAACAAAGACACAGCAGAAAGTTAAAAAATCGAGAGATAAAACACCGAAGCGTCAACAATTGACGAATAAATTATTGCAAGAGCTGTCGACTTATTACGGTCTAGCAATTAGACGTTATTCAGATTCTACTGAAGGGATGAGAAGTGAAATATGGGCCGCATATTATCACAAAATTTCAACAGATGAAAATCTGCAACACTCGTACTGCCCTCCAGGTTCCGAATCGTGGTGCAAGTGGCGTCAAAATGAGGCTGCAGGTAATTTAGACACCTACGAGCATCCACCTGCTCTGGACGATGAAGCACATGAAATATTGAAACCTATTTATGAAGAATTGACAGCAGAGAATTTATTGGAAAGGTGTATTGGCAGTAATACGCAGAACAATAACTAAAGTTTCAACGCTTGTGTGTGGCACCTTGCGCCGAAACATCTGTTTGTCGGCAAAAAAATCATCGATATTGCCACCTATATTTCCGCTTGCATATTCAACGAAGGATTCGCATCGTTATTAAAAATAATGGAGACCATGGGCATCACAATCGGGCCACAAGCGGAGCAACTCGCGCGAGACCGAGACGGGCGGCGAGTATCGAGCGCCAACCGTAGGAGCACCGACAACTCCAAAGAGGCTCGTACAGTTCGAAAAAATGAAAGGAGTGAGCAAATCGAGGAATACGAACGTTCCGAAGGGACCCTATATGGTGCCGGAATCGCGGATTAACTGTAAGTATTCAAAATTTGCTCAATTTTTGAAAATATCTGTACCTCAAACTTTAAACTCATTTATCTCGAAACGACTTTGTTGGCACGGCGGTGGTGAAAACAAAAAAACTATTCAACCGAATCACTTGAAATTTGAATGTTGTTCACAACATGTATGGCTATCGTCGGAACTAGAATCATAATTTTATTTAAATAATTTCCTATTGTTTACACTAAAAAACTAGTGAAAAAAGGCCCGATTTTACGAACTTTTTTTTCAAAAGCGCGCCATTTTGTCAATTTGTAATTTTTTCGATTTGTTCTAGTTCCGGCCATAACTGCACTCTTTCTGATTAAGATTCTTCTTGAATTTTATGTTTCAGATGAGTAGAAGTCTCGAAATCACCTACGCCGTCCGGGTCTGATTTTTCGAGAAGGTCATCTTCAGCGGCATTTTTATAATAATAAATATTGTTTTTAAAATGAAAAAAAAAATGTATGCTCAATAAACGTAGTAATAAGCCCGAAAAGTTGAAACATCGTTTTTTTTTTAATTTTTAATGGCAAAAAAAATCGTGAAAATAGGTGAAATTTTCGTGCTCTAGACCACCGGATCCCCTTAATGTGCCCCCTGGCTGATCGATATATCGACCACTCCCGTCCTTAAAAGGTTAATCGGTTTATTAGATGTCGAGAAATCGAGTACACCGTTTTGAAGAACATGGTTTCGAGAAAAACGTGTTTAAGGAGGTACGGTGATTGGAGCGAGTCCAAGATAAAAGCCCGATTTTTTTTAATAACATTGTCGAGAGCTTCGTCCATGCGTATGCGGAGTTTCCACGAGATTTACCGTACAGTTTCCGAGTTATTAATTGTTAAAGTTGGTCAATTAGTCACACGTAGACGACAAAATGTGCCTGTCCTCTCATATATCGATTTTTTTGTGCTACTTGGAGCCAAGACACGCGTAAAAAAAACTGACGGTTGCGTTCGTTCGTTCGTTGTGATCAATAAGGCAACTTGAATTGGAAAGCTCACCGCAGAAATAAGCAATAAATTTAGAAATAAAGTCGCGAAAAACCGAAGTATTCGGCGAGAGAGACGTCTCGTGACGTAATCGCAGCCATCTTGCTCGAAGTGTGGCAACGCCGGATACCCGCGCAAATTTGAGTCTTCTATCGGATATTTTCAACGCGAATTAAAAATATGGTTGTGTGAAACCGTACGTTTTTTAATCGATTATAAAAGGCCTTTCGCCGATATTTACTCAAAGTTCTTTTATGTATAGCTAAGGCATCTCAATCTTTCTGGCGACATGCATACAACGCATTTATATGTAAATTCAGCATGGACAAACCGTCATATAAAATGAACGTTCGTTTTTATATCTGCAAATATTGTGAAAATTAGGAAAGGGAAAAATAACATAACAATCGATGAAATATGTTTTGACTTCGGACAGATTGGACATTGGATATTGAGGTTAACGTCAACGCGACGTTTTTCATTTGCATTCGTAATATCATCTTTTCACTCTCTAATTCTTGTCCGACAGAATCTACCTTTGTCTCTAAACTGGACTTCAGGTACAATCCTGTTACTCTCTTGATAAACTTCTACAGTACTTATTTTCATTCTCCATGTTTACCGGCTACCAAAAATAATAAGCCGAGCGCGTGGGACCGATGACAGCTATCGAAAATGCAACGATGCTAAACGTCGACGATATGGCGTACTACTGCAGTCGAGTAGTAGACTATTACGTTTGTTTTCATATTATAAAAATAATAAGTAGCTTGAAATTCAATACTTAAAAAATATTTCTCGAAATATAGGCCACACACATATGTCTAAAACGTAGCGGTATTATGGCGAAAAATAGACTCTTAGTTTACTAGCGTGGTCATCACCGTACCTCCTTAAAGTTTTCCTAGCAGTTCTATTATAACAATCGCCAGTTTACGTTCAACCTGCAATTCCTGCACCATATGTTGGCCCTTCCTATTTAATTTCCGTTCCCTCAAGCGACAAACGAGCGTTCGTCATTTTCACAATAGTCAAACCCCTTGATTTTGGAAAAAAAACAGTTTATCGCTTCTTGAAGTCAAAACACTTTTTTCGATTCGAATTGCGCACTCAAAATGTTTATGAAAAATGTTTTAAAAAAATACCACGGATCAAGTTATCGAGTAGACCGTTCCGGAAAATGTAATTTTGAGTAAAACGCGTACAGAGCCTACCCGGGCCCGAGCCAGACTTTGCGCGCGCGACTACGTTTACCCTTATAAATCTGTTCGTAATTGCAATTTCGGAATAATTGCTTTGTTTTTAAACAGGCGTAAACGCATAAAGAACAATAACGAACAGTAAATAAATCGATTTTTGAAAATGCTGAAGGTGTGGAACCCCTTAAAGCTGATATTTTCTTTCGACTTTTGCTTGCGATCCGTGATGTCGAAGTTTGCATCGTTGAAGTGCAGTGGAAATGAATTGCCTCCTTTGTCCGCCTTAATTGTCCACATTTTTTAGCAGACTTGGAACGACGAATTAACTCGTTTTTTAGGCTCCTCATTAGAGATCTCTAACCTCAATCAGCTAAAACAGTAGTAGTAAAAATTAACGAATACAAAATAAATAAAAATTTAATTCCAACAATGCAATGCCAGTACTATTGCGACCCCGTCGTACGACGCTCAATGGTCCTCCACTGGATTATGGTTTTCCTCGAAAATAATTGCGCTCGTGCATTTACATATGGCTGGGCAACCCTTCGATGTTTTATTCTCACGACAAGAGACCGTCGCTTTTGCGCTACTTGAGATACATGCGAGACTGCGTCACGCGACTGAAGCAATGATCGCCAGGATATGTCAAAGTACATCATCCAACCTGGTATGCCAACTTATTGTAGCAAATTATTAATGACGTGTACGACTGAACATCGCGAACATGTTCAAATGTACGGTAGATAATCGTAATTATTATTTACATATATGGTAAATTGAAGGAGTTAGGATTATCAGAAAATTAAATGTTGATGTTTAAACATCTTATTAAAATAGACACTAGCTTTGGCAATGTCGCACGGTTTTATCGTAATTCGAGGCTGTAAGGTTGACTGCAGTGACTGTCACAGGTCGCAGCTGTGTTACGCGCATTTCGTGCTGGTCGGCGCTTTCGGGGTTATGTCAGAGCAAAAGGAGGCAACAAATGAATCAGGAAAAAATATTAGCGCGCCGCAAAGTTTCCGATGGAAAAAACGATGTCAGTGCTCGTGAACACAAGCATCATAGTATGCTCGGCAAAGCTAGAAAAAAGGAAATACATCATTTTCTATCTATCTATCTATCTTAGCTATCATCTATCTATCTTCTATCTATCTATCTATCTATCTATGTATCTATCTATCTATCTATCTATCTATCTATGTATCTATCTATCTATCTATTTATCTATCTTCTATGTATATAAAAAGAAAAATCCCGACTGACTCACTGACTTATCTACGCCCAGCCCAAACCCTTGGACCTAGAAAGCTGAAGTTTTGCACAGGGGTTCCCTTTAGGATCTAGACAAGGAATAAGGAAGGAAATTCCAAAATTCAACCCTTAAAGGGGTAAAATGGGGGTTCAAAGTTTGTATGGAGAAACAATATTAAATAGACATTTCGACTCGAAACTTCGTAAAAGTACTTCTAAAAACAAATAAGCAAATACGTATTTCGAGATTGTTTAAAAGTCAACCCGTTAGGGGGTGAAAATAAACCTCAAAATTGATATGTTTCGACACATTGAAACTTCAAATTTGGCATGTTAGTTGGTAATTGTAATCAAGTTATCATCATCCACCAGAGTTGCACACGCCGCTGTTTCGTGACTGACTGACTGACTGACAGACAACGCACAGCCTAAATTGCTAAAGATAGAAAAATGAAATTTGATACATATGTTCCTTAGAGGGTGTGGAGGTGCACTAAGAAAGAACTTTTTGAAATTCGATCTTTAGGGGGTGAAATTGGGTGTAAAAGTTGGCAAGGGGGTAGAAAAGTTTGTGTAGAAAACCCTATTTTTTGGTTGATTTTACTTGAAACTTGGCATAAACACTTTATAACGTACGTAATGAAACATACACGTCAGTATTTCCGGCAATTCAACCCTTAAGGTGTTGCAAGGGGATGGAACATTTGGTATAGAAATTTTTTTTTTAATCGGATTGACTTGAAAAATTGCTTAAATTACACTCCCACGACGTCATAAATTCCACGCAGAAAAAGTCACGGGTAATAAGTATGACTTCATATATATATTTTCGGTAAATAAATACATTTTAAAAAGTTAAATTAAGTTGACGAAATCAGAAAAGTCATAGATTAAACATACCAACTTGACTTTCTGCGTTAAAAATAAAACAAAGTTTATATTCGAAATCTATGCGGACGAAGTCGCTGGTAAAAGCTAGTAATGAATAAATGTATAAGTTCCCCTTCGTCGCATTTGACTTTAACGTATTTGAAGTTGGTGCGTTAGGTTGTCGATTGGTTCTGCTATTCCCATAGTTCCGACGTTATCTCATTTTAATACACACTCCTTAAAAGCCGCACTTTTTTAAACTGGCTGTATATTTTTCATACATATTCATTAATAAGATCGGTAACCTGACTATTTTTTCGGTAATATTGTTCTGTACATTATCCTGCGAACCATATTCGTTTTGAGGGTCACTTTTTTCATAAATGCGGAAGATATACGCGATAACCTGAAATAGTAACGACGTTCATGTAAACTTTAAAATTTAATATTTTGTTAACGAGCGCAGAAGCCTCGTCTCTCATTTTGCCAGTATATCAAGAAAATATACCATAACGATTAGTAACAATTCGAATCATATTTATTTACCCCAATATGTTTAAGCAACAACCTTAAGGCATCTGGCCACCTTGGCCGATCGAAAAATGGGTATATTTAAAAAAATGAACTCGAAGATATGGGCCGGAATATTTTTATTTATTTACACAACGTCAGAAAGGGCTTTAAGAATAACGTTAATAAATTTCCGTTCAAAATATTAAAAAATGGCGCCGTTATGCACATTGCCTCGGAGGCCCTCCGCACGATACGCGAGGTCGTTGTCCCAGCTGTTACCCGGTCATGTCACTTCTGAAAAAAAATCAGCTCACGCGTGAGTAGTGTCGCTACAATGTAGCGTAGCGGTTTTTTTTTTCGACCATTAAAAAAATTATGGTGAGCCATAATTTCGGTGAAGAATACAAATTTTTTTCTTCGGTTCACCATAATTTTCATTAATTAGTGGTCGAAAAAAAACCACTACGCTACATAGTAGCGACACTACTCACGAATGAGCTGATTTTTTTCTTTTTCAGATGTGACACGACCGGGTGACAGCTGGGACAACGATCGTGCGAAGGGCCTCCGCGGCAATGTGGATAACGCTGCCATTTTTTAATATTTTGAACGGAAATTTATTAACGTTTTTCTTAAAGCCCTTTCTGACGTTGTGTAAAAAAATAAAAGTATTCCGGCCCATACTTTCGAGTTTATTATTTTTTAAAAAATATACCCATTTTTCGATCGGCCACGGTGGCCAGACGCCTTAAAGAGAAAATATTTTCTTTTTAAAAAATACTTTCGTGCGAGACTCATAAAAACCTTCGGTGTTGAAGTTTGCCTCATTTTTTAACGAAAATTCATTTTAACTTTCTTTCTATCCATTGACTTTTATATAATGTTGTCTTTGCAGATTGAGGTGGTACATTTGTAATAAGGATCCGAAAAAAGTGGGACTGAAGTTTGCATCATTAGAATGCTTTGAAAATTAATATTTCCGAATTTTGTTTATTTCTATTGGCATATTTTGTTCACCTTGAATCATTTTTTGCAGATACTTTTTCGGAGATCTACAACAAGAATCTTCGAAAATAGGTTCTTGCATAAAAATGCAAATAAGGAAATTAAAATATGCAAAAGAACTTTCGTAACATTCCAACAATGCGAAAAATGTTGAAGTTGGAATGCAACGATTTTTTTTGTTTATTTTCCATTTCGTTATTTTTATGCTTATTCAAAGCCTTTTTTTACAAATTTAGATAATCAATCTCTAACAAGAGTACGTAAAAACGTTTGAGTGATTTTCACAGCCAAACAAAATTTGAAGAATTAAAAAAAACTTTACGTTGCATTCCAACGATGCAATCTTCAATATCATCTATGCAAATTTGGATATCGTAAAAAAAAATCGTTTGAGTAATTTTCGGAGCCTAAACATGCTAAAAACATTGAGGCAGTTCCAGAAACTGCATTGTAATTGCATTCCTACGATACAAACTTCGACACCATTCATCTCTAAGTCTGACCGATTGCTTTCGAGTTAGATATTGTTGAAGTTTGCATCGTTCGAACTGCAACGAAATTTCCACTTTATATTTTCATTTCCTTATTTCTATAGTTATACAATTTTTTTGAAAATGTACGTTTTCAATTTGAAAATGAGCATATTAAAAAATTGTTGGACGATTTTTTTACTCAAAATTCGCCCAAAAATTGGAGCAATGCATAAATACTAATTTTCATTGGATTCCAACGATGTAGGTTTCAATTCCATCGAGTACGAATGATTAGTCGGCGATTAGTGATCGATCGGTTTGAATTTCTTCGGGCAGCCTTGCATGTTTTTTTTGTCTTGTGGGATTTGCTCACCCACTTCCAACGTTTATTTGGCGACGATGAAGCGTTGGGCATTTGTAACGCGTTTTGGAGAGGTCCGAGATATTATCTTAGCGTTGGGGCTCAGCAGCTTGAAAGTGCCGTATGTTACTCAATATCGTTCGTGGCATATACTCGACCAAGGGCTTCACTCAAATCCAATTATAAAACGATAATCCATTCGATAAGCTAATGACCCGCGCCAGACAATGAGGGAGAGAGAGGGCGAGAAATGTGTAAACAATTTTCTCCCCTCTTCGACGTTGCAATCAAGGACGAGGCTTAGTATAATGAATTCTTCGTCAACTTGATCTGTTTTGTACCCTCGAAACTCTCGCTCGCCTCCACCATAACTTGTCAGCTCGTGGTAACGAGTACACGTAATTATCGTAGGGCCTCTTTAAAAAAATACATACATTTTTGTTAAAACGTGGCTGAAAAGTCGTAGTTTTGCTCTACTTTTGTTTTCGCTTGTTTCTTTTTAGATGCAGTAATTTTTCAATAAAATTCGATTTAGGTTAAAATTGTTGGTAATTATTTAGATAAGGGACTTCCGAAAAATGAGCCTAAAATTATTTTTTTCCTGTTAAAAAAAAATTGGTTCATCAATGATGATTTTCAGTCGGGGGTAGTTGAAATTTACACCCCCCCCCCCCCGCGGCCCATAAAAAGTTTTGGACTTTTGAAGTTCGTGGAGGCACGTGATTAAATACGGAATTTTTGAACATTTCGACGCCTATATTGGGTTTGTTTAGGTTTTTGGAAAATTCGAAATCATTTTTAACGATTTTTTGTTCGTAAGAAATTTGTTAATGAAAAATGTCGGCTTTCCCCGACTCAATACCATCATTTATAACCCAATAAACGATTTTTATCAGAGAAATCGGATAATATGTTTCGGAAAAGTCACTTATCTAACGAATTACCAAATTGTTCAGTTCAAAGGATTCTACAGCAAACTACGTGTACGTAGAATCGCACGAGAATTTTAAGAAAATGTATTTTTTCGAATTGCTCACGTTTCTTTTTGCAGATTTTAGCTATGAAAATCCTGCAATCTTTTTTTAAGATGTACGTTCGGAGATCTGAAAATGAAATCTGCAAGACAATTGATATAATATAATATGATATACAAAAAAAAAAATTCTTCGCATTATAACTATGCACACTTCAACACCATATGATCTTACGGTGCGGTAAAATTAAATAAGATGGGAGTTTGCATCGTTGGATTGCGAATAATTTTTTTTTCTATGAAAATTTTTGCTATGAAAATACTTGAACCACTTTTTATGACGCTCATTTGTAGATCTACAAACGAAATGTGCGCAAAAATATTTTGTATAAAAAAATAGGAATAACAAGGCTTTTTGCTATAATTAGGACATTGTATGCATCCTTTCGCTACCAGCGAACCTAGCGTGAAAAACTGATAGCGTGAAAATACGTTCGATACAATAGAACCGCATGAATGTGACATCTCCGATTTATCTTGACGGATTGAGGCTTATCTTTTCAACCTAACAAATCGAAATATATTCGAATGAGTGCAGTAAAGACGGTCTTGAAGTTTGCATCGTTGGAACGCAACGAAAATTATTTGTTTTTAATCGATAAAAATTCTTTTTAGCCCATTCAGACCATGAGAATAACTGGAATATTTTTACGTACTGTCACCAGAGATTTACAACCACAATTCCAAAAAAAAGTTTTTGACAATAAAATAAAATAAATAAAAAATTACAAACACATAATTGCCCTTCAATGATGCAAATTTCAACGTCATGAAAATAAGTACGCAAAACGTTTGATAACATGGATCCGGTGAATGCTGAATTAAATTTCCTATAATAAATTATAGGAAATTTAACTCAGCATTCACCGGATTCACATTTTTTTCTTTGCGCATAATTTATTATGTAGCGAAAAAAATGTAGCGTATTTTCGGCGAAATCCGTCAAGAAAAATGCTCATTAAATTTATTAGCCACATGTGTTGGATGACATAAAGACTTCTGTACAAATCTATGGAGAGACGTAAAAACGTGAAGGCGTATAAGGAATCTTTCCAATTATTTATTTATTTCAAGTTTTACTTGCACAGCCTTTTCGGCTTTTTACAAGGCTCCACTTATATGTCCACCGCTCTACACTTGTTCTTTCTCTCCATCATCCCCCCTCCCCATTGCGGCCGCAGCCGACTTCCCCCTCTGTATTATATTCATCATGACATTTCTGTCATGGGTATAGGGAAACTTCGGAAAACCTATACCAATACAGCCGGTCACGAGTTCGCTTCCCAGCCTCGGAGCTAGTCGCGTTTCGTCGAGAAATAGCTCACAGGCTACAGCCATACTCATCCGACACACACACGTACCGGTCCGTGTGCGCGACATCTGTGTACAACTGGAGCTACGTCACGCCTGTGTTTTTATTTCTCGACGAAACTACGAGACGGTGATTCGAACCCGCGACCTCCCGATGTGTTGATTTCAGAGGCAGGTACGCTAACCACTAGACCAACACATCGGTTTCAATCTTTCCAATTATTAAGTTGACCTGGCGAGCTTAATTGGCCCTTTATCTGAGGTCGGCAGGCCGTTCTTCAAAATATTATTGAGTACAGAAATTGACGGTTTCAAATTCTTGTATGTTCCGATTAAGTTTCACTTATAAGTCGCAATAGGCTTTCGATAATTTTGTTACAATAGCATATTTTATCCATACGTTATACAGTAGAAATGTTATACGAGAATTCGTCTCGAAAGGAATACGAAATTCGATTCGTTTTTTCTTATAATCACTAAAGTGAAGATGTGAGGTGTGAGGCCCATTTGAAATTATTCATTATTATTCCTATAAATATGTATTACGGAGGGAGATACCTTTAGGCGAGGAAGACATTTCTGATTTTCATGAATTTTTTTTAATCGTAATATTTCTCCGTAATTTTTTAGACTTAGGGTATGTTTTATTACACAAGACTGTCAAGTGCTGCTCAGACAGGCCGAGCGTCAGCGATCGAAATAAATGATAGTCAGAGGGAGCAATGTCTGGCGAATACGGCGGGTGGGGTAAAACTTCCGAATTGAGTGTTTCCAAGTAGGTTTTGACCTATGCCTGGCAAGCACCATTTCACATGTGCAAAATCGGCGTTTAACGTTTCTCGGCTTCACTTCATATGGAATCTTTGCTTTTGAATCATTTCCGACGATTTTAAGGGGTAAGGCCACTGTAACGGCCCAAAAAAAAGGTTTTTTAACTAATTTTTTGCTCCCGAAATTGAAGGTATTTGAAAAAAAAACTTTTAATGGTGTTATCGGGCATACATTAAACTTTATTATAAAATTTGTTTACAGTAAAAAAAAACAAAATGGCGGTTCCACAGCTATCTTCCCGGGACATGTTTTGCTTCCAGGGCTCCGCGGCACGCAGCACCACTGGTGCACTTTTGAATCTAGAACAAAAAAAAACCATTAATCTAGAGGGCTATAGCTAGAGAATGTCGATCGGATTTTAAAAAGTATCAATTTTTGTGGATTTGGCGTGCGTTTGAAAAAAAAATTGATTTTTGACGAAAAAAACGGCAAGTTTTTTGTTAATAAAAAATCAATAAATAAAGTTCTTGAAAATTCCGATCGACATTCTCAAGATAATGTAAATGTTCACATCTGGTTAAAATTTCAAGTAAAAAAAATGAAAATTGTTCGAGTTATGCTGCGTGCCATTTTGAAAAACCATGTTTCGAGAAAAACGCGTTTAAAGTTTTGCGAATAGTTTTTTATTGGAAAAAATTTAAAAAAGGAGTTTCGGAGAAACTTAAACTATTTTTTATTTTAAACTTAAACTATTTTTTAAGCCAATAAAAAAAAATCGATTTTTCAAAAAATTTACAGTGGCCTTACCCCTTAAACGATGTGAAATTTCTTACTGAGTCACTCCTAATGTAAGTTTAAGTTCTTCTTGCATTTGGCAGGAATCTCTCTCCGATAATGCTTCCAATTCCGCATCTCCGTACACTTTCGGCCTTCCGCTACGTTCTTTGACTTCAATGTCAAACTCACCGTTTTCAAACTTTTGAAACCGCTCATGACAACTTCTCTCACTTACGGGGTTAAGCAACAGTAACGGCTATACAATCATGTGCGGATTTAACAATTTTTTTCGAATGAAAAAGTGATTCACTCATAAAGTTAATTAATATTACACATCTATTTAGTATGAATATCAAGCTGTTAGAAAATATATATATTTTTTTTCGATGTTCAAAATGACCGACTACTAATATTTTCTGTTATCGTTCTTCTAGGCGCTCCGCGGCGTGAAATTTAGCATCCACAATTTTTAACCTAGAACAAAATACAAAAATTCTCGTCAATGTACATTACCTAGAGAAGTACATGCGGAATTTAAAAAAATATTGTTTTATTCAAAAGTTGTAGATATTTGAAGTTAAGAAATGAATTTTCAGTGAAAAATTTCGTTATAACTGCTCATAAACTGCTCAGAAAAAGAAAAGTTTTCGATTAATCAGAAATTCCGTACGTACTTCTCTGCGAAATGCAATTAGGAACATAACTTTTAAATTTGCAGTAAATCGAGTAAAAATGGGAGAAGTTATTTGTCACGCCAATTGGAAAAAAGCTGTTTCGAGTAGTCGATCATTTTGTACATGGAAAAAAAATATTTTCTAACAGCTTGATAGTCATACTAAATAGATGTGTAATTAATTTTATAAGTGAATCACTTTTTCCTACGAAAAAAAATTGTTAAATTCGCACATGATTTCATATTAGTTACTGTGGCCTAACCCCTTAAAACAGCCTCACCATATGCTTGTACAAGCAATCGATGTGCCTCAGCTGCAGATTTCTTCAAATCAAATACGTAGATCAAAAGTTTCCGCAAATGACGCTTACTCGGCTTAGAACTCGACATTTTCGCACGAAAAAAATTATGCGATGCTGATACAAAATCGTTAATATTTCAAGGTTATGGTCTTGCCAGATGTCCAACCTTACGATATGACGTTTTACATCGGACAATTTCAATCATAATCTCCTGGTGGGGCCACCTTTTGTCAAACGGCGGAGACTTATTTGTACTCAAAATACAAGTCCTCAACCGTCAGTGGAACTCAATTATCTTTTCTTCCTCTGAATTTAACTAGTTCTCGCGCAAATTCCTCTTTTAACAGAATTTATAAATTTATATAGTGGATGAAAAGAACCGTGGTATCTGATTCCGAGATTTCAAAGAGCTTTATCGTTTTTAACTCGAGATATTTGATACGACAGTTGATAATTTTCCACAAATTGCCTGCAGCACCCGCACCGAATGCTAGTCCGGTTTTAAATTAACATTACTAGTTAGCAGGCAGCAAAAAGTACTATACAGCTGAGGGGAAAAAAATAGCCACCGTTTTGTTTCGATATCACAGAAAGTGATTAATTTCGGACGCTGTTGAAGGTTGCATCGTTGGAATGCAACGGAAACACTTTTTTTTCTTTCTCTATTTCTATTGCTATCTAAAATATTTTTAGATAGATTTAGGTATAAGTCTATAATGAGGAAGTTAGAATAAATTCGCCGTAGCTTTGACATAACAGAAAAAAAATGCAATGAGAAATAAATTCTTTTCGTTGCGTTCCGACGATGCAAACTTCTATATTATAATCAAGGATAGACACGTGGATTGTATGATCGTCACCCAAGAGACGAGCGTGTGTCCGCATAGACCATGTTTTGTATGGAGTTGAACTTTGTATTGAACGCAACCCCTCGCAATGGACAAAATTTGCAATAAACTCGGCTATTTATGTGTAAAATCTGTAGGAGCGTAGTCCGAGATTTTTACAACAAAAGTGAAAATGTTGTTTTATTAGAAATGGGGCACGACAGTTACCGTATAATAAATTGCAATAGTACCGGAAGGAATAGTAAATGGAAATTTTATCGACTTTCTGCGGCAGATTGAAAGTTAACCAAGTTTTGTAAGGCGTTAAAGAATTACAGGTTTGCTTTAGACACTAGCTTAAATTATTAATAGATCACAATTCTTCTATTGAATTAATTTTGTTTATTAATTGATTAAATAATGAATTGAATTGATTAAGTAGATGCCGACAATTGCAAATTAATATTGTGACTCTCGAAAACGGTCTTAAAGAATTATGCTCATTTCGATCTAAAAAGGAAATGTTATTTATTATAATGTAAAGTAGTTTAACAACTAAATACTTCTGTTAAATTTTAATAAAAGCAATTATATCGTTTCATTTTTCTCGTCTTATAACAAAATTACAAGTAAACAAAATTTTACATTTAAAGAAAATTTTCCTCACTTTTTTCACTTTACTGAAAGGAAACGCTTCTTGCCGTCGTTGGCTAGACAAATTGATTTAAGGTTGTTGCTAAATCATTTTTGAAGGGTTGGAGGCGAAACGAAGATCCTATCCCAGATAGACACTCATGATGATCACGCCGTGCACACAATTGATGAAGCAAATTTTACAGCATATTAACTACATGTCATGGTGCATAGCCGTGAACTCATTTAGTATAGTGAATGTACAAAGCATTTTGATCTAAATATGTCGTTTACAAATGCATCGTACGTTTGGAGCACGTTGAACGCATATCGCTGTGCTCAAGTGTCAACAATTAATATCTGCAAATTTTACGTCATATGGAAGTCATCCAATGACATGTGTTGATGAATTCACTGGGTTAGCACTGGTAGTACACATGCCATGCAGCAATATGACGGCGATATGCATGTTTGTCAGTGATATATCCTATGACGGCGATATACATGTTTCTAAGTGATACATTCGTTGAGCGCAATATTACCGGCGCTATGTATATTTTGTCAGTGATACATCCCACGAACACAATATGATGGCGATATGCATATTTCTCAGTAATACATTCCGTGACGGCGATATGCATGTTTTCAGTGATACATTCGATGAGCGCAATTTGACGGCGATATACATATTTCTCAGTAATACATTCCATGACGGCGATATGCATGCTTTCAGTGATACATTCGATGAGCGCAATATGACGGCGATATGCATATTCCTCAGTGATACATCCCATGAGCGCAATATGACGGCGATATGCGTGTTTCTCAGTGATACATCCCTTGACGGCGATATGCATATGTCTAAGTGATACATTCGATGAACGCAATATGACGGCGATATGTATATTTGTCAGTGATACATCTCATGAGCGCAATATGCATACAAATCCAGAATGATACAAATAGGCAGACACAAAGAAAGTTTGCACAACCCAGATAGACAGTCATGATCATCACGCCGTGCATACAATTGATGAAGCAAATTTTACAGCATATTGACTACATGCCACGATGCAAAGCCGTAAACTCATTTAGTATAGTGAATGTACAAAGCATTTTGATCTTAATATGTCGTTTACAAATGCATCGTACGTTTGGAGTACCTTGAACTCATCGCCGAGCTCAAGTATTCACAATTATTATCTGCAAATTTTACGTCATATGGAAGTCATCCAATGACTTGTGTTGATGAGTTCACTGGGTTAGCACTGGTAGTAGACATGCCATGCAAGCAATATGACGGCGATATGCATGTTTGTCAGCGATACATTCGATGGGCGCAACATGACGGCGATATGCGTGTTTCTCAGTGATACATCCTATGACGGCGATATGCATGTTTCTATGTGATACATTCGTTGAGCGCAATATAACGGCGATATGTATATTTTGTCAGTGATACATGCCACGAGCACAATATGATGGCGATATGCATGTTTCCCAGTAATACATTCCATGACGGTAATATGCATGGTTTCAGTGATACATTCGATGAGCGCAATATGACGGCGACATGCATATTCCTCAGTGATACATCCCATGAGCGCAATATGACGGCGATATGCCTGTTTCTCAGTGATACATCCTATGCCGGCGATATGCATATTTCTAACTGATACATTCAATGAGCGCAATATGACGACGATATGTATATTTGTCAGTGATACATCCCATGAGCGCAATATGGCGGCGATATGCATACAAATCCAGAATGGTACAAATAGGCAGACAGAAAGAAAGTTTGCACAAGTGTTAGAATGGCTAGGTAGGTAGCGCGCTCAGCTCTCGAATAAGAAGACGTGGTTCAAACTGTAGGTAGGTACAAAATTTATCTAGGCAAGATACATTTAAATCCATTTATCATATAGGCAGGAGCATAAATAAAGCACATGCTGATATACAAATCCTACCAGATTTTTTTAATCAACATTTTTGGATTTTCTTATTTTTTACGCAATGACACTCATATGAGCTCCATATGAGCACAGCATAGTTACGTCTCGCCATGCTGCTAATATGAGCTCCGTATGAGCGCTATAATTTCTTCACGCCGTGACACCCATATGAGCCCCATATGCACTCACTTATTGTTAGATATTCGTGAGCCGAATTTGCTAGCCTGATGAATTCACTGCATGCATATTCGCGGGAGAACAACTTTGCTTCATTTGGAAGTATTATTATGAATCATCATGTGATGCAAATATGACTTCAACGGGGGCACTCATAAGGGATACACAGCTGTGAGACTTTCTATGCCGCAGTGATGATGTACATATGATGCCAATATGAGGTACATCCGTCTATCTGGGATGCTAATGCATTGCGTGATGTCACCAGTGCCAACTAATTGTAGCAAAACATCAATGACATGTACGACTGAATATCGCGAAAAATTTCAAATGTAAGGTAGATAATCGTAATTATTATTTACATATATGGTAATTTGAACGAGTTAGGATTATCAGAAAATTGGATGTTGATGTTTAAAAATCCTATCAAAATAGACACGAGCTTTGGTAACGTTGCACGGTTCTCTCGTAATTGGAGGCTGTTAGGTTAACTGCAGTGACTGTCGCAGGTCGCAGCTGTGTTCCCGCGCGTTTCGTGCCAGTCGTAACGTTTTCAGAGGTTATGTCAAGGAGGCAACAAATGATTCAGAAAAAAAGATTAGTGCGCCGCAGTTTCCGATGGAAAAGACGATTTGTCAGTGCTCATACTGACAAGCATCGTTCTATGCCCCCCGGAGCTAGAAAAAAAGGGAATACATCATAATAAATAAATGAATAAGTTCCCCTTAGCCGGATTTCACTTTAACGTATTTGAAATTGGCGCACTAGGTTCTCGATTGGTTCTGTTATTCTCATAGTTTCGACGTTGCCACATTTTAATACATACTCCTAAACAAGTCTCACTTTTTCGTAAGCTGGCCGCATATTTGTCATACATTTTCATTAATGTACGTAATAACAACGGTAACCTGTATTTTTTGCGGTAATATTATTCTGTACACTATCTTGCACACTATATTCGTTTTTTGGGTCACTTTCTTCATAAATGCAGAAGGTATACGCCATAAACTGAAATGGTAACGACGTTGCCCCGTACAGCCAATGCGATATAGTGTGGATATTGATGTAAACTTTAAAATGTAATATTTAATTAACTTGAGCGGAAACCTCTGTTCTCCTTTTTCCAGTATATTCAGAAAATATACCATAACAATTAGTAAAATTTTCATTAATATTTATTTACCCAAATATTTTTAAGTAACAACCTTAAGGGAGGATAATGCTATAACTGCTCATTTTCGACCGCTTTTTTTGGGTTTCTTTTTAAAGAAAGGGATAAAATATATGGTCAGAAGAATTTTCAGGCTTTATTAGGTATATATTGCAGTATATAAAAAAATATTTGTCAAAAGAATACAAAATGGCGGCGCACGAGTCACTATAGCACTACTGGTTTTCAGCCGACCCTCTCCGCGGTATGCAGTAGGACTGACGTAAATATAATCCTGGAACGAAGAGTGAAATATTTTCGTTAATTATATTAGTTTTAGCACCGTTCGTTACTTCGACCATAACTTTCATATATTAAGTGATATATTTTTTACAATTTTCAATTAATTGAAAGAAGCGCTCGTACTTGACTGTTACAGCAATTTAAGAAGCTACATTCAAAATTTCAAGTCGATTGGACGAAAATTGTTCGAGTTCTGCTGCGATTTCAAAAACAGGGTTTGAGAAAAACGTGTTTGAAGTTTTCGGTCTAGTCAACAGTTTTATAGACGCTACGGCTGATGAATCCCCCCCCCCCCCCCCCCCCGAAATCTAATGCCACCTATTGGTAGAAAATAAATCTATTTGTGGTCGGTAACTTTTTCCCAAAGATAATAAGCTTACAACAGCCGAGAACTGCGTCTACCAGCGTGGCTTCGCCGAAGGCGCTTTTCAGCGCTCGGAGACTCCCCTCAAAAATAGCTCGATAACCACTTTAAAACTGTTTTCTAGCTATGAACGAATATGCATTATGTTTTTGGAGGTTCAAAGGATTTTTTAAAACGTGTTTCCAAAAAAACGATTTTTTGAAAATTTTACAGTGGTGTGCACCTTTAATGCAATCAAAATAAATGCAAGAGAGGCGCGATTTTAGTTTTTATAATTTATCGCAATATGTTAACCACAATTCCACAGCATTTGACAGAACCGACGGAAATACGGACGCTACGCGGCGATACGGTTGCGCACGGAGAGAAAAGACTCAACCAAAAGTTCAACGCTCAACTGTCCTTGTATTTTGCCATGTGTTCTGAGGAAACCTTTTTTTTACAATCACAGCACGGAAACTACGTTAAGCCCGAAGGCTGAATTAGAAGATCCCAAAAAAGTTTTTATTCGGGAATTTTTTTAAAAGGGAAAAGAACAAGTGAGCTCACTCAACATTCAGGTATCATCTCATGTATATTGGAAATGCATTAAAAAATGTTTCAACATGAAACAATAAATGACTGCAGATTAATCAGCCTATTCTATGTGCGTCTTGCCACTGCGGTGCCCAATCGGCGGGAAAGATGCAACTCGTAATTCTGGACTGAAACAAAAAAACCATTAACATTTTCAATTGTCATATATTTTTCTTCTGGGTGAATTAAGAGAAAGCTGAAAAATCGTGAAATTATAACTTTTCTCAGGATTGAACAAAAATGTGTTAAAAAACATTTTAACGTGCCATGAAAATTATTTAAAAAGACTTTTTCAATTACTTTTTTAAAATTCATTTAGGAGGATTTTCATACTGAAGAAAATAAACTTTGGTTTAATTCAGTACGTTTAGTTTTTTTGCTATCACGCCTGCAAATTTGTAAAAATCGTGAAAATGAAAATTGGAGAAAACGCGCTTTAAGGTTTTCAATAGGAGAAAAAATCAATATCAATCGCCTCTCTGCTTTTGGCCTTGTATCTTCGGAAATATTTACAATTGCCCTCTGTAACTTTGTAAATATATTCTTGGATAGTTTATCTATCGATTTAAGGTATTCCTTTCACGGACCCAAATATTTTACACTTCACTGATTTTCGTCTACGATGAAGTAAACATACATCCCAGTATACTGATAAAATTTCAAGCCAAGTTACCGAACCTTTAAGGAAAAATTACGGCCTTAAAAATCGTCTCATTTATACGGCGCTTTATGGACATGTCACGCTGATCACATTTCTATCTAATAATTTATACACTAAATAACTCTAGATGCCTAATATAAACTGCTCACAGGTGTAAAAAAGTCTAAAGATTTCGTAATGACAATAAAAAGAGAAGGTCACCGAACGTTTAAAGAAAATATTAATGTTAAAACTTGGAAAAATGTGACTAGCAGAAGAATTTTTGTAGCCCTGACGTTTCAAATAAATGTAAAAATGTCTTGATCTACTAAATTTGCGCGAAATTTTTTATTCTAGGTTATCGTTGTGTATAATAATCCATTGTAACTTATTTTTTTATCAAGCGCAATTGTAATTTACCAACGATTCAGAAGGCCCTGCTTATGCCCCCACAAAATACGGCCCTCCGCGAAAGGAATACCTTAAGCAATAAATAAAAACGATTTTTCAGACCTTCTAGTTCATGCTCTGGCCTTAAATCGAACAAAGGAGAATCTACACGATGTAAAACTTGTTAAAGGCAATAGAGGATATCCGGGAAATGTATTCAGTTTTTAAGATGTTTCATCTACCTTTATCTGAAAAATTCTGATTCAACAACGATGTGTGTATTTACACATACACCCATATACTTTGATTGTATACCACGGATGCTTTTGCACATGTTATATCTCACTCTAACCGGTTACAAGAGTTCGCAGTGCGACTCATTTATCTCGTTGTAAACAATCGAATCTCGACGATATATTTACGTTGGCTTTATTCCTTCCCCCCCCCCCCCCCGCTACGATAGCATAAACGGTTTAGTGATTAAAGGTTAACAGTTGAGAGCGATAAGGGGGTGGAGTGGAAATGACTGAAAGCTCTAGCCAATTCATTTAACGCCCATTGCCCATACGTATGGGTCTGTCTTCCCCACCGGATCAGACTCTTTTAACGGAGGTCAACTCTGCACGATCTTGCTCTTATTTTTTCTTTCGTTTCTAATTTTTTTCCGGATCGTACTATGCTCGATTCGAATCGCCTTTGCAATTCGTCTCCGCTCTAAGCTCCCGCTTCTTCGATCCGATAAATCTGTCTTACATCTCTCTTTCTCTCCCTCTCTCTCTCTCTCTCTCTCTCTCTCTCTCTCTTTCTCTCTGTTTCTCTATTTCTATCATAGTACGTAATCGCAAAGTGCGTCGAGGCAAGAAAACAAGAAATGCTAAATTCTCAGCTATTACTGAAGTGGATGATAAACAAACGGGGCAGCGGGATGATCGAACGCGGGGGACGGAAAGAGAGAGAGACAACTATGACGAAAAAAAGTATGCCGCCGCGACAAACTAGGCCACGTGAAGACTCAATGATAGTCTTGGAGAGTCTATCGTTGAGTGAAAGACGTTTTTGATGAAAACGCCACGGTTCACTCATTTTTCCGATACGCTCTTTCTTTGTTTCCTTCTCCTGGTTTCTTCACGCTTATGATCGTGATCCATCACTGTTTGGTGTGAGCGCATCCGACACGTGGCGTCTGGTGGTTTGCGACGGTGATGCTTTCGCAGCTAACTCATTCCTTGACATTTATTCGGAGTGTTACTAATTTTGTTGTCATTCGTTTTGTTTACAGCCATTTACTGCGGAGGATCATCGTCTGGTGTCGTGACGGACATTTTGGATCTATCGATGCCCGACAAAAATTCAGTGACCGAAGTATGTTACGTGTGCGGAGACGAGTTCAAGAGAGGCTCTCTAAGTCACATCGCCGCCAAACCACTGCCAACTCAACCGAATCCTTCCGCGAGTCCACCCCCTTTTTTCCCTTCTTTGATGCTTCATCCAAGACCCAGCAGAAGTCGACCGATGGACAGTGCTGGACGAGTCCAGGTAAAGAGACACTCCATACTCGCAAATGGAATTTTCTTTTGGAACTGTATCCCTAGTTGGCAATGCTACCTTATCGTTTGTTCCGACGAATCATCCTATTAAGATTTAGTGAGATTAAGGCAGTCATCCCGTGTGAAGGCTCTTTTTCGAATTTTTGGGACTTTTTTTAGACTAAATAAATAAACACACAACTGCGAACTTTTCACCACGTATTCACCACATCTTCAAGAAAAGTTTTTTGCGGTGACCACGATTGCGGGCGTTCTGCTTATCCGAAACAAAAAGAAAATCAAACGGCATTGTAATCTGAAGTATTAACTAGGATTATTGAAATATATTAAAAGGGCCATTTTTGGCATCTTGTTGAACATTTTTTCTTGGATTTTGGTGCTTTTTCACGATTTCTTCAACATGAAAAAAAAAACGGCTTAAGGAATCAGAATTATCCTATTTTGCACTCTACATGAGTACTGAATAAGTCATCCAAATTTCAAAGGAATTCGTTCGATAGATTTCGAGATATCGTAGTCACCAGTTTGAAAAATACAGTTTTGAGAAAAACGCGTTTAACGGTTCAAATACGATTATCACCGATAAAATTTGGACTCACCCTTAATCTGCTATGCCTGGTCCATACAGTGAACCTTCGGTTTCCGCAAAAAAATCCTGTTTGGCCGATTGTTGCTCCCTGCAATCAGTTATCGCTCTTTTAGCGAGGTCACACAGGATGAATGCCTTAAGGAGAGAGATACCTTTAGGCGAGAAAAAAATTCTTGATTTTCATTTTTTTTAAAGGAAGGATTTCTTCACTATTTTTGAGACTCAGGGTGAGTTTTATTACTACTTTGGCTGTTCTATGGTATTTTTCCAAATTAATCCTTAAAAATGGCGGCGTTATGGAATAGTCTTCTAAGCGGGTTGTGGCGGATGTTGTCAGACGGCGTGACGGGTAGCCGCGGCGGGATTAAGACGGAATGACACCTCATCGCGGTCGGTATGGTAGAACAATTATAGATACCCAAAAATCTCTGAAACGGCTCTTCAGATCCCGTCGAAACTTTGCCAAACGACGTCAAATAGATAGACGAATAGCTGTCTGCCCCTCATATTTTCTGAATTTGAGAAAAAAAAATGTAGATTGACTTATCATAAGCCAATCTACGTTTTTTTTCTTAAATTCAGAAAATTTTATCTACAATTGTTCTACCATGCCGACCGCGATAAGGTGTCATTCCGTCTTAATCGAAAAAAAAACCAACAAAGATTTTTCTTCCATCAACCCTTCATCGGTCGCCCCGCGAAAACTCCTTAGGTCTGACGCGGTGTGCCCGAGGCTTATTTTCTAAAACGGCCCATAAAATCTATGCCAAGCTACTTCGGGTTGAAAACCAAAATTCCTCACCTTCGTAGAGATGTATTAAAAGGAAATATACGAAGGGATACTTAAATTTTTCGAAAATTATTTATGACAAACCCAAAACAAAAAGTACAACAATTTCGAAATTATTGCAAACATGATTGCTGAGCCTGACACCAGCCACATCCGACGGAGGGTTAACACTTATACGCAGAACATGAACCAAGAAAAAGTGAGAAATGTTGAAAATCGATTAAATGGAATGCTTTATGCTGTTGAAGTTAGCATCGTTGGAACGCAACGAAAGCTCTTGTTTACATTTTATTTTCCATATGTTTATTGTTATAGAAAATGTTTTTTTTAAGATCGATATTGTAGATCGCTAAATAAAGAAAGATTGAAAGATGGTTGGGGGATTTTTGTAAGCAGTTTGCCAAAATAAATTGAAGGAATTTACAAATATTAATTTTCGTTGCGTTCCAACCATGCAAACTTCAACCTTATAACGCTTTGAAACAAAAAGATTGATTTTTCCGAAAAAATGGCTACATTTTGCAATAACTTATACAGATTACTTTTTTTTTTCATTTTGAAATACATATGGGGTCATGTTTGAGACAATAAAAATTAAAGAGATTTACACCAAATTTCATCAGAATCGAGTGACTAGTTTTTTTTATCTATACGTCACGAAAGTTTCGACAATGCAGTTTAGAAGATCGTACCATACCTTCGCTATTTTTAAAGATTGATATTCAAAAAATACCATGTAATGGCCAAAAGTAGTAATAGAATATAATGTAAATCTCAAAAATATAGAAATCTTTCCTTTGAAAAAAAAAAATCATGAAAATCAACAAATTTTTTCCTCCCCTAAAGGTATACCTTGAAGTGTGGATCATTGGAATGCTATGAAAAAGATTTTTTCACTCGTTCATATTTATTTCCGCAGATCTTAGTTACGCCAATCACACCATTTAAAAAATGGTTATTTGAAAAAACTGCTTCTCCGGGATCTGCAATTGAAATGTGCGATAAAAACATTTGGCAGAATAATAAAAACAGAGTTATTACAGGTATTAAAACTATGAAGGTTGATAAGAACCTTCGTTGCATTCAAACAATGCAAACGTTGCATTGCGTTTGGTGCGTTTGCATTGTCGGAAAGCATCGAAAATTCTTTTGTTTATTTTTATTTCTTCATTTGTATTATTGTACCTAAATTTTGTATAGATTTCGCCTGAAAATCACTAAACTAAAATCTTAATAAGTGGTTTACGAATTTTTAATTTAAAAGTAATCGTTTGCGGAAAATTCTTCGAAAACAGTTTCCCGAATGACAATTTCTCCCATACAATTTTCCGAGAGAACTATTTCGAGAATGAACAATTTCCCGAACACAGTTTATCGAACGGACAATTTCTCGTACACAATTTGCCGAATGAACAATTTCTCGAATACAATATCCCCAATGAACAGTTCCCCGAATAGACAATTTCCCGAATGGACAATTTCCCGAATAGACTATTTCCCAAATGGACAAATTTGTTGTTTCCGTTTATTTGGGTGTCGTCAAAATTTCGTCAAGCAAACCCAAACGAACAAAAAATTTGTCCATTCGGGAAATTGTCTATTCAGGAAAATGTCCATTCGGGATATTGTATGTGCAAAATTATTCCGTTTTGAAATTGTTTGTTCGGTAAACTTTTTTCGGGGAATTGTTTTTTCGGGAAATTGTATTTGAGGAATCGTTTATTCGAGCAATAGAAAATTGTGGAAAATTGTGATTTGGGTCAATTGTTTTTGAAGAAACTTTCCACAAAGCAAAAGTAATATACGCAAGCAAAAAAATGGTAGCATTCCAATCATTCGAGCTTCAATCTCATAATACCGTGGGTTTTGTGAGGCTGAAAAATTTTCTGCGAGGCTCACTCATTAGATTTATGGGAAGATCGTGCTTGGAGGCTACAATTTCAGGGACACCGACTCTCCAGTGACTATGATAAAACAAACGAACGACATATGACTCCGCCAGACGGGATCTAGAATATAATCTTTTGAAAATGCGACCTTGCCGGTAAATTGGACGGAATTGTTGTTGAAATGTGCCAGTAACTAAAGAACTTTACCGGAAGCTAGTGAAACCGAATTTTGTTCGTGAGACGCTATCAGTTAAGACGCAGGCTCTACCCACGTATGTACACACGCGATCTGTGCGAATGGATGTTCGACCGTTCAAGAGAGATTATTTTTGGCGCGTAATTACGCAGATTACTGTTACTGGTGTCTTCATATTAAGTTCAAAGTGCAGGATCAAGTCTCTTTGTGTGTAAAATGCTCCAAAGTTTCCGTGAAGCTTATCGCGATTATTCATTTTTCGAAATACGCCGGAGAAATTGCGCCGGAGGAGGGAAGATAGACGAAATAGGATGTTGTTGTTTTTCTTTTCGTTTCTTTTTTTTGTTACTGCTGAACGAATCTGTTTCAGGCGTGCACCGCGTGTCAAAATCATCTGTTGTTGCAATGGAAGGCATACACGAGGCAGGGCGTACCGCACGGCGATAGAAATTACATGTTACGAAAGCGTCAAGCGCCAACGATGGACACAACGACGTTTATATGTTATACTTGCGCATTGGAGTATCCCTCGTCCAGTATTAGATTACTTTATTGCTGTCCAAATCCTGAGAAGGAAGCCTACTTTCCATTCATATGTTCACTACGACCTCCGCCAGGAGCTAGTCCTATAAGTCCTCAGGGAATGGTGCAAGTATGCTCCATATGTTACAAGGCCATACCGCAGAAGCAACAGGTCTTCGGCAGTGAGAACAACGAAGCTCAACCAGCCGGTCAGTGCGTCGACTTTCGTCAGCAAGGTCAGCATCGAATAACTGTCGACATTATCATTCATTCGAAAACCCCTAACTGAGCATACGCGGAATCTTCCTCTAGATTCGAAACAATTATTTAGTCAAAAACTATAAACACTTGCACATTGCTCTATCAGTTTGCTTGAAAAGTGTTCACTGCGGGGCGTTAATGGAGAGGGCTCTGCGCGTCAAATGAAAAGATACGGAAGTAGTGTGCAAGTTTTTAATTTTCGCGATCTCCGTCTAAACGATTCCTTCACAATATTATATTCGTTCAATCTTTGAAGTTCCATCGCACGGGGTCCTTCACCTTTTACGTGCCCGCCTTATTCCACTTACATTTTCTCTACCATGCGGTCGGGCCGACTCCCCCCTCTGTATCGCATTCACCATGGCGTATCTGCCATGGACACAGGGAAGCTGCGGATAACATATGCCAATACAGCCAATATTCTCTTTTTATACGAAAATCGTCGGGCACGTAAAAATTTGAAGATGCAGAGTTGTTACACTTATGGAAAACAGGAAAAACTCCGGGAATTTCATTCCTCTTGGAATAATCGGGGAAAAGTCAGGGAATTTTGGGAATTTTATGAAATTTTTTCAGAATTTACTTTTTGCAAGAATTACGAAAAATGAAACCGACTTGACAAAACACCTGAACAGTAGAAAAATAAATATTTTTGTATATTTTTAATATTTATATTATTATTCATTATATGCAAAAAAGTTATGTCAGTGCTGAACATTGAACATTGTTAAAAACTGAAAACTAATTTACTGTAAAGCTCTATACATTTGCATTCGATCTGCCGATATACAACCACATCATTATTATTATAGATAAGCGTTTATATCCATTTTTTATTTATTATCATCGACATGAAAATCTCTGTTTATAATAAACAACCGGTTCTGTTTTTTTTATTATAAACAGGCTTTTGATTTTTTTACTTTACAATGTTTACATTTTTTTTGAATTTCAGTTTTAAAAATGTACTACAATTTTTTACATTTCCGTATATTTGATCTGAAAAAAATTGTTATCCAGTTCAACATAATTTTTCAATAGAAGAATCGAATTGAGAATTTCCTTTGTTTTTCCAAGTCGGTTAAAAATGGTATTTATTTCACAAAGATGATTCTCTGCTATTGTTACGTATACATTATTTCCCGTATAGTTTGTAACGTTTACAAAATAGTAGTATGATTGAAACGAGACTTAACTTGTGGTCTATAACATAAAAAATATATATTTGATAAAAACGTGTTCTTTATTTGACCCTAATGTGGGTCATGTGCAAAACCTGTATGGAGAATCTGTAAAAGACAGGGAATTTCTGAGTCAATGATGCGTAACAACCCTGAAATGGTATTTAGTAAATTATTAGAAAATTAAAAAATCCGAATCCTCCAAGTGTTTGTGGCCATCAATGATAATCTATGAACCAAAGATTTCCCCAATATCCCAAAATTCTAACAAGGCATTTACTGCTTTTCTCAAATAAAAAAAGCCGTAGAAAAATCTATATCCCGATGCATTAAAATTTAAGAAAGTTCGAGAATTTTTTTAATAAAAAAAATAAACTATCTTTTCAATATAACCGCTCATAAGTGTTGAGTATGAACAAAGATATAATTACGGATATTTTATTATCGCGAAGAAAACTGTATAATGTCGAGATCTCGAAACAAATGCCTCTAAAACTGTATATTTAGAATAACGTGTCATAATGTAGGTTTCGCGTAAAAAAAGAATCTATGCGTAATATTGGTTTACGCGCATTGACTTTGCCAAAGATGCCTTGCGTATATATTTTCAGTCACCATATCCTAATAAAATTGAAGTTTGCATCTTTCTCAATGCATTGAAAATGAATTCTGTTAGTGTTCACGTCTTTCTTCGCAGATTTTAGGTACGAAAATCATTGAACCATTTTTGAGGCACTTATCGGAAAGTCCGCTTCGGCAAAAAAATTGTTATTATAATGAAAGAAGGAATAAAAAATATACACGGGAGCTTTAGTTGCACTCCAACGATGCAAATTTCAACACTGTATTATCTAAGAATTTTTGTCAGTAATAGGATTCAATATTTTTGAAAATCCTATAAGAGATCCTGTTTGATTGATTTAAAGCAAAGTCATTTAAATAATTATAATAAAGGGTGAATGACATTTAGTAAAATTAAGGAGGCTGCTCAGGATCTTTGCGGGGCAGGCGACAAGAGGGGAACGCATATAAACACGAGCATCTATAACGGCTGCCAACCTCGAATAATCAAATTTTCGGTTACGTAAAATAAATAAATGTCAGCTAACAGATATGTGGAATGCATATGTGTGTGTGTGTGTGTGTGTGTGTGTGCGTGTGTGTGTGCGTGCGAGCGTGTGTGCGTGTGTGCGTGCGTGTGTGTGTGTGTGTGTGCGTGCGCGCGCGCGCGCGCGCGTGTGTGTGTGTGTGTGTGTGTGTGTGTGTGTGTAGCCGACTGTTTATTAACGTTGTTAATCATTTTTGTTTATTTACATCGAAAATTAGTTATTAACCAAGTTGAAATGTAGCAAACGCGCAATGTAGGTCTCAGTAACACATCGTGAGCGCGTAGCTGTCGAATATCCTTCGCGAATTCCGTTTTTTGTTCGGCGAAAATGAAAAGATGGAAGGGAAAAATGCAAACCGAAAAACAGTACAATCGACGATTGGAGCAAGTACAATCTGGAAAGCGGCGGAAATAAGTAGTTGAGTCGGGGAAAGGACGCGCAGTCGAGGGACGACGCGTAATTGATTTGAAAATTATGTCGAAACCAATGCGCTGCAGCTTCTGTAAAGAACGATTCAAAATATTAAAATACTCTTTATGAAATCGCGGTAAGAAATTTATAGCAAGGATGCAATAGTTTGTGCGTTTCAAATTCTGCCCCTGTTCAGAATGGCCGACTTGACAGCAGCGTTGCCACGTGCACTTAGCACGTGGCGCTATCGTTAGGGCGCTTTATTGTTTTACGCGAATCAGCTGAAATTTCCTGTTTTAATTCACCAATATCTCTATAGAGAGAAAGACAAAACGCTGTACTCTTCGTTGAAAGTATTCATAAGAATCTTAAAAAAAAAAAAAATTCCGCCCATTTCCAATCAAGTCTTGTTATTTTTATTATGTTGCGACAGTCGTATCGGAATTCGCATGAAGTTTTTGGTATGTCGCCCGTGTATGACAGCCTAACTTCAATAATTAATTGCTCAACAATCACGTAGACGATGTACTTGAAATTTTACACAGATTCGTAACACCTGTTCGCAAATATCCTCAATAAATGTCAGCAAATTCTTACTATGTCGCAATAGCTAAGCAACCTCCTTAACCAATTCATTTTTTGTAAAGGGTCAAACATTTTTCAAAAGAGCCACTTTTCGCAACATTTACCAGAACAAGTTTATCCAATATTCAGAAATTTTTCTTCGATAATTCAACGCAAAACTGGTTGCCTCTTTATAAAATAAATTGGTTGATTTTACTGAATACTCATGAGGTTCCGTCGTCTTTTTATTTCCTCAACGCCTTTATTCGCATCAGTTTACTCTACTAGAATAGTGTTTACAAGGATAATTCATTTTCACCGACGTAATTTGTAATCGTTTGCTTAGTAGGTCCATCGCCAAGACCCGCAGTAGCTAAGTCACCGGCCAATTCGGCCGGAAGCGATATACGCTTCAAGCCCTACGACTTGAATAAGTCTACCGTGGTCACCAGTAAGCCACGCAGTGCCAATGTCAAGGTTCCAAGTTCGGGCCAACGAAATTCGCCGAGCAACGGTCCAGCGGAAAATGGCAACGTGCTCGGACAAAACTATAGGTGCTATATTTGCGAGCGGCTTTATCCGCGAACCCACATGGAATGGTGAGTTCTCATCTCCTCTTACTATTTTATTATACTTACCGGTTGCATTTCTTCAGTCGGGCTGAAAACCTGTTTTTATCGGAAATACTCAATTTTTTGATAATGCTGGAAGTTGTAACCCCTTGTTATGTATGTATGTAAAGCGGTTAGGTCACTGTGATGATCCGAAAATCGGGAGTACTAAAAAAATACGTTCTAAAAGAATGAGTAAGGTGACTAAGAAATCATTTGGATCATTGTTATGTACATTAACAACGTAATATATCAAATTTCATGAAAAATATTAATAAATGAAGTAGTTTTAGACTTACTTGTCACAAACTAGTTATAAACTTGCTCGCGCAAAGATCAAGTATCTATAGTAACTTGATTTTGGCCACCCGGTTGTTCTGAAACAAAAAAAAAGTTTTTTTTTCCTAATGGGTCTTCTCACTTTAGACACTAACAAGGCTATTTTTATGGATTTTTTCGATAGGGTTATATTATAAATGAAGATATAAAAGTGTTTACACTTAATAAATAGACTTGCGAAATACATTAAATTTTTCTAAAATTGTATTCATGCAACCTAAACAAACTTTAAACGCGTTTTTCTCGAAACAACTTCTTTCGGCGGCTTTTTGATATAATCTTCGAAACTGCTGAACCGATCCTTATGAAATTTTAACCACATATTCTTTTTACCACTACAGCTATAGCGCATATCAAGGATTTAAACAAGTTTGACATTTACTTTTTTTGCTAAGAACGGTGAAAAAACCTTTTTGTTTGTTTAGAAAAATGTCCGCCATTTTGTTATTTTTGCACATAAAAAAGATCGTATGATATGCGCTTTACCCATTAACATACTCAATTAAAAACCATTTGTTTTTTTTTTTTGTTTCGGATGATCAATCTTCGAGATTTCACGAACAGCGCGGACCTACAATGTTTTCAGGACTTTTTTTAACTACCATTTTCGGGTATAAATAGTGATTTAAATGAACAGAATTTTTGTGACTGTATTTCGAACATGTATTTATTAAGTGTAACAACTTTTATATCAATATCTCTAATATAAACCTATCAAAAAAGTCATGAAAATAGCCTTTTTTCAGCGTCTAAAGTGAGACGACCCCTTAAAATAGATAATATTGGCAGGGTTGTTACGCATATGGAAAACAGGAAAAGCCGGAAAAAGACCGGGATTTATTCCCTTCTGGAATAAACAGCGAAAAGTCAGGGAATTTTGGAAATTCTCTGGAATTGTTTCAGAATTTACTTTTGGCAAGAATTACCAAAAACGAAATCTACTTGACAAAACAACTAAACAGAATACAAATAAATATTTTTGTATATTTTTTATATTCATATTTCCCTTCATTATATACAAGAAATGTTATGTCAGTGTCAAAGATTTATAATTTTAAAAAACTGAACACTAATTTATAGAAGCTCTATACATTTGCATCCAATCTGTCAATACACAAACACATCAGTATTATTATGGATAAGCGTTTATATTTATTTTTTATTTATTGTCACCGACATGAAAAATTGTGTTTATAATAAAGAACAGGTTGTGCATGTCCTTTTAATGTAATGTTTCACTTTAATAGGTTTCAATTACTTTTTAAATTTTTGTTGAAAAACAATTACAATTTTTAACATTTCCATATATTTGATCTTAAAAATTTATGTTATCCAGTTCAACATAATTTTTCAATAGAAGGATAGAATTGAGAATTTTCTTTGTTTTTCAAGTCGGTTGAAAATGTTATGTTTTTTTTTTTCCAACAATGATGCATTGCTCTTCCTACGTATATAATTTGTTACGTATAGTTTGTAACGTTTATAAATACTAGCATGGTTAAAACGAGACTTAACTTGTGGTACTTAAAAAAATATATAACATTATATAAAATGTGGTACTTAAAAAAATATATAACTTATGACAACAAGTGTTTTTTTTTTATTTGGTCCTAATCTGGGTAATTTGCAAAACCTGGAGTTTTTGCAGAACCTGTATGTAAAACCTGGAAAAGTCAGGGAACTTCTGAATAAACAATACGTAAGAACTCTGATTAGCTGAGACTCGACCGAGCTTCTTTTTGTAATCGTGTTTCAATCGAGAAAAAAAATATTTTTATTTCTTCGATTTTAAGAGGAAACATCGTGATTGTTAATAAGTAATAAAACAAAAATGTTAAGGAAAACGTCGGTCAAGACTAAACTACTATTACACTGAATAAGTGTACTAAATTTTAAGGGGTCTTCTCACTTTATACCCTAAGAAAAAAGGCTATTTTTATTATTTTTTATAGGTTTATATTATAGATGTTGATATAAAAGTCGTTAAACTTAATAAATTCACTTTCGAAATACATTTAAAAAAAATTTAATGTATTTATGTAACCTAGACAAACTTTAAACGCGTTTTCCTCGAAACAACGTTTTTCGACGGCTTATTGATCAAATCTTCGAAACTATTGAACAGATCCTTATGAAATTTTGACCACATATTCTTTGCAACTATAGCTCTAGCGCAGATCAAGGATTTTTTTTAATTTTGATATTTACTTTTTTTGCTAAAAACGATGGAAAAACTCGTTTTTTCAGTTTTTTGAAAAATGTACGCTATTTTGTTATTTTTGCATATATAAAAAATCGTATGATATCGGCTTTAGCCATTAAGGTAGTTCTGTAGGTATACGTATGAGCTAAAAGTTTCGGTCGAAGCGTAGTAACATCCAAAGCTTATACGATGCTGTTGGTTGTAAATTTTTGACAGAGCTTGTATCCTCTATATGTCCCACACATTCGCACCTCATCCATAGATCAGTGTCATACTCGTATAGAGAGCGGCGCTGTAATCGTGGCAACAGCGCGATTTTCCTGTAGTCATAGCGTTGAGTTTTCTGTGATCCGCCCTTCGCGAAATATTTTATATAAATAAAAAAAGCGTGTAAATGTGAACCCAAATGTGATACGAAGGAAAATTTACAAGGAAAAAGGCGCTTGCTAAAAGACTGAACGCTGTAGCAGCCATGTATCAAGCAAATGCGGCTAAACGCGATGAGAATAACCATAACCTCAACGATGGGCAACACAAATTCGCTGTCGAAGGACGTCGGATCGTAGATTTACATCTTGCCGACAGTTTAAATATATATTCGCTGTAATAAAGACAAATACATGCATAAAATGAACAAATTGAATTTGCTTGCAAAAAATAATTATTTCACATCCGTCTCAGAATTACTAGAACTCGGGGGGAAAAAACACGCTTCGAGTTCCCAGACCACGCGCCGATCAGCTGGCTGCAGCGTACACTGTTGCCATTCCGTGACAGATGGTTGCTCCCTAGTTCGGTGGGGAATAAAATTACCACTTTTCATAAGTCGATATCTCCGAAACTTAACGGTCAAAGTTTGTAATTTTTTTTTTTAATATCAATCCCACAAAAGTACTGCGTACACGTATGTTTTTATTTTGCAATCCTAAGATCCGCTTAGAACCGATATCGAGAAATGCGAGCAAACTCCTATCGGTTCACGTGTTAGGTATAGGGATCGCGTACAAAAATACCCATATTCGATCGCCATTATCTCATGAACTAAACGGTGAATCAAATTGAATTTTTGGGCATCATTCCATGAAGGTCATATCTACACCATACTTAGATTTCAGCCAATTCCTAAGATTTTACCAAAACTATAGAACTACCTTAACATACTGAATCTAAAACCGTTTGATTTTTTCGTTTTGGATGATCCATCTCCGAGATTTCATCAACAGTCCAGACCTACAATTTTTTTAACTGCCATTTTCGTCTATAAATAGTGACTTAAGTAAATAATATTTTTTATGTATTTCGAAAGTGTGCTTATTAAGTGTAACAACTTTTATATCAATATCTATAATATAAACCTATCACAAAATGAAGGAAAATAGCTTTTTTAGCGTCGAAAGTGAGAAAACCCCTCAAGTCAATCCACTCATTAGATGTCGAGAAATCGTGTACACCGTTTTGAAAAATTTCTTTCGAGAAAAACGCGTTTAAAGTTAGCAGTTCTGTCGTTGTAATAATAAGTGTACCTCCGATCTGCTATTTCTCCACCATATGTTGAACCTTCCTGTTCAATTTGAGTTGCTTCAAGTGACTATCGATTTTTTTTAATGTTCACAGTGGCCTAATCACTTAAAATACTGCATTATCATTTCTTCATTCGTCAGGTATTTTGTAATCTACGTGCAGTTATGCTCGATCCAATATTATAAAATGTATTTTCTAGGCTATCGACGAGTCCCGAGGGAATGAATTCCCATGCCATGCACTTTCCCTGCTTGAGAGGGATGGCGCGTACATCGGAAAATGCTTGCATGGATAGCCACGGTCGCGTATTGGCGTGTACGCACTGTGTGAATCATTTGGCTCAACAGTGGGAGAACATGGACGCAGAACGTGTGCCCTTGGAACGCCGAAGGTAAATTCGAATAAATTATAAATGCCATTTTGCTCAATTCTCATTAAGGGATTTGACCACAGTGGCCGAACGAAAGAGAGGCTCATTCTACACAAATCTGTAAAATCGAAAGTATGAAAGGAAATTTATTAATTTTTGGACGCATGGTAGTTTATGGTTTCATAAACGTCTCTTATATATTTAATTTAAAGATAACGAAAAAATGCGACGTCGCGACTGTTGTCGTGGAGGTCCTCTGTCGTCACGCCCTCAGCTGGCTACAGAACAATCTAAGAAACGGCTGGGAAGAATTAGCTTCTTGAAGAATGCGACTTCAGCGTAGCGTATGGATTTTCCTTCTATTACTAGAGAAATATTGGCAAGCCAAAAAAGCCCGTATTTTTCACGGAAGTTTGATAAGACATTTTTGTTTATAGAAAAACTATTAATTAAGATAGTACGAGCGCGCGCTCTTGATTTGTATAGATTTTGTTCAAATTTTAACCAGACATTGTTCATATCATTATGCAAGTTCGAGTGAAATTTCAGTCGACATTTAGACGGGGAGATAATGGGTTATAAAATCGCAACTTTTAACACTTCAGGGCTGCATTGAAATTTAGACAGAATAATTTTCGGTAAAAAATATTTGTCCCCTATAATGAGAAGACATATGGCAATACCGCATCGTTCCACGTATCCAATGACGTGAGTTTGCGTTCCATCTTTAAAATAATGCAACACAAATTTTTATTTCAAAGTAATCTTTAATCGAACAAAGTTTTTGATTAGTTATGAATAAACCAATACTTTTATTTGTCAATGAAGATATCATAAACAATATAAAATATTAATATTTATAATGCAAATATGTTTTTATGATAACATTTTTCAACTTTAGGAACACGATATTTTTTTTCTGGAAATACTGAACAATACTGTTCTGCGGTGCTGCCATATGTCTTCTTACTATAGGGGATACGTATTTTTTTTAGGAAGAATTATTCTGTCTTTACTGAACGTTTTTAGCAAAACTCAATAGTAAAGGCAATTCAAACTTTTTTCACTGTTTCCCTAACTAGTTTGCTTTCTAAATATAATGTTTATTCAAAATTTATAAATACAATAGAATGGTACGACGAATTATGCGACCTAACTTTCGGTCAATGCAGACCTTGCAGTGTTAAAAGTTACTATTTTAAACCTATTATCTCCCAATCTAAATAGTCGACTGTTCTGAAATTTCACTCAAACATGCATAATGATATGAACAATGTCTGGTTAAAATTTAAACAAAATTTATAGAAATCAAGAGCGCGCGCTCGTTCTACCTTAACTCACCGCTAAAATCGTACCCTATTCTTCAGATAATATATATAAAAGTGTTGTGTCCAAATTTCAAGACCATCGGACCGGTCGTTTTCGAGATTTACATGCAACCAATTCGAAAAATATAGTTTCGGAATAAACGAAAAAGAAATTGAGCGTACTGTTACTCAAGTGCTGGTGCAGTTTTTGTTTAGCTTACCTACAATCAAAAATTTCTCGCCCATATTTTGGGATGTTGAATAAGTTCTCGCAGTTTTTTTTTGTGAACATTAATGCTTTATATAAAAAAAATCATTCCTAATGCTTTCAAACGTTTCGAAACTGTTCTGATCAACTTCTAATGATTGTGCAAGTTCAGCTAGCGTCTGGCATGAGTCTTCATGAAGACTCATGCCTTCAATTCCACATATCAAAATCATTATTTTTGATGCGTCTAAACCAATATCTGCATGTTGTTTCCGGCAGAGCATGGTCGCCGTAAGTCTCAACAAGAATTCTGTGTGCTTCAGCTGCAGATTTTTTTTTAATTGAGGTAGTGCCGTAAAAATCCCCGCTAATACCCATTGTTTTGCACAAAATTTGACATGTTTAACACTATGAAAAATGAAGTTGTTTACACTTTGGCGACATGACATACACTGGATTTCAAGCTTGCTTATGGTACTTCTGTATAGATGCGTAACCGTTTAAGGGGTCTTCTCACTTTAAACGCTTAACAAAAGGCTATTTTATGATGCTTTTTTTGGTAGGTTTATATTATAGATATTGAGATAAAAGTTTTTACACTTAATAAATACACTTTCGAAATACATTTTGAAAAAAAATGTATTTAGATAGTCATTATATATAGACGAAATTGGGGGTTAAAAAATGTCTTAAAAAAATTGTAGGTCTGTGCTGTTGATGAAATCTCGGAGATGGATTATTCGAAATGAAAAAATCAAACAGTTTACATTCAGTATGTTCATGGCATTTTTCGGAAAAAAAACGTGTTCTTTTCACCGTTTTGCTATGTATCGCAACCTAAAAATACCTATAGCGTCGTCATTTTTACGAATTTTGATATTGGCGACGACTTAAATTGTTGGTAACACTGCATCGTTAATTGTCAGGGGAAAAACAACATTTTTTCCTGTGTAGTTGGATCTCTTAAATTAGAGGGCTTGTTTATTCTAGCAAAAGAAACATTCACGAGTGTTTGACATCGTATTTACTGGCTTCCATTTATGTCGTGGACCCCAAGAATTTAAGGCATAAGATATTGTGCTTTTATTCTATGGCGAATGTTTGAGAGGTAGTGTTCGGAGGGTGGACACAGCGTTTTACATAAAAGCAATGTACCGATCGCGCACAATCAATTACAAAATGTATAATGTTGAAGTTTCGACCGTTGGAATTGAACGGAACTTCTTTGTTATTGTTATTGTCTAAAATATTTTCTTAAAAATTTCGGCCAAACTTCTCTAATACGAGGATCCTGAAAAACGCTTACAGAATTTTCGTAGCCCAAATTTGCCAAAAAATTATGTAATTTTTTGGCAAATTTGTTATCGTGTTTCAATATATATGTGTGTGTGTGTGTGTGCGCGCGCGCGCGCGCGCGCGTGCGTGTGTGTGTGTGTGTGTGTTGGACATCCGTCTTCAATTTTAGCTACCTTACACGACGAACGAATTTTTGCAATTTTTACAGTAGCCTAGCCCTTCAATATAAATCGCAACGTGAACCGCCCCTCAGAGAGCTTTTTTTGCGGCGAAATAGCCAGGGATTTTTCAAATTCTGTAATCACGTAGCAGCTGATTTGAAGCGCTTATCATTACTTTTCTGTTCTCCCCATGTTGTTGAAGCTCATTCTCAAATATCGGCATCGTGTATTAACATTTTTCGTAGGTGAAAGAACTGTAATAAAGTCTATTAGTGAAATTTCCGGGAGCATTACCGTTTATAACGTGAGATATGTGGTATCAAAGTTCGCAACTTTCACAGAGCGCCTATAGCAAGTGTATCGAATGCCGATGCCTAGCCTCGTTGTTTTGTTATCACGAGTCAGCGCGTCCATATGTTTTCAGAAATAAATACCAGACTGTAGTAAACCATTATCCAGATGCGGTGAAAGAAAAAAACATTATTTACCGCGTTGCTTTCAAAATAAATTGAATCAAATATAAATCAAGATTTGCCGTGTGACGTTTCGACGAGCCTCGCTGACAAGGAACATTATTTAAGTGTCCGCTTTCGATTTTCTTGAAACTCATACATGTAGTAAAGTATTGAAAACTATTTGACACGTCTTTTTCTATCGGCGGTAAAACGGTTTCAAGGGGGAAAACCACCCCTCGAAGAAAGACGGGTCGGGGGGTGATTTTGCAGTTTCACTTACAAGTAGTCATCTGAATAAAACAAAAACCAAAACCCTTCCAATGTAAAGCGATAAAAAATTCTCTATAAAAGTGTTGAAAAAAATCATTAAGGGTTAATACGCCTTCCTTCAAGGGGTGGTGTACCCCATTAAAACCGGTTTTCCGCCGATCAAAAAAAGGTAACTCTTTAGATAAGTGACCTCCGAAAAATGAGCCTAATATTATTTTGTTTGCTATTTTCTTATATATTGGGTTATGAATGATGATATTCAGTCGGGGGAAGCTGAAAGTCACCCCTCCCGCATGAAAAGTAAAAATGAATAAAAGGTTATGGGGTTTTAAACTTCGCGGAAACCATAGTTGGGCGTAATTCTATTTATAAATACGAATACGAATTTATTCACATCGTGATTTTCATGTAACTATAAATACAAATGTATTCATACTTCACTTATTTGTATTCACATGCATGCATACAAATACAAGTGTATTCACAAATATTCTGAACATACAAATAAATTTACAGAAAAAATTGTGAATATTCACAAAAAAGTGAATATTTACAAAAAAAATCGTGAGAATTATAAAAAATTCACATCAAAATCTGTGAATACAAATGTATTCACAAAAAATTGTAAATACAAAAAAAATCACAAAAAAAATTGTGATTTTTTTCGTATTTAAGACAAATTAAAATCAAATTCACAATGATTACACTAAAATTGACACCGTTAGTGAGTTCTTACGTATTTTGAGAGAAAACATTGCCTCGAGGGAAAGAAATTTTTGCACAAAACTTTTTGCGAAAATTTCTTTGCCTCAACACAATGTTTTCTCTGAAAATACGTAAGAACTCACTTGTGGTGTAAATTTTAATATAATTGTCGTGAATTCGCTTCTAATTTTCTTCAACTTGAGGAAATTCACAACTCATTTTGTGCATTTTTTCATATTTATAATGTTATATTTGAAACTCACAACTTTTTTGCAAAAATTTCTTTGCCTGGACGCAATGTTTTCTCTCAAAATACGTAAGAACTCACGTTTGGTGTAAATTTTAATCTAATCATTGTGAATTTGATTTAATTTTGTCTCAAATACGAAAAAATTCACAACTTATTTTGTGATTTTTTTTTTTATTTACAATTTTTTGTGAATATTCACAATTTTTTCTCTGAATTTACTTGTATGTTCGGAATATTCGTGAATACAATTGTATTTGTATGCATGCATGTGAAAACAAATTTATTTGTATTCGTATTTACAATAAATGAAGTATGAATAAATTTGTATTTATATTCACATGAAAATTACGATGTGAATAAATTCGTATTCGTATTTATAAATAGAATTGCGCCCAACTCTGGCGAAAACACGTGATAAAATTGGGCATTTTTGAACATTTCGACGCCTATATTGGGTGTGTTTGGAGTGAAATATCGAAATGTTCAAAAACTCAAACAAACCCAATAGATCATATTTTTTCGGAGAAATCGGATAATATTTTTTTCGAAAAGTCACTTATCTAAAGAATTACCAAAAAAGTCTTCAATGCTTTATCGCATATATGAGTTTCAACAAAATCGAAGGCGGACACCCAAGTTATATTCCTCGTCAGGAGAATAGTTGATAGTGTACGAGGGTTTCTACATAGATAATTCTTTCGCGGTTCGAAGCAATTCGAGGATAAGCTTTATCAAAAGTTCAATGCTCAATTCTCCCTATATTTTAAGGATATTCATGTTTGCATCATTGGGGTGCAACGAAAATATTTTTTTGTCGCATTGACCAAATTTTTTCGGCACATTTAGGATTAAAAAGTTATTAAAATATTCTTGGAAATACTTGTCAGGGATCCATAACCTCAACCTGTACCAACAAGAATTTAGTTAGTAATAAAAGCAACTCAATAAATGAAATATCAGAGAATTTTCGTTACGTTCGAATATATTTTATCACGTGGTGGACAAACTACGTTGACTCCTTCTTTAAAATCTAACGTTGATTCTTCAGTCATTTCGCATGTATTGAATTCAAGTTAACAAGATTTCCGTCAAATACGGCAAAATATTAATTGCGTTCATTGGATCTCTAATCGTATAGTGCAAAACATCTACGCCCCGCAAAGACGATTATATTTAGAAGAACTATTTATGATAAGAAATGTTAAACTCTTTTCTGGGTATATTTATAGCTATGTCGAAAATAAGTGATAAGATTAGGTTGAAAAAAACTAATCTTATTTTGTAATTCCAGTGAATTACATAATAAGTACTAGTTTTTACCGGATTTTGTGTTGATATTCATGACTCTTTTTTTATAGATGCTGTGAAATGAAATAATATGATTAGATAATAAAAATCAAATTTAATAGTAAGACGTGTAGTGTGTAACGTATCATATTATGAAGTGATCTTATCATTCGATATCGCTAAATGCTAGTTTTAATCGGAATCGCCATTCATATTCACGCCTCTTTTTACAAAACTACTCCGAAAATAAATAGTAAGATTGGATGACAAGACATTCTCGATGAAATCGAATAGTTAACTCTGTAGAACGAATAATATGACGAAGTACTTTTATCATCCGATTCGGCTTGGGGATGGGGCTGCACTGTTTTTTTTTAATATCGTGTGGATCGGTCCATAAGTATGTCAGTTACATGAAATCATTTATTGGAACAACTTTGGGAGGGATGGTCCATCTCACAGCGAAAGCGCACTAAACGTCGAATATGTAAATGGCATTATTCCATATGAAAAAATTAATGTAAAAAAAAAACGTTTTTTAAACAAGCTTTTTTTTAAAAGGTACTGTACTCAAAAGTAAAAAATAATGTTCAGTAGAATTGAAAATCAAAACAGTATAACACCAAAAAAGTCCCTTCCTCGCTCACTCATCATAGGCGCGAGTACTTAAAGGTACATAAACGTAGATATTTAAAAAATATGACATAAATTTTAGAAGCTTGAAGCTTTTTCAGAAATTTCAAAGTAGTATTAGTGCCTATGATGTTTGTCGCCTCGAGCTTTTAAAACTTATATTTCATATTCAAAAAATATCCACGTTCATGTATCTTTCAAATGCTTGCACCTCTGATGAGTGACCGAGGAAGGGACTTTTTTTAGTTATACTGTTTTGATTGCCAATTTTTCTGAACATTATTTTTTACTTTTTAGTACAATATCTTTTAAATAAAAGCTTGTTGTTAAAACGTTTTTTTTTCACGTTAATTTTGTTTCAAACTTTTTAGTATTAGAATTTGTTTATTTCTTCGCTATGCCAGACTCCCATGCCATTTAGAAATTTGCGTAATTGAAAGACCTTGCTTTAGGTTATAAAGGTTTCGCGAGAAACGTTATAGTAGTGTAATTATAAATAGTGCTCAAGTCAACAAAGTCAATGAGCCCCAACTCGATTGTCCTGTCATTTGCCATTGGGAAATTTCAGTTCCTGCCTTCCACCACCAATATCAGACTCTCGTTATTATGTGTAATAAAAAGTGCTCATTATAACAAAACAAATGAGCACTAACTCAACTGCCCTAGTATATGCTATTCATGAGCCCCCCCACCTCCATCATCAGACCAGCCCCATGGTACCATATTATTGCATTGTCACCGAAGCTACATAGGTATGCCAAATTTCAGCTGAATCGGATGCCAGCAAGTGCTTGAAAAATGCATTAAAAATTTTAGACCGGACAGCCAGACATACAAACGAAGCAAGTTAAATAAAAGCTTGTGAAAACGTTTTGCAATTTCACGCTAATCGATGCATTGCGTTTATGGGAAACACCGTGGAGATTCTCGAATACAACTTTGGGGATTGATTTGACTCTTCGAATATTCATCTCAGACTAGTATATTACGACCCTAGGCCCGAAAGTTGGACTTCAAAATTTCTCGGCTTCGCCTCGGCCTTCATACCGGCCTTCGCACATGCCAGGGCATCCTATATTTGGGCCGTGGGTTGTATACTATTTTTCTTGATCCCGTAGCCGAAAGTACGGGCCTAATTAATGTATGTAATTCCGTGCAATTAATGCTGTCATTGGTGCTGTCAGCTGTCATCTGTCGGCTGCCAGCCGGCCATCTCGTGAAATGCAATGAAGCTGTCGTTCTCGCAGGGAGGCGAGCGAAAGGGGGGGGGGGGGGTGCCCGCCCGACTTTTGCAAGACCGAGGCGAAGCCGAGGTTTTGCTGGTCGGGGCGGGCATTGAAACATCAAGATGAAATAAAATCAACATTAATAACATAAACATCAAATCAACGTTCTTCTTTTTCGAAACTTGAACGAAATTCTTCGCGAGACCATGACACGACTTTGACAGGAGCGAGCACAAGATAAAAGAATAACGTGCATATGTAAATATCGCCGGCTGCGAAAATCCTGTCAGAGCAAGCGGTCGTCAGCCGGCCACGAAAAATGCTCTTCTCGGCCTGAAATGCGGGCGGATAGTGCATACTTTCGGCTAGGGGAGCAAGAAATAAAAACAAATCGACATATATCTTAGGTTTTGTAGATCGACAGCATACATCTATCAAAGACAATAAAACTGGAGGTCTTACATTTGGGAACGTTTGTCAACTAATACTTTATAAACCCTTTGCTAAATTAAAGGAAGGAAAAATATTTAAAACAGAGAGAAGAGTAAATCGGGACTTATTGTTCATAATTTCAGTTTTTTTTCTTTATCGTGTCGTGTGTTCAGGTAACAAAAAAGAAACCCGCCCCTCTACCTCACCCAAGGCTACGGTCGGCCGGCGACACCTTCCTCTTTTTTTCTGGCGAGCCGCTACGGCGGCTGGCGTCCATAATATAGTCCAGTCGAAATAGGATTTCACCTGGAATTAATTCCGGGCTTCGATTTTATAATAATAATCGAGTTTTATTTGCACAACTTGCGTTACAAGTTTTTTACAAAAAGTTTTTGCTTTGTTCAAACACATTTTTCTTACATCTACCTTAATTCTATGTTCTACCCCGCATATCTTTGCTCTTTTTTTGTCACTTTACTCCTCATCTCCCTCGCTTTCATCTCCCTCTTCCTCCTTGCGCATTTTTTTACATAGTTCCTCTATTTCTCTGAAATACTGGCATATCCCTATATTTATCTTTCCACTCAACATGTTTATCATTTCCCCGTTTATCGCCACCTTATCCACTCCTTGCACCCATTCCTGAGCTTCCTTTTTCGCTTTCGTCGTTACAATTTTCCATCCTTTTTCACATATTAGCAGGTGCTCCATTGTTTCATTTTCTTTCTCGCAGATTCTGCATCTCTAGTCTTTTTCCCCCTTCTTCCCCGCCCTCCATGTATTTCCGCATCTTAATCTTGTCCACATTTCTCTATCCCTACCCTTCACACCCTCTTCCGCCCAATACTTCCATGGCCTTTCGTCATTTTCCACAATATATTTGTAGTTGCTGATATTCCTGATTGCTGATAGTTGCTGATATATAGTTGCTGATATATATAGTTGCTGATAGTTGCTGATATATGATGATTTTCCTATTCTTTCCTCCTCCTCGTCCAGAATTTTCTTTTTTAGGCATTCTAAACCTTCTTTCATCTTTTCATCTATTTTACCCTCTTCCCTTTTTTCTCTTATCATTGTTATTACGTCCTCTATCCCCATATCCTTTAACACTTTCTCCAAATTCTTCCCCCACTTTGATGGCATTCCATTGGCAATTGCCCTTACCTCCTCCATCAAACAGATTTTTGGCCATCTTGAATCGTCCATTCCCAGCATCTCTTTTAAGTACCTAAACACTCTTTCCCTTATCAAATAGGCCATTGTTGGCACACCCAGCTCCCTTCTCCAAATATAATTCGGGGTTGTTTTACTCACTCCTAGCGCCAGTTTGCAGTATCTGCTCTGTATTCTTTCGAACACCCCAATTTCCCCTATTCCCCAAATCTCTACTCCGTACATGGCTCCTGCTTTTACTATAGTTTCTAATAAATAGAGTCTCTCTTCCATCACATGTCTTCCCGCTCTCTTCCATATCCCCCAAACCATATTTGCTGCCTTTTGCGTTTTCCCGGCCAGCTTTTTACCATGTGCCCAAATTGAATTTCTGCTTGTAAACCAATACCCTAAATATTTAAACTCGTTCACTATCTGGATTTTGTCCCCTTTTCCCCCATTTCTAAAAATCATTATCTTTGTTTTTTTCGCATTTATTTCCATTTTATTATTGTCTGCCCATTTTTCCAAGTCCTTTAATATGCTGCTTAAACCCTCCACTGTATCAGCTATCGCCGCCACATCATCAGCATATTTTATTGCAAAAATTTTTTCCTTCCCCACTACCACTCCTTCATTTTTCTTTTCCCCATATCCTCTAAATCATCTACGTATATATCGAATAAAACCGCACTTAATGCGCATCCTTGTCTTACCCCTATCTTTGTTCTGAAACTTTCCGTAGTTATTCCATTCGTTTGCACCTCTGCCCTTATATCCTTATAAATTTCCTTTATTGTTTCCCGCATTTTCCCTTCTATTCCTTTCTCTTTTAATTTTCTGATCATTATTTCCCTACACACTCGATCAAAAGCTGCCTTAAAATCGACAAACGCTACATATAGCTTTCCTCCCTTCACTTTTAATTGTTAACTCTCTATCCATTTGTTTAGCCTCTCTGTCATCATTTTTGTTAGCAACTTATATCCTACATCTAATAGTGATACCCCCTATAATTCTCCGCCTTGTCCCTCTCTCCATCTTTATACATCGGCACAATCCTTGCTGTTTCCCATCCTTTCGCTATTCCTCCTCTTAACCATATTTTGTTTAAGGCCCCTTCTCAGCTCTTCCCTTTGTACCCTTGGTAGTGACTTCAAAAACTCCCCACTAATCCCGTCTTCCCCCGCCGCCTTTCCGTTTTTCATCTTCTTCAGAGCCCCATCCAGCTCTTGCAAACTGAACACCTCGTAAAATTCCCTTTTCTCTTCCCTTTCCGCCTCATTTATTTCTGTCTCTTCTCTCTCCGATCCCCTTTCTTCTTCTTTCCTTACGCCCATTTCCCTCTCTTGATTCTCTTCCCCATTCAGTAATCTTTCAAAATGCTCTTTCCATTCTTTCTTGGTTATTTTACCACCAATTGTACCCCTTCCTTTATTCCTGAATTTATTATTGCTTTCCACCATTTTGTCATGTCCTTTGCCTTCCCGACCTCCTCCCAAATTTTATACCGCCATTCCTCTTTTGCTCCTCTGTATGTTTTTTTAAATTTCCTCCTTTCTTTTTCTAGCTCTTGTTTTTTATCCACATTTCTTTGTTTCGTAAACGCTTTCAATTTTTCCCATACCGCACTTCTCTGCTTTTTGCATTCGTCGTTGAACCACCTTGGCAACCTTCTCTCTCTCTTTGTTTTTTTACATTTTTTCCTTAACCCCGCCTTCTCGGCCGCTCTCCAGATTTTTTCTTTTACCCCCTCCCAATCTTCCCTCCCTTTATCAATTTCTTTCTCTTTTTGTATTTCTTCTATAAACTTTTTTGCCTTTGTATCATTCCAGAATAACCTATCGCTTTCTTGTACACGCTCCTCTTCTTCTTCTTCCTCTCCTACGTTTTCCTCTTCCCATACCGCATATATTGGTAGGTGATCAGACTCAATTCTCTCTACCACTTCCATCCATTTGATTTCATCCCTTCCACCCCTATCCACAACTATTATGTAGTCTATCACTGACCCACAACATTCGTCCCCCCCTCCTATGAATGTCACTTTGCCCTCCCTATCCCCTTTCACTCTTCCGTTCAACACCTTCAAACCCACCTCTTCGCACAGGTTTAACATTCTCCTTCCTTCCGTGTTTAATATCTTGTCTTGGGATCTTCTTATTTCCCCGCCATTTTCATCCAGCCCTCCCTCGTTTATTGCTTGCTCCCACCCTATTCGTGCGTTCATATCCGCAACAATTAGTACTTTCTCTTTTTGTTTCGCCTCTTCCATTATTACTTCTCTCAGCTGTTTTTCTATCTTTTGTATACCAACATTATTATATATTGTTATTATTGCGGTTTTTCCCCTTATTTTATCATTGCCCAATATTAGACCAAATGCCCATTCCCTTATTTCCCAATTCCCTTCCCAACTCTTTTTTATCCCGACCGCTTGACCTCCCTTCGCCCTTCCCCGTTTAGCCCCTGCTTCCTTATGCGCTGCTTTGAACATCCACTTAAATTTCTCACTCATTTTTTACCTTGCGTTCGTCTCATCTTTTTTCTCCACCCACGTTTCTTGCAAAATGACTATATCCGCTTCTTCTATAAACCCCCACGCTTCCCCAATTTTAAATATTCCTGCAACATTCCATAATAATATTTTGACTTCTCCACTTCCCTTTACGCCTTCTTTCTTTCCCGCCTCTTCCCGTAACCCCGCTGTGTCTTCTCTCTTCTCTCTTCGTTCTTCCTCCAATTCGTCATCCTCAACGCCGTCCTCCCCGGTCGTTCCAAAATGGCTGCCTCCATCCATCCTCTAATCCCATTCTTTCGATATCTCGTTTCCCCTCGTTCCATTTCCACCACCTCCCTTCCAACCAGATTTTCATGTACCTTACTTCCGCTTGTCTGCCGTATCTCCTCTCGTGTTTCGCTACCTCTCGCAACCACTTTTGTATCTCTTCTTCCCTTTTGGTGAAGTCATTGTTTATCCATATATTCGTTCCCTTCAATTCCTTCCTTCTTCTCAGGCTCTCCATCTTTTCGGTCCAGCTTTGGAACTTCAATATTACAGTCCTATTCCCAGAGAATTTTGTAGTCGTTTTTCTCCTTATATTCTGCCTGCATCTTTCTTCAACCTTCTCCAACACCTTGTCTTTTTCATCTCTCTCCCCCTCTTGGAATGTAATATTTATGTTATTCCTTCGATATTTCCTCCTATTGTTTTCTTCTTGCCACTCACGTTCATTTATTGCCCGTGGCTTCCTCCCCAGGATCTCCTCGCGATTTGCGTCTTCTCCTGCCTTCGTGACATTGTTGTTTTCATCCGCTCCTACTGTTCTTCTTCTCTCCTTTCTTACTACGTGCCAACCCTGTCCCGATTCCCCTGTTCCACATCCTGACTCCTCGTGATTCCTCCACCCCTCTTCTTGTTCTCTACTCCCGTATCTTCTGCCCTCACTTATTTTTTCCGCCGTTGCCCTTCTCGTGCCCTTTCTCTTTCCTTCTTCTCTGTTCCACGTTGTGTTTTCTTCGAATTTTCCTTTTGACTCGCCCTTCTCCCTTCCATGCTTACTGCCTTCGAGCCTGTTTATCATATTTAGCAACATTCGTCGCTCCTCCCCCCACTGCTTCTGGTCCCGCTCAGCTTTTTTTTTCTTATTTCCTTCACCTCCCTTTTGTACTCCTCGATCTCCCGATGTCTTTCCGCGCATTCCTCGCACTGCTCCTCACCCTCTTCCTCGCATTCTTCCTTTATTCTATTTACTTCCTCCCTCCACCACTGTTTCATTTTTTTTTCTAGCTCGGCCACGCTATTCCTCATTGTGCATCTCATCCTTACCTCCGCTTCTTCAATTCCTTTCATCCACGTATACACACAAAGATTGCTGACGTGTTTCTCTTCATGTTCTTTCTGCCCTTCCTCCTCTCCATCTTCTTCTCCTTCCTCCAATTCTTCGTCCTCCTCGTTTTTCTCCTCCCTTTGATCATTTTCCTTTTCCCCGTTTCTCTTTTTCTCTTCCTCGTCTTCTTCAGTATCTCCATAGTTTTTATATTTTTTCAGTGGCAGCGATTGTATCTCGCACACTCCACCCGTTGATTCTATTAACTCGAAGAATTCCCTCACATCTCTGTTCGTTTCCTTTTTCTTTCGACGCCCTCTCTTCCTTTTCTCCGTTACTTCTGCTGCTCGTCCTTCCTTATCGGCCGCTGTCTCCTCGTGGTTCCTTTCAGTCCCACGGCGCTGCTGCTCCCTTTCTCCTGTCTCGTTTCCGCTCTCGTTGTCCCCTCTCGTCTCCCGGCCATCTTCTCGCCTAACCTCTTCTTCACACTCCCAATTTGTCTTTCTCGAAACTTCGCCCATCTCACTGTTTTCCACTAAACTTATTATCACTTTGCTTTCGGCTGCCCCTCCCCATCTCTCCTCCACTACTCACTTGCCCTTTTTCTCCCTTTCTTCCTCTCAAATTACTGCAATTTACACTCCCGACTTTCTCAACGCGTCCGCTCTTGCCGCGTATCCAACCGGAAGTCCCGGCTTCGATTTTATTTTTTTATACTCAGGGGGGAGGGGTAGTGTAAATCTCAATTTTCGGGAAAATCCCCCTGGTGCGTTTGCCACTATCTTGATTTAAAGAGGGATTTTATTTGTTTTTCGAATAACTCGCTTATTTTCAACCTTAGAGTGAAAATGATGGTATTCAAAGTTGTGGGAAATGTAATTCCCCACAAGTTTGGTGATTATAGTTTTTACCCTAGGATCAATATTTTCGGACTTATACTTAATTTAGGGGTGAACTTTTTATTTATGTTCAATTATTTCGTTTATTATCAAGTTTATGGTAAAAATGGTAATGGATAATCACGTAGGGAATTTTATTTGCTTCAACTTTGTTTATTACCATTTTTACCCCACGATCAATATTTTGAGTTGTAATGAAGGCGCGGAAAAAAAATATACAGTAGAACCTCGATTATCCGAATCTCGATCATCCCAACCCTCAATTATCCGAACGATGACTTACTTTATCCGAACGCTCAATTATCCGAACGTTGGCGCAAAAGATACCTTGTTGCTCGCAGCCACCGTGAGCAACAATGAGCAACCCAACGCAACTTCTCCTTCTCAAACGGCTGCGAGACGTAGCCGCTCACAAACGCGTTAGAGCCGTTTGTCAATTAAAAATGGACGATTTTATTTTAAAAATATAAAAAAAAAGGCATTAGACTTTTTTCAGGTGTTTAAAATGCACACATATATGCATATTTCCACGTTAAAATGTATGTAAAATTTTAATATATATGTATGTACTGTTTTTATGTAAAAAGGTGTTGTTGATGATCTCGTCCCAAAAAACCTACTTTTCGATTATCCGAACTTTTGATTCACTTGACCGAATTCGACGTAATTTTCAAGTCAAAAAAACTAATCAGGTGTTAAAATCCACAGGTTTCTTCTTGCTGGAATGGCTCTTTGCGACGAGAGAACATAGCCAAAGTCGAAGAAATTTGAATGACGTACGGTTGTCCATCACTATTTTTATAACAAATTCAATAATAAATTGAAGAAAAAAATGAAAAAATTACACCCCCATTTTAATTATAACTCCTAAAATATTGATCCTATGGTAAAAATGGTACTAACGAAAGTTGACGAAAATAAAATTTCCTACCCGATTATTCATTATCATTTTTACGATAAACTTGATAATAAACGAAATAACTAAACATAAAAAAAGTTCCCCCCTAAATTAAGTATAAGTCTGAAAATATTGATCCGAGAGTAAACATGCTAATAACCAGAGTTGAAGGAAATAAAATTGCCTACGTGATTATTTATTACCATTTTTTCAATAAACTTGATAATAAACGAGATACTTAACAAAAAAACGTTTTTACCCCTATTTGCAGTGTAACTCAATAAATATCTATCCTAGGGTAAAAACTATACTCACCAAACGTGTGGAGAATTACATTTCCCACAACTTTTGATCTGATCATTTTCACTCTAAGGTTAAAAAAAATCGAGTTATTCGAAAAACAAAAAATCCCTCTTTAAATCAAGATGGCGGCAAACGCACCAGGGGGATTTTCCCGACAATCGAGATTTACACTACCACCCCCCCCCCCCCCCAAGTATAAAAAAAGAAAATCGAAGCCCGGAATTAATTCCAGGTTAATCGAATTTTAGAGCTATCTCGACTGGACTAATATTTTTAAAAAATCGCTGGAGAGAACGAGGAGGTTTTGTGAGCGAGATAATAAAAATCGTCATAAATTTGGCCGGGTTCGAGCGGGCCCATTGTTTCAATGATTTTCGTTTGAGATGTCCATTTGAGTTTAAATCTTTGGTAAGCGCTGTCACCGTTCTAGAATGCAGAAAAACCAAAAAATATACGGGTTACATAGGTCCAGCCGAAAATATCCATCGGACACCATTTATAGGTTCTTTGACTACATTGCTTTTTTTCAATCCATTATTTATGTTCATGTACGTTATCTAGGTCTTTGTTAAAAATGCACGTTTTTATGGTGTGCGTGATAAATGCTCCTAGAGTTGACGGATCCGATGCCAAAAGATCCCTGTAACGAAATGTTATAATAATAGTGTGACGCGCTAAATTATACAATTGAGACGAAAAAAAAAACAGTTATCACATTTCAAAGTCAAAATTTTTCTCGTGTCAAATTCACATGAAATTTTGCATAATCAGTAACAAAATGGCTCGACAGACTAGAGAGAATCTATTTCCGAAGATTGAAACAAACTGCACGACAAAATATTGCCATCCTACTTCGGCCCCTAGTTGACATTTCGGAATAATTTTTCTTTACAAAGCCGCGCAAAACCATAAAGAATAATGATCAATAATTAAAAATTGAATTAAATTAAATCACATGTTGTAACTAAATTCAATTCTAGCATTTAAAAAGGATTAAAGAATACTGACACACCTCACCAGCCATGCTGGTGCCGCAAAACTGTATTTTTTTCTAAATCTTATCTCTATACTGATCCTATTTTAACTCTTAATATTGATATTCTACGTAACAACACGGAAATATCCATTAAAAATAATTATATTTTTCTTAGAAAATGTAAGATATATTAAATACTTTTACATCGAGTAAGCTTCTTTTGCGTGATTTTCTTGAGTGAGACTTGTCGAGGCAGTCACGCATCAAACTCCAAACGTAGTCAGCCATCATGTGAGTGTGTCCCATCTTCCCTGATACCTATCTTTCATGATTTTTATGTCTCGGTGGAAGCGAGACTCCTTGCTTCTCCTTGCTATTCTCTGAAGGAGCCAAGATTTTCTGCAAATTTATCTTGATCCTTGATTTCTGTTCCGACATAAGAAAAAAAAGCACTTCCCTCGAAACCTGGAATCGTTTTTCAAAATTTTCGAATAATATACTCTTCGCGCGTATAACACGTACTAGGGTAGTTCGAACTAGCTCGTCTTCGCTAGGCTGTTGTCGACATGTCACAGAATTAATTTATAACAGCAAATAATGAAATATCAAAGAAGAACATTCTTAAGGGGTATGCATAACCTTGAAGTTAAAAAAACAGATCGATTTTCAATTTTTTTTTTTTTCGTCACGTATTGGAACGATGAGGTCGATCTTTCGCACACGGATAGTACATAGTATTCACACGTCATCGTTTTTTTTTATTGCAAAGTATATATAAGCAACGTAATCTCGGTTCGGTCGCGTACATGATTCCGATAACCAGATTCATCTAAAGTCAAAAATGGAAAAATATACTTTCAGTACAATGGTGAAACTACAAACCCACCGGATACTTTTACGGAATTAAAAATTTTGCACATATTGCACTGTTTTTAAAAAATGTCGATTTTGACAAAAATAAACGACTTCAAACGTATGTTATTAACAAACGAAAAAACATATGAAAAAATCATCCGGTCTATTGATTGAATATGTTATAAAATATGTTCAGTCTAAATTTGAAGTAAATCGGACGATTAGATTTTGAGATATGACGTACGCTAAATTGTAAAGTATACTTTCGAAATAAACGCAAGAGAAAAAACGTACTAAATCCACTTTTTCCGTATACAATTTTCTTATAAATGTTTGGGTTTGCTCAATATCTTCGGTGGTTCTTTATGGTTTCGGGCACGGGCAATACGAATAGGACATTAATTTTGTTTTAAAATCGTTTTTTTTTTTATTATAAACAATTGAATTGTTATAATGACGATGGTGACGAAAAAGTGCATTTCTGTAGAAAAAAGTTTGAAATAATAGATGTTTCTTTTTTAATTGAATAAGAAAAATGTCTCTTTCTTTTTTTCCTAGCTCCATTAGTAATGGAGATGTGAACAAGGAACATTTTTATGAGAGAGACAGAACGATGAGTGAAAGGGACTAAAGGATGAGTGAGAGGTGATGCGATTAATTTTCGTCCCTTATATCTCCATTACTAATAGAGGTAGTAAAAACATTAAACACCTTTTATTAAAAATGTCTATCGATGAAATGCACTCTTTCGTCCCAATTGTTATTTGAAACATTTAGTTGTAAAATACTGCCTTAGTGTATGGACTACTTGCATGAGATAAAAAGACAATTATTTTTTGTACTTTTAATCTACGATTTCTGCACCGTACAACAAACCGCCAAACAGCCTGGTTGGAGAAAGTCATATCAATGCCCTCAGAAACCATACACTTGCACCGCGCAGCGCTAGAGCCGTAACGCAACGGGACGTTCTGACCTGCTTCACTAAAGTCTTCATACTCGGTCAATTTTTGGAATTTTTGCAAAATCTTTGAACCAAATCAAAGTTAAGACTCTACGCGATAAGAAAATGAAATAAACAAAAAATAGATTTTTTTGAAATTCCAAGGTTATGCATACCCCTTAAATGAACTGCTCACGACACTTCCTGTGAATTTGAAATTCATTTGAAAAGCCTGTGTAGTAACTTGAAATATAGGTTGGTATAATGGTCCCACTAGCAGTCGCTTGACAAAATATCATACGTATTCTACGGGCGCCAAGATTGTTTCTTTTTGTTTGTTTGTTGAATTGTGTAATCAATCATCGAAGTATAAAAACATGTTAAAAGAAATGGTGGTGCTCTAATTTTTCGTTTTGTCTCGTTGCCGGAAAGAAGCCTAAGGTTATTTTCTCGTTTAATTTGCAGATACGATATTCCTAGTCCACATCCAAATGGCGACGTGAATCATTCGATCGCGACGCCACCGAGTTCGGGTTCTGATCGTACGTTCGGCAGTAATCCGTGCACGTCGAGCAGTTCGATATACTGTTTTCTCTGCGGCTTGCACAGCGATTTGACGCTGGCGCGCGTTCTCTACGGCCGGCCGCAGGGTAGAAACGCGCCCTTCTTCCCCGAGCTGTTGCGTCATCAGTCTCCACCGAACGCGGAACAATTGCGTGAGGACGGCTCGGCCCTCGTTTGCACGTTTTGTTATCACTCCCTTTTGGCTCAGTGGCGAAGATGCGAGTCCCTCGGTTCCGGACAACAGTCCGGGGCGGCCGAGCGTCAGTACAACACTCACGACTATTGGTGCTACGTCTGCGGTATAACGACTTATCGGAAGAGGGCGCGGGCGCTGCCCGTAAAGGACTTTCCATTCTTGAAGTATCATCGGCAACCGGAGAAGAGCCTTTTGCTCGAAAACGGCGACTTTGCCGTCGTCTGCCTCGACTGTTACGAAACCTTGCGAACGCAGAGCCTTGAGTACGAGAGATGGGGATTGCCCGTGGAAAAACGAGAGTACAACTGGATCGTTCAGCCACCGCCGCCAGAAGACAGTCCTGACGCGGCAATTGCCCGATTACCGTCCGGCGAACGATCCGAAAAGGTGGTGAGTGCGATACCTTAAAAGCCCTTTGTCACTTTTCCGCCTATATCTGTCGCTTCAACTCTCATTTGCTCCTCGCCTCTCCTTGTTTTTAATCGTCTACTTTGCATTTTCGTACCCACCAGCTTCGATTACCATAGAGGCAAATGATATTTCGGTGGCAAACGAACATGCATTCTTCATAATGGGCGTACTGACTGGTGAAAATAATTACTATAACTGCGGTCATGGCAGTCTTTTTGTTAATAATAATATTGACAGTGATATTTTGTTATTAATATTATTAGTTAATTATTGTAACTACAGTATTTCTTGTGGACCGGTCTATAAGTAATGAAGATCCGGTAATGTAAATAGTTACACTACAAACGTAATACATGATAAGGTCAGTAATTTGAATAATTGATTAGTATTCTAAAAAAGAAACGATACCTGCCATTAAAAAAATGAAATTTGAGTTCGTATCGTTGAAATACAATGAGAATTATTTACTTCAGTTGCTTGAATTCATTTCTTGCATTCCAATGATGCACACTTCAACACCTTTGAAGGCTGTTTACTAAAACCTGCTAACGGCTCCTGCTTCTTCGGGGCCACCACTGATACTTAAGGTTGTTGCTAAATCGTGTTTAAAGGGTGGGGGGAGAAACAAAGTTCCTATGCTAATACATTGTGTGACGTCACCAGTGCCAACTTATTGTAGCAAAATATCAATGACGTGTACGAATGTATATCGCAAAAATGTTCAAATGTATGGTAGATAATCGTAATCATTATTCACATATATGGTATTTTGGAGGAGATTGGATTATGAGAAAATTAAATGTTGATGTTTAAAAATCTTATTAAAATAGATAGAGTTTTGGCAACGTCGCACGGTTCTGTCGTAATTCGAGGCTGTTAGGTTGACTGCAGTGGCTGTCACAGGTCGCAGTTGTATTACGCGCGTTTCGTGCCGCTCGGAGTTTTTAGAGGTTATGTCATAGCAAAAGGAGGCAACAAATGATTTAGAAAAAAAGATCAGTGAGCCGCAATGTTTCCGGTGGAAAAGACGATTTTTCATTGCTCGTGCGCCCAAGCATCGTAATATGCTTATCCAAACTAGAAAAAAGGGAATACATCATAATAAATAAATGAACAAGTTCCCCTTAGTCGCATTTGACTTTAACGGATTTGAAATTGGCGCGCTAAGTTTTCGATTGGTTCTGCTATTCCCATAGTTCCGACGTTGCCACATTTTAATACATACTCCTCATCAACCCTCACTTTTTCGTAAACTGGTCGCATATTTTTCATACATTTTCATTAATTAGATCGGTAACCTGTCTATTTTTTCGGTATTATTGTTCTGTATACTATCCTGCACAAAATATTCGTATTTTGGGTCACTTTCTTCATAAATGAGGAAGGTATACGTGAGAAACTGTATAGGGAACGACGTTGGTCCGTACAACCAATGCGATCAAGTGGAGATTGATTTAAACTTGAAAATTTAATGTTTAATAAACGAGTACGGAAACCTCCGTTCTCCATTTGCCAGTATATTCAGAAAATATATCATGACGATTAGTAACATTTTCATTAATATCTATTTACCCCAATATTTTTAAGCAACAAACTTAAAGATTAAAAAATCACCCTCGGGCCATCTTTAGGTTCGTAATCATCCTTTGGATTAAAAAAAGAGTGAGAAGTTCCCCGTGAAATTCATTAACATAGCATTTCGTGGTTACTTTCAAGTAAAATTATTGCGGTTAGCGTTGAGCAATTGGTTTTGGAACAAAACGAAAAACGGTGTTTAATTTATAACGTTGAAGCTTCCGTCGTTGGAATCCAAGGAAAATTCGGTCTCGCATTTTTATTTCGTATTATTCGTTATTTTACAAAAGCGTTTTTTTTTGTTGCAGATCTAAATTACAGATTTCTTAATAAGCAGCTTAGCAAATTGTCCAGGGTTTTTCATAACCCTGCTTCATAGCTTTGCCGCATGAAGATTGAGCAATTGAAAAATAATTTGCATTGCCTTCCAGGGATACAAACTTCAATATCATCTTAATTTTATAAGATTCTATTCACCATCACTTCGACAGTACTTGAGACACTCTAGATTTCAAATATTTAATTAATATCGGTGTTCGTAGATTTCAATGAAAATCAGATTAATTCGCGATTATTTTGGAAGTAATTAAGGATTAATAATTGGAAGTAACCTTAATATCGCCATTCAAATTCAATGTACAGTGAAATGAAAATGTGGAATCTTGGTGCAGGAAATCAAAGCTCTGAAAATTTCTGAAAATTGTGTTAGCACTAACGGATCTGCTTAAGCTTGCGGTCTAAAAAAACAGATCGATTTTTAATATTTTTTTCTGATAAGGGTATAGGGAAACGAGGTTCCGTAGGCCCGTACTATACTCCTCTCTATAGGCCTCTCCTATCCTTTATTCTGGCTCTCCCACTTGTGGATGGTATGTGCGACCCGTACTATATTTGCCTCGGCGCGTGGTAATCAGGGCTTACATGCAGGTCTTTCAACGAAGCTAGATTTTCGAGGTGGGGGTCGGCACGCTTCTGGTTCATACTTTTCGATTCCTTAGGCGCCGCTACGCGTCGCCATTAGCGAAGGGAAGTGCTGCCCCCCTTACCTCTTACGGCTGTATTCGTCCAAGGTGTGAACGTCTGTTTTTGTGGCGTGATTATCAATATAACCTTTATTTGCAACCATATACCACGAGGTCTTACGCGATTTTCCGTGACAATTTTTTTTATCGCGTTTTCATAACAATAGAGGTGAATTTTTCAGCAGGGTCTAACTCTACGAAGATTGTTCATGCTTATTACGACTGCTCGAATTTCACAAATTATTCTTTCAGGATTAATAATCAATTCTACGATTACGAAATAGCAGGTGGAACAAATAAAATAAAACAACAAGCTGAGTGGAATTGAACTGTAAATATCAGGCAGCCGACTGAGCGTGCCGTAACTACGCTAAACTATTTTTACCCCCACGGGGTGGGGGTAAAAATGTGGAATGACCAAATATAGAACGACAAAGATTTCGAAACGACAGAATTATGAACTCTTAAAATAACGGAGGTTAAAATATTCGAAATTTTATCTTTCGACTGATAAAAAAGGGAATGACTATAAATCGAACCATCATTTATTGGAGAGGTAACTTATTCAAAAAAGAATATTCAGATTGTTTGCAATTCGGAACATAAAAATACAGAATCGAAAAATGTAGAACACCCATATCTCCGAAACAGGAAATAGCGAGTGTCTAATAGGCGTAATACCGTTGTTACGTCCCCGTGAACTTATCGAATCTTAGAGAGGACGCAACACGGTGTTGACTTCGCTTTCGGGTCAAGACAATTAAGTCCTTTACCCAGGGACGGAAGTCACGTCTTTGATATGGGAAGAATGACGGTTGGATAATGCGTTGGTCTTGAGGAAGATCGAATAATACGAGAGTTTTGCATAAATGCTTTTCTAACTCTATTTATTTCCAGATAATTCGCCGTTTGTTCCATTCGTTGCAATGGTCTTCTAATAACCGTGGTTATAATTTATTTTATCGGTGTTATCGTTTTGAGATTCGGATTATGGTTGTTACATTTTCTCCATGGTTATAATGTTCACACCGTGATTACATGGAAATTAAATAGTTTAACACGTAAGTCGAGCGATTTATAATGTTCGCACAATGGTTACACGAGATTAAATAGTTACAACATTTACACACGATTAAATAGTTGAAATGGTAGCAATGTTCAAGATAAGAATATAGTTCTTTGAAGGTAATTGATTACAGCGGTTGTGGTTTTAGATTTAGGCTGTATTCGATAATTAAAACAGATGTTGCAGAGTCTTGAGGTTGAAAGATACGGTGGTGATGCAAGGGTTTAGATTTGGTAATTTCATTACTTCGTGATGGCTGAGACTTCTTTTGAGTTTGTTTGGGTTCAGTGAACCTTGCTGAATTTCAACTGGTAGACTTCGGTGACGGTACCTTTAGCCGTAAGGTTGAGACTGAGAGAGCGACTGCTGGACTGGTACCATTTCGATGACTGCTGCGACTGGCTGCTTGTTCACGACGACTTAGTCTTCGGACTTGATGTTGAGATTGAGACTGATTGGCGTAACTTTAGCCGCGAAGTTAAAATCGAGACTGCACACGTTGGCACTTTGACTGAGACTGCTTGATTGAGATTGAGACTGAGACCTCGACCATGAGGTCTAGATGGAGACTGAGACTTTGACCGTGACTGACTAATACGTAGCTCCGGCCACGGGGTTGAAGTCGAGACTGAACCGAACGATCGAGACTGGAGATTGACCGCGACCGACTAATACGTAGCTCCGGCCACGGGGTTGAAATCAAGACTGAACTGAACTCGTTGAAACTTGAGACAGACGGATTGAGACTGGAGATTGACCGCGACTGGCTGCGGCGTAACGCCGGCCACGGGGTTAAAGTCAAGACTGAACTGAACTCGTTGAAACTTGAGACAGACGGATTGAGACTGGAGATTGACCGCGACTGGCTGCGGCGTAACGCCGGCCACGGGGTTGAAGTCAAGACTGAACTGAACTCGTTGAAAGTTAAGACAGACGGATTGAGACTGGAGATTGACCGCGACTGGCTGCGGCGTAACGCCGGCCACGGGGTTGAAGTCAAGACTGAACTGAACTCGTTGAAACTAGAGGCTGACGGATTGAGACTGGAGAGTGACCGCGACCGGCTGCGGTGTAACGCCGGCCACGGGGTTGAAGTCAAGACTGAACTGAACTCGTTGAAACTTGAGGCTGACGGATTGAGACTGGAGAGTGACCGCGACCGGCTGCGGCGTAACGCCGGCCACGGGGTTGAAGTCAAGACTGAACGCTGCTGTGGTCCCGGTCCTTCCTTTTATACCCCTTTTTGAGGGTGGTCTTCTCTCGAAAGGTCTTCCACGTGTCGGTAATCTTGAGAGACTTCCCTCTCAAATCCTTGGTAATTTCACTAAGAGGTTCTCCTCGTGTCGGTACTCGTGGTATTCCTTCGATTTCTGGCATAGTCGGTTTTACGATCCTTCGGATATTAATAATCGTGGGTCAGAGGTGCCTCCTTTTATAGTTCAGTCGGTGGCTGTGATATCATCGGGTTTTGTGTCGGCTAAGCATTTTCTTCTTTTTCAACCTGTGCGAGGGGTGATTCGGCTGATTCCGATGTTCAAGGTACCCTCGGACTTTTATGACAAAGCTCGCCTTTCTGGCGCCGATAACTTTCATGAAGATTATTCAGATGCTTCTTGTAGGTATGAGCTGAATACCAATATCAGATATAACTTCATTTAGCTGATTTTCGTTTACGAGGTGCTTTAAGTTTTACGACAAGCGTGCCTTTTTGGTGTTGCTTGTTCTTAACTAGAATATTCGTGTGTCTCTTGTAGGCTTGGGCACGTGCTGTAGGAGACAATGTTTCGCGGGGTGGTTCGGTCAATCGATGGGGTGACTGCAGTTAGCTTCCCAGTAGCGTGATGGTCCAGGGATAATTTGTAGTGGGGTTGGGGTGGCGCCTGTCGCAAGTAGGCTTTGCGCCGGTGGTAAAAACCGTGGTGGCCTAGTAATTCTGGGAGTGCAGATTTTTATAGCTACGAGAAGGGGTTTCTTTTCCCTCTCCGATATTCCTATATCGTATTGATTCGCGCTTCCACGTGTAACCCGTCCAAGGGGTGGTCTGACTCAGAGGTGACTCTCGTTGTGGTACATGTGGCGGGTATTGTTCGAATTCCCGGTTTTACGATCCTTGAGCGCTGGTCCAAGTGAGTCGGTGGAGGCCTTGCTTTTGAACGACAAAACACGCCTTTTCGGCGCCGATAGGATATGATCCTTGGATATTGTTCCATGTGGGTCGGTGGCGGCCGGGGATGACCAACCTCGCCTTTTCGGCGCCAATAGTTTGTATATAGAATACTCTCAGATGCCTCTTATAAGCTGGGGCTCGTGCTGAGAGCGTCAGTAGTCCGCGAGGTGGTTTGGTCGGACGATGGGGTTAACGAAGTTGATTTTCTGGTGGCGTGGTGGTCCAGGTTTAGTGGAGTTATAGAGTGAGTGTGGTGAAGCGGGGCATAACGTAACACCGTCTATGGCGAAAAGCAATATATCGAAACGCAAAATGTCGATGGCCCGAAATGTCGAACGCCGAAAGGTCGAACGGCCAAAATGGCGAACGTGGTGAGGCCCGTCACGTGGGACGACTGTCTTACGATATTTTAGCGGGCAGACCGCCAGCGCCATCTCGCAGCTTCACTCTGAGGCGCAAATAACATATTGCTCGATTTGCCATTCGGGCCGTTCTACATTTTGACCCTCCGCGATTTCAACCACTCGACTTTTTGGCCGTTCGCTTTAATGATTTTCTGCATTGTGAACCATCGCCATTTTTTATTCGGAGAATTGTCGTCTCGAATTATTTGGTGTTATGCATACAGGCCCATCGATTTTATGTTTTTCGAAATTTTATTAAATCTGATTTTTATTTTCCGCTATATATCAACTTCCGCGATGTTCATATTCGTAATTGTTATTTTCGACTTCACAGACTCTAGTAAGATTGACCTATCTATATTCGAACATTCGTCATTTTCGAATTCGACATTTTGGCCCATCTGCATATCGATCGTTCGACATTTTTCCCCCCACCCTATAAAACCTCAATTACAATTATTACAATGGTAATCATGTTTCTTTTGAATGGACACATTTATTGCTTTCGTACATATCAGATTACACGACAATACAATAAATAAAGTCAGGGCGAACGGCGCATGCACTGCGGTCAGGGGGGAAATAGACAAGTGCTGTTTCTCTCTTCGTCACACACCACTTTCCTTTAGCATCGCGCACCAAGCGGTCAAAATTGGAATAAAAATCAGAGTTGCTAAGTGTGCCTACCCCTACTAACGTAGTTATCGTAGCTGTATGTAAGGCCGTGGTGGTAATGGGGACTACGGATTCTACTCTACAGCTGTAGGCATACATCCCGTGTGTGCATGTGTGTGCGCGGATATACTCATTCTACCACGCGGGACGAGCCGCTTGAGCTATAGGCCGACATCACACTAACAAGGGGAGGCCACGACGTCCGGATCAGGGATTTTCTTCAAACCTTGTATATTTTTAGTAGTCCATTAGGACAACATAATGTGCAAGTAGCAAAGCTACTTAGGTGTTTTCGAGAAAATCGCAAGAGTCTTACGCAACTAATATCTACCGGTGCGTAGCGACACTGAACACGAGACGGCGGCGGTCAAGTGGTTAACGTTCAATGTCCGTAATTGGTGGATCGCTGGATCGAGTCCCGCTCGTGTGATTTTTCTTTTTTCAACACTGATCATATTCTTTCATATATATTACAATTCAAAGGTCATATAATGAAAAAATACGTGTATTTGCATGAATCTTTATCGAATTTCCAATATTATTTGGCTGTTTACTATTTTTTATTATTACAACAGCTGTTATATTTATAATTATCGACAAGTAAACGACCAAACGAATAAAGTTTTCCTCAAAGTGTATGCCTGTCGAGATTTGCGAAATCCCTTATACCTGAAAGCGGGTAATTTAACCGCGGCTGTTGTGCACGCTTCGACCTGCAGACACAGATTTCAAAGGATGGCCAGGAAAGGAGGGCCAGGCTTGGAAAGCGGAAGTCAAAGATCGATAAATAAAGGTGTAAATAATTTTATTCAATAATACAATGAGTTACAATATGTCAGAATGTGAGGTTGTGCTTTCGACAATTAATCCTCGGATGTGCTATCGACATTACAAGTTGCAGGATGATATTTTTCATACAGATCTGCAGGTCGAAGCGTGCGCAACAGTTTCAGGTACGTTACCCGCCTTCAGGTATAAGGGATTTCGCAAATCTCGACAGGCATACACTTTGGGGAAAGCTTTATTCGTTCCGTCGTTTACTTATCGATAATTATAAATATAATAGCTGTTGTAATAATAAAAATTAGTAAACACCCAAATAACATTAGAAATTCGATAAAGATTCATGCAAATTCACGTATTTTTTCATTACATTACCTTTGAATTGTAATATATATGAAAGAATATGACCGGTGTTGGAAAAAAAATCACATGAGCGGGACTCGACCCAGCGATTACGGACATTGAACGTTAACCACTTAACCGCCGCCGCCTCGTGCTCGGTGCCGCTACGCACCGGTAGATATTGGTTGCGTAAGACTCCTCTTGCGATTTTCTCGAAAACACCTGAGTAGTACGCCTTGCTACTTGCACATTATGTTGTCCTAATGGACTACTAAAAGTATAGAAGGTTTGAAGAAAATCCCTGCTCCGAACGTCGTGGCCTCCCCTTGTAAGCCATTCTACCGGAGCGTTTTTTAGAGATCTATAGTGTATGCGTAGTATAAGACTTATATCACACTATACATCCCTTTACAATGCATCGTATAGTGCGAAACCAACTGTACAGACACCGTCGAAGCCAGCCCAAGTACACCGAAGAGTTTCGAATACACAGACACCCACACACACATTTAGGTATACTCTTTGGTATACATCTACTGCCTTTGGCCCTAGCCTGCGGCCGACGTTCTTTGGCAACTCATGGGTTACATGACTGCAGTATTTTATATCACATCATTTGTGTTTGATTCAGAGTATTGTTTCAAATATGCCGAAATCAGGTGCCGATAGAACGAAAAAGTAGCGTGAAACAAATCATGCCAGTAACAAAACAACAAATGAACTAGAAAACACACAAAGAAAAAGTGAATTGAACTGCGTTCCCGAATACTCTGCGAGGAAAAAAGATCTTCCTAACCTCCCAGCTTCTACTCAATCACAATTCGCAGATTACTCAGAGACTCCTCCTTCGCGGCCATATCCCGATGAGGCACCAACGAGTGCAATTGCTCGTTCAACTGGTGGCAGAGATTCTCATTTCAATAACGGTTTATCGTCAAAATCAGGTGCCGATAGGACGAGATTGTGCCCTGAAAAGAAACGTGCAAATGAGAAAAATGCGAGTGAACCAAACAGGAAAAGCACAAAAATTAGTATTGGAACGTGTGCGAGAATGCCGGGCGAGGAAAAAAGCACTTCCCAACCTACCAGCTGTTCAATCAGAATTCGCACATGTCGCAGTGATTCCTCCTCCACTGCTGCATCTCCATGAGGCGTCAACGAGTACAATGACTCACCCAATTGGTGGTAGTCATTCTCGTTTAAATGATGGTTTATCGTACAAAAACTTCATGATGAATAGAAATGCTCATCAAATTTTTGAGAAACAACTTTTGAATAAACCGTTCGGTTTTTTGTGTTTTGTCTGCGATCGGCGATGGTTTGAAAATTATTTGAAAATTTTACCGCCTAAATATGTTAAGACTCTTCGTGAAACATTCCCGGAAATAAATATGAATAATTGGTAAGTGCGAGGAGCTTTCGTTTTACTGTCTTTTAGTAGAAGTCGCATTACTAATTTAGCCACACTTAATGTATTTGCATATCCGGAAAGACCAGCCTACATGCCTAAACTTGATTTCATCTCAAAACGACTCATTTCTCCTCGTATTCTATTTATTCAGATTTGGTGATTGCGACACGTGCATGGGCAATATAGAATTTTAGGACAAATAATCAACGTTCCTGTGGATATAAATACGACGGTTAGACAATTGCCACGAAATATTGATGATGTAACAACGTACACATGAAGAGAAAGAAAACTCACCGCTCAAGTTACCTAACGGGTTTGGTTAACAAGAGTAATATCAAATTCTAGCTGAGACATTTAGTAGCGGGACCTCTTTAAAAAATGTACGACACCAACGTCGATGGATCTCTTTTCGCCGATCACAACGTTGCCACTGAAGTTCCCACAGACTAGATGAATGAAATATCTGCGATGAGACAAATATCTGCAAATGGCCCCGGTTGAGAGGAGTTTACCGCACATTCTAATGTTCGATAACCACGCCGAGGAACTATCTTTTCCAACAATTTACTTTGGACAATTTCGAACAATCTGGGAAGGATTACGCCATTCCTGTTTGTTTCAAGCGAGCTGAGCAGGTCTATCCGGCAAGAAGTAACACCTGGTCACATACTTTATATGACCATGAAGATAATGAGGTTAAGGGTTCATGACATTCTTACTGTTGCGTTCAAAAGCGTTGGCAAAAATACAAATATTACTCGACAACAAGCTGAATCAGAAGAGCGCTTGAATAATTGCATTAAGAGTAATCTTGCCCTTTTACGTTGCATACGAAATTCGACATGGTATTGGGCTCAGGGCTGGAATAAATTACTTAAAACATGCTGATAAACGATGAAGCAGAATTTTCTCAAAAAGCAGCAGCCGAATTCAGTTTCATTGAAAAGAGTACACGCATAAATGAAGATGCAGTTGCTTGTGGTGTATACTTTAATAAGTTCGTTAACGAACTGATATGTATTCTTCAGTCCAAGAAATCCAGCCCTTTCGGTAATATAGGGTGGTTTACTATTTTAAACGAATTGAATGCCAACGCCGTGGGAGTTCATCAACAAAATCAGTTCAGTTTCGACGGTTGAATCATCCAGAAACTTCAAATTACAGACTCACAAACAACATTTACATGCTACAAAAAGTATCTGCAATTGCACGTCGGAAATGTATATTTGAGGCACCGTTTACGCCATGCCGCGCTACTACAATACTGACGCCAATAAAGAACACGGATCCAGGATTTCCAGAATATGCACAATATTACAGGGAAAAGAGAATAAATCTGGAGAATTAATGATTATACGGAAATAGATGCGTTTTACACAGAAATCCGAATAACTTCAGATGCAGATTATTTAAATGTTTTTCGTGCCGGACCTTCCAGTCCAAGAGTTTTAAATTAAATATGGACATTTAATTAATCACAAAAGAATACTCATGTGCTGCGTATGTAGTGATATCAACAAAACTAATAGAGGCATAAGTAATCTTTAACGTAAAATTGTTTAAATTTTGGATGAAAATCCGGAATTTGATATCATCGAGATTGATCATGCTTAACACTGTTGAAGCATGGAGTCAGGAGGCAGCTTGGTACTTGTTACGAGAGCCTATGGCAAAGACTTTGTCCATTGTGGTTTATATTCCAACAGCATGGCCAATGGCAAGCAAAGCAACACGTATTAGACGGACCCCAAACAAACTCGATGTAGTGGACGCTGAGGACGATTCGACAAACATTTGGTACCAAAATTGGTTCCACAAATATGAAAAGACACCTGATGTTTTGGAAAACGTCACACTTGTTCAGTTCGTCGATCATAATACGCGAAACACACAGGACAGCTACACACAGAGGAAGGAACCTCGCATAATACGGTATAGAAAGTACGACATAACCGCAGATTTGAATCAGTGCAAACGCGAAATGGTAACTTTGCATCGACTTTTTCGAAGTGAAGGAAATGAAGTTCTCGCTGAAATGAAATTCGTCGAGATTTACGATGAAAATGAAGAGCTGATTTTGGAGCGACGTAAAGAGTGTGAATCGAACTTGGATATTCGAAAAAACAATTGAAATATGCAAGGGATAATGTCGTGAACATGGCCTAATCCTTTTCAACAGTTTTACAACGCAAAATTCGAAATGAATAATGGTATTCGATTAGCAACGTTAAACAAACTTGGTGTCATTGTGGGAAAACGAGAAAAATTGATCCCCAACGAACAATTCCGTGCATATATGAGAATTACAAATGAAAAATAGAAAGGACTATCGATGCGTGAGATTTTAAATGTTTTGTATCCAAATCGAACTCCATTTCAAATTTTTCACTGGACTAGCCGGTTCTGTCAAAACATTCGTAGTTAAACTTTTGATGGAAATTCACAACCGTTTTACTGATACGGATGGCTACTACATCACTTGTGCTTCGGCTGGAAAAAGCTGTACAATTGTCCACACAGAATTGGAAATTTCCCTTAAAACTGATCCCGTTATCGATTGGAGTCGCTCAGCATTACAGGAGCCGTTTCAAATATGTGCAAGTGTTAATTATCGATGAGATCAGCATGATTGGTGCGGGACGACTTTCTCAAACCGATGCGAGGTTGAAGCAAATTACTGGCAATTTTGCGTTACATTTTGGTGGCGGGGATATCATTTTGATCGGTGACTTGCGAAAGTTACCTCCTGTGAGAGCAACACCAATTTACAAATAAGTGAAATGACGAATTGCAGATTCAACTTTGTAGCGCGGACTTCACTTCTACGAATTAGACCTCATTGTCATCGTCAAGCTAATGCGGTTATCTTGTCATTGTTGACAAAAATTGGTAACGTTGTGCCATCGGAACCGGCGAACCTACAATTAATTGAATCACGTTTTTATTCTAACGAAGAAGCAGATCGACTCTCTTCAGGTAGAGCACGAGTGTTCTTGACGAATAACTCTGTTAATGAATGTAATCAGTAAATTTTAGGTACTGCTAAAAACAAAATTGTCTCCATAGCAGAGGACGTTTTCGCTGATTGCCGAAACGCAGTACAAGACGCATTTGCACGCGAAAAAGTACATAAAATGTCAGTCATAGACACTGGAGGTTTGCGTTACGAAATAACACTTGTGTTAAATGAATCGTACATTATAACAACTAATGTGGATGTATCATATAGCTTAGCAATCGGTACTCTGCGTACATTGGTCCATGTTGAGACTGACGATACCGGCGAAGTAACTCGTGTGTGGTTAGAATTTCCGGCCTCACCTAAAATTGGTGGAGAAATGAGAAAAAACGCTGCGGCAGACATGCAAGCCAATGGTATAGTCGCACAGCTGTTCCTCTCGGACGAAGAACTTCTACTATTCCGATAAATGATAACAAAACTATGGTCGTTAAACGGAATTGTATTGGTATTGTATTGGTATTGTATTGGAATTGTATTGGTATCGACTTGTGCCATGACATTTGACAAATCTCAAGGTAGAATTTTTCGGGAGATAGTCTATGAATATCATAAAACGCGTTCTCAAAAACTCTTCTACGTGGCATTGTTGAGAGTAAAAAGCATCCAAGAATTTTATATCGTCTCAAAATATAATGAGAACTTACTCTACCATGGACGACAAGGAACAACATCAATGGTCAGTCTCCAATACGAACTTCCTAGGCTTTCCCTCAATCCATTGATAACTCTGAGCAAAACACTAACAGACTTTATCGGTAGTAGACCAGGACTATCAATGATCACCCTGAACTGTCATAGTCTCCGAGCTTGTTCCTAGTATCTAAACGACGTAGTAGTGCAACGATCCAAAATCTTACCACTTTCAGAAACGTGGCTCGCGAATGAAGAAGCGGTGGACATACCCAACTTCAATTGTATGGTCCATTTGAAACGTCCCAATATAAGAGCTGGTGGTGTAGCAATTCTCCAGAATTCTAAGGATACAGCAAATATTTTTATGCAGCATTTGAATCTCGATTTACAACAAATGAACTCGTCTAAATTTATCTTCATTTAGAGAAATTTGCGCAGCTGAATCTACTACATACTAGCTCACGCACAGAATATACTACGGGATAAAGGACTATTATTGATACAGTTTTCTCACGTCATTTACCCACATTGGAATCAAGACTTTTTATAGCATATTTAGTTATCATGAACCTATTAAATCGTTTTTAGCTTTCCAAGATCCGGAAAGCACCGAGTGATATGATCAACCATATGATAATATGTATTTTATTAAATACAACTAACATGTGGCCTGCCTGGTCGAACAGAAAGTAAACAAAATTCTTTTAGACGCCTACTTACGTAGTTTCACTTTTGTCGCGGGGAGTATCCACACGTACCAGTTTCTTTTAGTAATATTCTTTTCTTTTCATTTATCTTATGTGCTTTCTACTCTGGCCACGATAATACATAAATATTTTTTCACGATACGAGTGAAAACAACGGTTCCGCTTCACATTGTAAATCGATCGTGAAAAGTTGACGACTGATGTCTTTTCAATTTTGGCAGGTACCGCCTACGTTGACTGTGAGACCGGCGCGTAAGAATTGCTCACCCAAAGCACCCGAGAAGAAGTTGACGACAAAGATTCCCGACAAGGAGCAAGGTAAGTGTCAGCGTGAAACTAATACGCACCGTTGGTTTTTTTTCTTCTTCAATACACTTCGTCGCCATATTACCGATCGAGGCGATCGACGCGCGCGTTTCATTCCGATACTTGTCAGCACTCATAAATTCAGTGACGTAAAACTGAGAAATCCGACCTGGATAATGCAACACTTACGGAAATTAGAGAGCCACCGTCGAAAATTATACAAAGGTTAACTATTCTGCAAGATGAAAATTACTGCACTAGTGATGTATGCATACATGCTGGGGTATATTTATCGATCTACCAACGCTTACATGCATACGACATAATAAATTAATAACGTTAAGACGACGCAAAATTCAACATAAAAATCAAAAAAGAACATTATAACAAACATTACAATTGATCAAGGAGTCCGGCTAATATAACCACCCGAAAATCAGGGTTAAAAAAATTGAACGAATGCGTAAGTAGATTGAAAAATCGTTTGGACATTTATTCGATGTACATCAACGAATTTGTGTACCGAACTTTCATTTAAAAACGTTAATAAGTAAGGAAGTTATAGCAAATTTCGTGGAGAACCTTTGGACGTAAGGGACTCAACCATGTGCTTGATTTTGGCCATCCGGTTGATCCGAAACAAAAAAAAAACTTTTTTTCTTCTCAAAACAGATAATACTGCCTAAGACTTGACCGTGCTTTTTTTTATTATGGTCTTTCAATGATAAAAAAAATTGTCATTTTTTCCGGTATTAAATGACATTACGTCTTCATATTAAAATGCCCGAAAAAAATGACATCTAAAAAACTAACGCAAACGTATATTAAGAAGAAAAACGTCAATCAATACTAAACCACTATTACCCTAATAAATAATAAGTGTTTCACATTTCAAGCTAATCTGTTCATTAGATGTGGTGAAATCGAGTACACCATTTAAAAAAACATAGTTTCGAGAAAGACACGTTCAAAGTTTTACTAGTAGTTCTATCGTTGTAATAATAAGTTTACCTTCAATCTGCGATTCCTGCACCGCATGTTGTATCTTCCTCTTCACTTCAAGACGGAGGGACACCCGACGCGAAACTCCGACGCGGCCCCGGCTCGAGTCGGTAGGGCAGATCGAGCTCGCACGAGCTACTACTCTCTACCGCTACATGTCACAGCACGCGTTCGTCTCGAATGCGTTCGTTCCAAACGCACGCTGCGACCGAATCGCGGGCCACCTTGCGACGAGGCTTACATTGTATTGTTGTGCCTCGACGCAACGTGTGTGTGCTCGTGTGTCGGTGACATTCTCTACGCCGGACGCACGCGGTTGAAGATTGTTTTTTTTTCCTGCATGCTGTCCCTTCGCAGCGAGTACACACTTCGTGTGGGTATATACACGTATATACCCACACGCTGACCCACGGTCAATGTCGACAAAGAATTTTGTTTTCTTTGTCAACGCCGAATTCGCACGAAATTCGAGATCATGGAGAATCTCAATTTCGTAGCAAGAGTTCTTGCTGGCGGCTTGCGCTTTTCTGCAGCGAGATAATTGTTCAAAATTAATTATTTTTAACAATTATCACATTAACAAATGTGCGGTACGTCCTATACCTCTCAGAAAAAATGATTGCTGCTTACGCGCTGCAAAAACCATCGGTAAAAATTACGCAAAAACAATTGTTTAAAGAATAATTTTTCGATTTTTCCTCCATCATGGGTATGATTGGTAGATACGGTATTTTCTGTACCTCTCAGTCAGCAAATACGATTGCTGCTGACGCGCAGCAAAAAACAAGGGTAAAAGTTTTACAAAAAAATTGTTGAAAAAATTGTTATTGTACTCATTCTCGATAATGAGTATGCTCGGTAGATACGGTATGTTCTATACCTCTCAGTCAGCAAACATGATTGCTGCTTACGAGCTGCAAACAACAACGGTAAAATTTACGCAACAACAATGATTTAAACAATTATTTTTGCATTTATTCGCGATCACAGGTATGATCGGTCGATACGGTATGTCCTATACCTCTTAATCAGAAAATATGATTGCTGCTTACGCACTGCGAAAAATAACGCTAAACATTACACAAAAATAATTGTTAAAAAAATTATTGCATTTATTCTCGATCATGAGTATGATCGGTAAATACGGTATGTTCTATACCTCTCAGGCAGCAAATATGATTGCTGCTTACGCGCTGCAAAAAAACAACGGTAAAAAATACACAAAAATAATTGTTAAAAAAATTATTATTGCATTTATTCTCGATGATGAGTATGATCGGTAGATACAGTATTTTCTATACCTCTCAGGCAGCAAATATGATTGCTGCTTACGCGCTGCAAAAAACAACGGTAAAATTTACACAGCAAGAATTATTTAAACAATTATTTTTGCATTTATTTTCGACCATGAGTATGATCGGTAGATACGGTATGTTCTATACCTCTCAGTCAGAGGTTCAATTTTTTATAAATAAATTATAACATTTTTTACTTAAATAGATATAATCAATATTATCAATTTATTATTTAATATAAATTATAATAAAAAATTTAAGATTAGCCCTAAAATTTTTAATAATTAAAATTTTGATATAAAATAAAATAAAAAATGATCTGAATGAAATTAATTTATTAAAAAACTAGATATCTTAATATTCGAGAAAAAATCATAAAATTTTTATTAAATTAACCCTGATACAAAAGGTGATTAAAATCAATAACTCATTTATTCATATAAATATTTAATTTAATTTAATATACATTACTATTATATAATTTTATTTTTTACCAAACAAACTAAAAGCAACATTTATTTTAATTATTTTTTTTTATAAAAAATTAAACGTTTATATATATATATATATATATATACACGGAGGGGAATCTCGAACAGGAAGCCTTCGAAATGGGGAAAAGACTTTTTAAGGAGTGAGATGCAGTCAGGCGTGAAAAAACGAGCATTTTCAATCATTTTTTAAATATTAATTAAGTTTGTTTTACAAAAGTGGTTACACAGACTCTTTATATTATATTTCAACTTGACTTGTACAAATTTTCAAAGAAAAATATTGATTATTCATCAAAATATCGCCATCTTTGTCGGACCCCGTTCGGCATGTAGTGCTTTGCGGTGACCATCATAAAATTTTACTGGATCTGAAATTTAAAAAAAATTATTACTTCAATAATAAATCTAGTCCTTAATCGAAGCTTTATTTTTTTTCAATAATTGACAAAATGGCGGCTTCCGACAGATGACTTTCGATTTCCGATAAAAAAATCGCTCGTTTATTGTTAAAAAGATATAAATTTTCAACAACAATAAAAATCCTTTGATTAAGGACTAGTTTTTAATGCTACCAATAAGCACACCAAATTTCATCAAAATCCGTCGAGTAGTTTTTGAACTATAGTGACCACCGACTTGAAAAACATAGTTTCAAGAAATACGCGTTTAAAGTTTTTCGATGTGGATACGGTATTATATGCTCGTAAAATTTTGAGCTCGATGGACGAAGCTAAGCTTTTTTTATGTATTTTGATCCGCTGAATCCGAATGTCACAATTTTTTTACCGAAAAGTCGAGCATTCAATTGTTTGTAGCCAATTGTTAAAACAATCTTTCAAAAAAAGAAAGTTTTTCGGGATGAATTATTTTATAAAAATATTTTGGGCAATTTTAAAACGAAAGTATTCTTTATAAAATTTTGCTTAAGTTCATAGTTTTTGAGTAATACATTTTTGAAAATTTCTAAAAGAGTTTTCCAATTTTATACTTGATTTATGTATAGAAATACTAAATAAAAAATTACTTCCATCGAATCCTCAATTCCTGGCCCATACAATAAGGCTTCTGCCGATGTGGAAGCTTCCAAAATATCAATTTGTTGTTGTCTTTGAAGCATTCAGCCTTCCCGGGTATTATCGTTTGCGCGTTTGTTAGCCACGTCTATACGTTGAGAATAGACGTCAATCGTACGAAGAACTTGTTCTTCGCAGAACACAGAATCCTTCGCAGCGAGCCGATGAAGATCTCGCTGGAAGGCACGCAAACATCCCGCTGTGAGATGCCCATAAAATGTGCCAGCATGGATCTCATGGCACAGCACCGATATAGTGTACGTGCCAGCATCTTGCTGCTGATGATAAACTTTTGTGCTTTGCAACGAGCTTGCCATTATCCTGCTGCAAGGTACCTGTCGATGGGGCCTGCTAAGGACTTGTTCTTGGCAAATCACAGAATCCTTCGCAGCGAGCTGGTAAACATCTCGCTGGAAGGCACCTGTCGAATGCGGTTGCGAAGAACTTGGTCTTGGCACGCCACTATATGTTTTATAATGGACGTGCGAAGACCCCGCTGCGAGATGCTTATAGAATATCTCAGCGTACCCTGTATCAGTACCGTGCAGCGAGATCCATATCTCGCTGCACGGTACCGATAAAGGGTACGTGTGAAGATCTTGCTGCAGATGACAAATTTTTGTGCTTCACCGTTTGCCAACGAGGAAAAAGAGAAGCCTGTGCAATGAGCTAGCGAAGCACTTGTGTAATGAGTCACTGGAGGTCTTCTTACAAAGTGAGTGTCCGTCTCAGAGATCTCCACCGACGGAGCTTGCTGAGACCCCGACAAGAGGAACGGTGGTTTGCCGCTACCTTTGTACGCTTAGCGAAAGACGCCAGATCTCCGGAGGCTCCGTTATACACAAAAATATTTCATCGCACTGGTCGCAGTCTTTTTAAACACGTCCGCAACTTTAAAATTAGTTAACTCTATTTGTTGAGATTTGTAAGGCTCAGGAAAAATATTTTTTTAAATTTCATACATAACCTCAGCAAATAACTGTAGCTCGTCGGATACATCGCCCCGGTGATTCGTTCCGAGAAAATATCCGCAATCGTCGAACTTGATATCGCATGAAAATGTCGTTTTGACGCAGTGGCGTAGCATGGAGTTTGCCGCCCGGGGCCAAACCTAAAATTTGTGTGATAATATGTCAATATTTCAAAAGGATTAAAAATAAAACGTCTTTCTTAAATAAAAATTTCATTCTGCGTGTTTTTTGCAACGCGAACTCCTCAATACAATGGTCAATGTTAATTTGTACCTCTTGTTCGATTGCCAAGATGCCTAGATTTGTTAGTCTCAACGTTGACATGGTAGATCTTAAATAATTTTTAATCAATTTCAATTTCGAGAAGCTTCTCTCACAACTAGCATTACCGATAGCAGCTGTAAGAAATATTCGCAGCATTACAACAATGTTAGGTAACCCTTCTTCAAGTTTGGACTCAATAAGCCCAGTGGCCCGGAATCAATAAGTTATTTTTTACAGACCGTTGTAGCTACGAAAGCTCGTGGACGCGCACATTCAAGCTTAAACTCTTCTTTGTCAATATCTTGAGGAGCTTGGTCGAGGTTGCACTCGTTGTCATCGATGCCCAATATTATTGCAGACCTTAGGAAGGCATATTTTTCCGCAATATTCTGGAGCTGCTGGAACCTTTCTCGAATCTCAGCAATTACTCTATCTAACGAAGAAAACATTTTTCGTCTTGAATCATCTTCATGCGATAAGCGAGCATCTCTACTTCCGTCGCCAACAATGGGCTTCCTCCTGACGCGTCTTGGATATTCAATAGAAATGCCAAGTTCCTCACACAAGCCTTTAGCGTAACTTAAAGCCTCATCTACGGACTCATTTCGTGTCTCTTTCAATAACGTCTGTAACGCGCTTATTTTCTGAGTACACTGGTGTACGTTAAGTCCCTCCGTTTGCAAATACTTTTGGGCATCATTCACTTCACGCAGCACCGGTTGCCAGAGGCCCAAGAAACATAGAAATGAAAATGTTTGCATCGCGACTAACAAAGTTCCTGCGACCGTCCGTATGTTGAAGCTTTCGTCTGCTTGTGTTAACATCTCTAGCGTGGTTAAAATTTCTTTGTAGTGCTTTCGTGTCATGTTTACCGCATCGCCTCTGGCGCTCCAACGTGTGTCCTGAACCCTCTTCAAACTCTTGCCTGTAGCAGCAATCAAAACCTCCCATCGGTGGGTGGACATAGAGAAGAAACCATAGCATCGCTCCAATGTGCCGAAGAAAGTTACTGAATTCACCTCCACCGAAGCGGCATGTAGGCAAACTAGGTTTAGTGAGTGGTTTGCGCAGGGCACAAATTCGGCATTAGGATTGATTTCTTTTATTCGTTGCTGCACACCTGTGTGTCTTCCGGCCATCGTAGCAGCATTATCGTAAGCTTGCCCTCTACAATTCATAATGTCAAGTCCATCAGCGGCGAGCTTACTTAGCATCATCTCACTAATACCTTCGGCCGTTTTGTTTCTTGTTTCAATGAAATCTATAAAAGATTCCACTACCTGTACTTCCCGATTCTCAATCATCACGTATCGTAATACTTGGCTCGTTTGATCTTTGTGGGAAATATCCGGCGTACTGTCGAATATCATGGAATAATACTTGGCTTTTTTTTATTTGGCCTAACATTTTTTGGCGAACATTATTCCCAAAGATCTCAATAAACTCGTTTTGAGTTTCTGGTGACATATAAGTAAGAGATATTTTTTGGTCCATTTGTATTCTCACTAAATGTTCTCGGAGAACTTGATCGTACTTTGCCAGTAGATGCACCAGTTCTAAAAAGTTGCCTCTATTGGCACTGGTGTCATCTTCCCTGTGGCCACGTAATGCCAAATTTTATTTCGCCAGGAATCTTATTATATCAAACATTCTAGTTAGAATTTCATGCCATTTTTTAATGTTTTGTGCGACGACTTCTTGCTCTTTTTTATCAGTAGTCTGTCCTTTTCGAAGCCTTGTTTCTAGTTCCTTCCATTTGTAAAAATGTTGGTTATGTATACCGCTTGATTCATGATTGGCGACTTTGGGATTCAGTTTCAACCAAGTATTAAATCCCTCGGAGGAGTAAAACTTTGATTCGTTCGGTGAGCTTGCATTCTCAAACAAACGACAACAGAAGCAAAACAATGATGCTTTTGAAGGAGAATAAACCATCCATGTGCGTAAAACTTTTTCGCCATTTGTCAATGTGCGCCAAAACCATTCTTGCGTTAACCGCCTTGATAATACTTTCGGTGTGATAGAGTCCCTATCTGACACCGATTGAACCGTGCGTGGTACTGGTGACTCTTCAGCGAAGTCTGTATTAATGTGCTGAACGACTTCGGGACCATGCTGTATTAATAGCAATCGCATGCTTGAAGTTATATTTTCAGGCCATTTACCAATATCGTGTCCAACAATATCTGACCCAGTGGATGTGGTTACACTTTGTTCTGGTGTCGCAATTTCAGCAAGCGCATCGGAAGGACGCGTAGCGAACAAGTTCGTAGTATCAATCACACGTCCTAGCAAGTCATCAGTGTCGGGTACTTGAACTACTTCAGCTTCTTGTTGATTTTGGGCAGCACTAGCCTCTGAAAAACTCACACCGGATGGCCCTGGCGAACGTTTTGGCGTCTCCGAAGAAACTTTCACAAAATTTAGTATATTTTATTTCGAGTTTTACTTGCACAGCCTTTTCGGCTTTTTACAAGGCTCCACTTATATGTCCACCGCTCTACACTTGTTCCTTCTCTCCATCATCCCCCCTCCCCATTGCGGCCGCAGCCGACTTCCCCCTCTGTATTATATTCATCATGACATTTCTGTCATGGGTATAGGGAAACTGCGGAAAACCTATACCAATACAGCCGGTCACGAGTTCGCTTCCCAGCCTCGGAGCTAGTCGCGTTTCGTCGAGAAATAGCTCACAGGCTACAGCCATACCCATCCGACACACACACGTACCGGTCCGTGTGCGCGACATCAGTGTACAACTGGAGCTACGTCACGCCTGTGTTTTTATTTCTCGACGAAACTACGAGACGGTGATTCGAACCCGCGACCTCCCGATGTGTTGATTTCAGAGGCAAGCACGCTAACCACTAGACCAACACATCGGTTACAAAATTTAGTATAGCCCCTTCATTTTTTCTAAGAATTTCTTCCTTGGCTTTCTTCTTATTTCGATACGATACACCACTTTCTCTTACCCTTTTCATGTTTAGGTATGCTATAACGAAACAGAACGACGATAGAAATAAAAATCATATAAATAAAAAATATTAATTTAAAAATCACGTTTTTAAAACGCACTAAAAAGTATAAAATCATTTCTCGTAGCCCCATACCGATTTATAACCCAACACAGGTTGTCCTGAAAATGTGTGTTTGTGAATTTTTAATAGCTATGAAAATAATTGTAAGATATAAAAAAGAAAAACGTAGGGCGCATGCAATAGATAATAGTAAGGAGCGCAGGGCTAGCTGTCTTAACTAGCTGTCGTTAAGAAAACTCACACAACAGTTCATATAATTTGCAGGGCAATAAAATTGTTAGTGACTTTGCTGAACTATTCATGCATCAACTATTTATTGCACGCGGTTGACGTTTTTCTTTTTGAATCTTACAATCATTTTATAGCTATGAAAAATTCACAATCACACATTTTCTGGACAATCTGCATTGGGTTATAAAGCTGTATGGGGCTACGAGAAATTATTTAATACCTTTTAGTCCGTCTTAAAAACGTGGTTAAAAAAATGTATTTAAATAATTTTATTTTTTATTTTTCTCTTTCACAAAACTATATTTTTCTCTTTATTTATATTTTTTCACAATTTTTTCCACTTTCTCTTTCTCTTACACTTTTTATACAGGGTGTCCCAGAACTCAACGTCAAGCCGAAACGGGGTGACAGGATTGATTGTAACCATCATGAGAAAAATCAGAAAAAAATCTATCCCATGCAGTTTGAAAATTATGGGCATTTAAGAAAAACCTAGAAATTTGGTCAAACTGTAACCATTTTTCGGTTATTGTGGTTAATTTTTATTATTTTTGTTCATTTAAACTTTGGAACCGTAACCCTAAATAACATTTCTAGAATCACAGTCAAAAATAATGACACAATTACCCCAAGTTTCCTAGAATTAAGACTATTTGTTAAACTATGAATTTAAAATTTTTAAAATTTGTCTACTTTGAAAGGCCCTGCTTTGAAAAAAAAAGTACTAGAGTGCCTTAGCAAGTGCCATTAAAAGTTGGCGCATTTAATCAGGATTGTAAAATGGTACAATACTTGTTAGTTTCATGCTAAAAAAAACGAGTAAAAAAAATTAAAACCTCAAGTAACCCGATTTTTGCTAACCCATTTTACTCAGTTAAAATGTTTTTTATTCGCACAAGCTCCTGGTAGGTACTTAATTTTACGGCAAAATGATGAGAGAGATGGATAGTGGACATGTTTGCCATGAGTGAGCGAGACGGATAGTGACGCCACTTTTACCAAAGTCAACAAAAGTAAGTAAAATTAATAAAACAATGAAAAATCTTGACCTAGTTTAGGTTTATTGGAATAAAAGTCAGATACATAGGGAAATAACATTTTTGACGTGACAACGTCTTATAATTCGATGGAGCCGGCTGCACGCACGAAAAAGCATGACTCATCGCCGTTACCTCGCTCTGAGGCGTTCCATCTAAGGCTTGAAGTGTAAGCGAGAGCGCGGAACGAGCGACAAAGAGGCACAATCGGCCTCCGCGTTCGGCAGCGTTCGACAGCGTTCGACATCTGTCTCTCTCCTACTTGAGTGATGGCCTCTGCACACTGCGAGCGACGAGCGACGAGCGATGAGCGATATCCAATGGCAACGTCACTCTCATAGAGCATTTCCGTCATACTCGAGCTCTCATTGGATATCGCTCATCGCTTGTCGCCCATCGCGCGCAGTGTGCAGAGGCCATGAGCGATGCGTCCGCGTGGACAGCTGCTATACAATAATACATGTACATGTTTTCGTCAAGTATGAAGTGCAGTGAAAAGTGAATGTGGTGTCAATTGTTTATAGCAACGATAATTGCGGCGATAAAGGTAATGATTCTTTCGATATTAAATATATGTTCAGTGATATATTGTCGAATATTCGTGCTTTCATCATTAAAATAAATAGCATCGGTCCGCTAGTGCAGCGATTGTAGGTTATGCTATAATTGACAAAACTATAACAATAAGTTAACAGAACTATTTCACGATGAGTAAAAATCAATTGCTTTACTATTCGATCGAAATAATTATCGAGCGTAGCTATGATTTCAAAAAATTAAAACATAAATGTTAAATCTTCCACATATCATAACAACGTGTCTGAAATGACAGGTTGGACCAGCCAGCCGTCAAAGGGAACAATTTTCTCCTATATCAAACACATTGAGGCGGGCTTTTTAAAAGCTAGAGTTACAAAAATTTTAATGATGTTTCCAAATTTTAAATTTTAAATTTAAGATTTTGTGAACAATAATTTAATCACAGTTTATTCTTATAATAAATTATTCAAAATTATTACTTTTTTACAACAAATTACAATTAAATTTGCAAAAATAATCAAGTAACTAATTGAACAACAACTTTTATTCAGTTTACTTGCTGAAAGAAATAATGTCAATACAAAATTTATTATTATAAAATAATAAAATCAAAAATTAAATTTTAACAGTCGAGTAGAAATTTAAACAATAAATTTTATTCAAGTATTTTGTAAATTTAAAATGATTTTCTGAACGAAGAATTTTATGAAAAAATAAAAGTTGTAAAACAATTGCTCAAAGCACATTCATACTTGTAAAAAATATGTACATTGTAAAAAAAATAAATAAAAATTGACATAATTGTATTTATGCGTACAAATAAATGTAACTTGATCAATTCAATTGTGATTTCCATTTACCTCCTTCTCTATATCCATACAAAATATCTATCAAACAAACAAAATAAAAAATTTCTTTTGAAAAATGAAACCATTCCATCAGTATTTTCTTATGACGTTGTCACGTTCAACTATCGTCAGTAAACCGACTTTTTTATTACAGCAAATGCTCAAATTGTTTGCCATCAGCCTCAATACACGCCCTACATCTTCTTAACCCATTAACGCCCAAGAATCGCGATTTTTTCCTTCATTTTCAAGGCAAATTTTTATTATATAAAAAAATTCATAAAAAATGAAGAGATACGTTCCCTAGTATTTTCGAGGGTGCTCTTTCAGAATCTGGGGTCAAAATGGGGTTTTGACCATTAGGAAAAAAAATATGGCGGCTTTTAAACAAAAAAAAAAACAGGAAAAATCGATGACACTTTTTTTTCAAAATTTTTTTTCACCTCGAAGCTGTTGAAATGTCCGGTTTTTTTTCAACCATGGGTGCATAGAATAGTGACGATTGAACACTCATTTTTTTTAATTCATCGTTGTCAACATTTTCACCCCCAAAATGGCGCTTTTCACCCCCTGAGTGACACGAAAAATGTCACGCTCGGTGTACCCAATGAAAAGTAGTTGGATTTGGACGAAAATTGGTACTCAGAGGTTTTTGAGGTCGCTGATTACGATTCTGTTCTCAAAATTCCGAAATTCAAAATGACCGATCCAATATGGCGGACACAAATGCAAAAGTTCATTTGAATTGGATAAAACGTGGCACTCGAGGGTTTTCGAGGTCGCTGATTATGATTCTGCTCTCAAAATTCCGAAATTAAAAATGGCGGATCCAATATGGCGGACACAAATGCAAAAGTTCATTTGAATTGGATAAAACGTGACACTCGGGGGTTTTCGAGGTCGCTGATTATGATTCTGCTCTCAAAATTCCGAAATAAAAAATGGCGGATCCAATATGGCGGACACAAATGCAAAAGTTCATTTGAATTGGATAAAACGTGGCACTCGAGGGTTTTCTAGGTCGCTTATTATATTTCTACTCTCAAAATTCGAAAGCCTTTGGGTATTTAAATATCTGGTATTTTCAGGTATTTGAATACCCAAAGGCTTTCAAATTTTGAGAGCAGAATCATAATCAGCGACCTCGAAAACCCCCGAGTGCCACATTCCATCCGATACAAATGAACTTTTGCATTTTTGTCCGCCATATTGGATCCGCCATTTTTAATTTCGGAACTTTGGGAGCAGAATCATAATCAGCGACCTCGAAAACCCCCGAGTGCCACGTTTTATCCAATTCAAATGAACTTTTGCATTTGTGTCCGCCACATTGCATCCGCCATTTTGAATTTCGGAATTTTGAGAGCAAAATCATAATCAGCGACCTTGAAAACTCCCGAGTGCCACGTTTTATCCAATTCAAATGAACTTTTGCATTTGTGTCCGCCATATTGGATCCGCCATTTTCAATTTCGGAATTTTGAGAGCAGAATCATAATCAGCGACCTCGAAAACCCCCGAGTGCCACGTTTTATCCAATTCAAATGAACTTTTGCATTTGTGTCCGCCATATTGGATCCGCCATTTTTAATTTCGGAATTTTGAGAGCAGAATCATAATCAGCGACCTCGAAAACCCCCGAGTGCCACGTTTTATCTAATTCAAATGAACTTTTGCATTTGTGTCCGCCATATTGGATCCGCCATTTTTAATTTCGGAATTTTGAGAGCAGAATCATAATCAGCGACCTTGAAAACCCCCGAGTGCCACGTTTTATTCAATTCAAATGAACTTTCGCATTTGTGTCCGCCATATTGGATCGGCCATTTTGAATTGCGGAATTTTGAGAACAGAATCGTAATCAGCGACCTCAAAAACCTCCGAGTACCAATTTTCGTCCAAATCCAACTACTTTTCATTTGGGATACCGAGCGTGAAGTTTTTCGTGTCACTCAGGGGGTGAAAAGCGCCATTTTGGGGGTGAAAATGTTGACAACGACGAATTTAAAAAATTGATTGTTCAATCGTCTCTATTCTATGCACCCATGGTTGAAAAAAAACCGGACTTTTCAACGGCTTCGAGGTGAAAAAAATTTTTGAAAAAAAAGTGTCATCGATTTTTCCCGTTTTTTTTTTGTTTAAAAGCCGCCATATTTTTTTTCCTAATGGGCAAAACCCGATTTTGACCCCAGATTCTGAAAGAGCACCCTCGAAAATACTAGGCAACGTATTCTCTTCATTTTGTATGATTTTTTTTATATAATAAAAATCTGGCTTGAAATTGAAGGAAAAAATCACGATTCTTGGGCGTTAATGGGTTAAAAATCGGTTGTCTGTAAAGTCGGTTTACTGACGATAGTTGAACGTGACAACGTCATAAGAAAATACTGATGGAATGGTTTCATTTTTCAAAAGAAAATTTTTATTTTGTTTGTTTGATAGATATTTTGTATGGATATAGAGAAGGAGGTAAATGGAAATCACAATTGAATTGATCAAGTTACATTTATTTGTACGCATAAATACAATTATGTCAATTTTTTTTTTTTTTTTTACAATGTACATATTTTTTACAAGTATGAATGTGCTTTGAGCAATTGTTTTACAACTTTTATTTTTTCATAAAATTCTTCGTTCAGAAAATCATTTTAAATTTACAAAATACTTGAATAAAATTTATTGTTTAAATTTCTACTCGACGGTTAAAATTTAATTTTTGATTTTATTATTTTATAATAATAAATTTTGTATTGACATTATTTCTTTCAGCAAGTAAACTGAATAAAAGTTGTTGTTCAATTAGTTACTTGATTATTTTTGCAAATTTAATTGTAATTTGTTGTAAAAAAGTAATAATTTTGAATAATTTATTATAAGAATAAACTGTGATTAAATTATTGTTCACAAAATCTTAAATTTAAAATTTAAAATTTGGAAACATCATTAAAATTTTTGTAACTCTAGCTTTTAAAAAGCCCGCCTCAATGTGTTTGATATAGGAGAAAATTGTTCCCTTTGACGGCTGGCTGGTCCAACCTGTCATTTCAGACACGTTGTTATGATATGTGGAAGATTTAACATTTATGTTTTAATTTTTTGAAATCATAGCTACGCTCGATAATTATTTCGATCGAATAGTAAAGCAATTGATTTTTACTCATCGTGAAATAGTTCTGTTAACTTATTGTTATAGTTTTGTCAATTATAGCATAACCTACAATCGCTGCACTAGCGGACCGATGCTATTTATTTTAATGATGAAAGCACGAATATTCGACAATATATCACTGAACATATATTTAATATCGAAAGAATCATTACCTTTATCGCCGCAATTATCGTTGCTATAAACAATTGACACCACATTCACTTTTCACTGCACTTCATACTTGACGAAAACATGTACATGTATTATTGTATAGCAGCTGTCCACGCGGACGCATCGCTCATGGCCTCTGCACACTGCGCGCGATGGGCGACAAGCGATGAGCGATATCCAATGAGAGCTCGAGTATGACGGAAATGCTCTATGAGAGTGACGTTGCCATTGGATATCGCTCATCGCTCGTCGCTCGTCGCTCGCAGTGTGCAGAGGCCATCACTCAAGTAGGAGAGAGACAGATGTCGAACGCTGTCGAACGCTGCCGAACGCGGAGGCCGATTGTGCGTCTTTGTCGCTCGTTCCGCGCTCTCGCTTACACTTCAAGCCTTAGATGGAACGCCTCAGAGCGAGGTAACGGCGATGAGTCATGCTTTTTCGTGCGTGCAGCCGGCTCCATCGAATTATAAGACGTTGTCACGTCAAAAAGATCTACCTATTAGCCGGGCATATCCTCGAGAGTTGATGTCCTCAGCAGCTTGAGAAATTCGTTCACGCAGCTCGGCTACGCTCTCAATGGGCTTTGAATAAACTTTTACTTTGAGAACGCCCCAATAAAAAAAACCCAGGGGATTTAAATCTGGGGAACGGGCTGGCCACGAGATAGTGCCTGAACGTCCAATCCACCTTGCCGGATATTCCTGGTCAAGGAAATCTCTTACCTGCACTGCGTAATGCACTGGGCAGCCATCTTGTTGATACCACATGTGGCAACGATCTGTTAGTGGTACGTCCTCTAACAAAGTTGGTAAATTTTCTCGTAAAAAATGTAGGTAATTCGTGCCATTCAAGTTCTCAGGCAGCTCGAAAGGCCCAACAATTTTGCCGTTTAAAATTCCGGTCCACAGGTTTGCTTTAAAGCGATACGGGGATCTGTCTTCTCGCATTAAATGTGGATTCTCCACATACCACTCGTGAAAATTGTGTAAGTTTATGTAACCATCTTTTTTAAATGTAGATTCATCTGACCAGAGAATTTTTTGGATAAATTGGGGATTTTCATTATGCCTCTGTAGCATTGTTCTACAAAATGAAATCCTTTCAGGATAATCTCGAGGGAGAAGACTTTGAACTCGTTGTACGTGAAACGGATGCATTTCGGCTCTTTGTAAAATACGATGTGCTGTGCTTTTGGGTATTCCCGTTCTTTCTTCAATTACACGAACGGAAATACTTGGGTCATCTGCGACCTCTTGCAACACTTCTTCCTCGTAAGAAAAGCGAGGTCTACCTCCAGCCCGTATTTGATTCGGGAAATGGCCGCCCTCCGTGAGTGAACGGTGCACATTAACAAACACGCGGTGTTCCGGATAGCGCTCTAAATTTGGATATCTTTCACGATAAAGTCTAGCGGCGGCACTTGCGTTGCATCTGCATTCCCCATAAATGAGGTGCATGTTCGCATATTCTTGTGAAGTGTAGCGCGTAGGCATGGTAGATAACAAGGATACCAACACAAAAGTCCAATTCCAAAAGAGAGAAGCCAAAGTTGCCGTATGTAATCAACAAGTCCAGTTCACAAAAATCCAAGTCCAATAAGAGAAGCCAAAGTTGTCAGTACTAAATCAACACAAGCGTATACGGAAAGGTGCGCAGTAGACGAATGAGCGAAACGTACTAACTGGTGTCAGACTGGTAGCGTAGCCATTTGCTTGGTATGGCGTCTGTATCTGTTTCATTCGCACTCGTTTAAACGACGCATCTCCGTCTCACTGCGTGGCGTCACTATCTCTCGCTCACTCATGGCAAACATGTCCACTATCCATCTCTCTCATCATTTTGCCGTAAAATTAAGAACCTACCAAGAGCTTGTGCGAATAAAAAACATTTTAACTGAGTAAAATGGGTTAGCAAAAATCGGGTTACTTGAGGTTTTAATTTTTTTACTCGTTTTTTTTAGTATGAAACTAACAAGTATTGTACCATTTGACAATCCTGATTAAATCCGCCAACTTTTAATGGCACTTGCCAAGGCACTCTAGTACTTTTTTTTTAAAGCAGGGCCTTTCAAAGTAGACAAATTTTGAAAATTTTAAATTCATAGTTTAACAAATAGTCTTAATTCTAGGAAACTTGGGGCAATTGTGTCATTATTTGTGACTGTGAATATAAAAATGTTATTTAGGGTTACGGTTCCAAAGTTTAAATGAACAAAAATAATAAAAATTAACCACAATAATCGAAAAATGGGCAGTATTACGATATCTGTGGCCCCAAGTTTTGGTCATGCAGTCTTCATATTTAGCCCAAAATAAGACTTTTTTCAAGAATACAAAAAATCGAAATTCGGCTTTTAAGGGGGTGAAACAGGGGGTTGAAAGTCGAAGCATTATTATGTTTGTGGTTCCCAATTTTGACCATGCAGCGGCCATATTCGATAGAAAATGCGACTTTTGTGTGTGTGGAATCGTTGGGTGGGTCTGGAGCACCTTCGATGTGTGTGTGGACTCGTTGGGTGGGCCTGGGCCACCTTCGATGTGTGTGTGGAATCGTTGGGTGGGTTTGGAGCACCTTCGATGTGTGTGTGGAATCGTAGGGTGGGTCCGGAGCACCTTCGATGTGTGTGTGTGTGTGTGGAATCGTTGGGTGGGCACGATTACGATGCCCACCCAACCAAAATAATACAACCTACTTTTGTTGTATTATTGACAAAGAACAATGATGCAATCACCCTTCTGGGAAGCTGAATTTCAGAGGATTAGACGAAAAAATATAATGTTTAACAACGTTCCAAGCTCCCGTTTATCCCGTTACAAATCGTGTTTCAATGAACTACCTAACTCTTTGAAAATTACTTGTTTTCTAGAATGTTTACGCCGAATTCTAAAGAAGTCTACCCAAAAAATACTCCGCCTCATTAAAAATTTAAAACCTCTGTTTCAGCCCCTTAAAAGCCGAATTTCGATTCTTTGTACTCTTGAAAAAAGTCTTATTTTGGGCCAAATATAAAGACTGCATGGCCAAAACTTGGGGCCACAGATATCGTAATATCCCCGAAAAATGGTTACAGTTTGACCAAATTTCTAAGTTTTTCTTAAATGCCCATAATTTTCAAACTGCATGGGATAGATTTTTTTTCTGATTTTTCTCATGATGGTTACAATCAATCCTGTCACCCCGTTTCGGCTCGACGTTGAGTTCTGGAACACCTTGTATTTATATTTATCTGGTCTGTTAGTGTGTCTGTTTATCATCCGGTTCTGAGCTGTGTTTGAAGTTTCAAGTCACTAGCTCTTACTGAAGTCAGTTTTAAGATCGATTACAGAAGTTTTACCGAACGACAAACAAACGGTAGTTTCATTCTCTCTTGTTTGAGCATGACGAAGTGCGTCAATAACAAGGCGGAAGGTATGTTGGTCATTTGTCGATGTTTAAAATCTGTTGCAAAACTTGTACCGAACAGACAAACAAACAAACAGACAGACAAGAAAGCGAGTTAATATTGCATTGTCATCTATTTCTGAGCTATGTTTAAAGTTTCACGTCGCTACCTCATCCGGAAATCAGTCTCAAATCGGTGCAAAATTTGTACCGTACAAATAGACAGACAAGAAAGCGAGTTAATAAAAACGTTGTACAAAAATTATAACATCGCCGATGAATCGCGAGCACGTAAAATGAAATTACAGCTGGTTACATCAAGCTTCAAAAAAAATATTATATATACATTTACATTATACGCATACTTATACTTTTCATATTACAAAGTCATAAATCTTTGATATTGTATTTATAAAACTATCAGCGCGACAAATTGAAAACATGCGCCTAAATTGTGACGTTTCATCAGTACCCGGTTTTTGTGAAATAAAATGTTTAGATTTTGAGTCAAACTTATTTACATAAAATAACGCAAGTTTTTTTTGACAGACTTACAATTTTACATTACACAGGAAGTAGCACAAGATTGACAAGGTAAATATTTCGTAAATCGTAAAATCTAAAAAAAAACTTGATGCAACCGCAGTGGATAGTTCTTCGTTACGGTAAACGATTACGTCTTATAAACCCATAAGTAAAATATTTTGTTTTGATGCAACCCGCTGTTTTAGTTTAAAAAAGACTAAATTACGTTGTACGAGGGTAAAAACGCAGTCATTAAAGAGTTTGAAAATAAACAGAAAAAACATTTACCTTAACACTCCTATATATTCGATGACTCGTCGACGATGTCTTCATAAGTATCAAAGAAATAAAAGTATCAAACAATGTAAGTATCAAAGTTACACGTGAAACTTGATCAAAATATAAAATAAGCAATCAGCACTGCACCGTGTTTCTAAATAACTAAAAAGTTGAATAAATTAAATCTCAAAAAATCAAAACAATGGATACAGTTGCACTTGGTGCGTAAGCAATATCAGTGAAGTTCGCTCTCGTTTCGTTTGGGCGGGCTGGGCTCGGCACTCCTCTCTACGGCAAACTGCGCTCGAGTGTTATAACGCGGTGCGCGCGGCCGGTGGCAAGCGGCGCGCGGCCTGATAACAGCCGACCGCGGACGGTCGCGTTCGTTTCGACATTCGAAAAAAGTACATTGTGACACAAGGACGAAAAAGTTTTTTCGTCGACTATTGTACGAAAATTAATTTTATGAGGTGTGAAAATGGCGGTTTTACGCACGTGAAGTGTGCATAAAACATCCATTATCGCACCGAGTAGAATTATTGAAATTTATTTTCTTCTTTTGAATTAAATATTATATAAGCTATTATTTAACTGTACATGCTATATAGAGCATATATTTGGTTAGGTAAAATCTTGCAAGTCTATTTTGAACAACTTCTACTTGTTCAATTGCCTTAAAATTTTTGCATAAGTAGCTATGTAGTCCCGGTGACAATACAATTATCTGATCTCATTTCTATGGCCTGACGCTGTAGACGGGATGTGGGGGGCCATGGCCCCCTCCCCCCCCCCCCCCCCCCCCGCGCTACGCCACTGTTTTAACGTCGCTTTTGTACAAAAAACCAAAGCGACTCCCATTTTTCGATGGCCCTCACACGCGTAGCCACATATCACCTGTCACTTTGTCGCGTAATGAGCGTGCTCACACAATTATTTTAGATTGCCACTTTTCTCCTAAGATATGCAACGAAATGCAGTCATTGAGAGCTCAAATTGTTCGTTTTTTATGTGGCTACCCGTTTCAGCCTATCTCCAAGTCCTAACATTAGCGAAACGTCTGATTTTTTATCTTTTCGGTCACGAGTTCGACAAGACCACTCAATCGACTTTGCTTTCTCTGCGGCGCGTCAGATACATTACGCAAAACGTAATATATCTGACATGTCAGATACGTTCGTAAAAAATGTTCACAATCCCATCGTCGCACTTGAGATCACGCGAAAATTTATTTTTCATGTCGTTTATATACGGAAAACAGAATCTTTTCCCCTTTTTCGATAGCACTCACACACATAGCCAAATATCAGCTGTCACTTTGCCGGCGTATCGAGCTGGTGCACATCGATGCCCGTCGTCTGCAGCACACGTGACGAGCGCCGCGCGAGGAATTCTCGTGAACTGAGCACGTCGAAGTTCGGGCGACATTTTACTCGCAATTATCAACAAATACATGATAAATCTAGATTACCACTTTTCTCCTAAGATATGCAACGAAATGCAGTGATTGAGAGCTCAACGTCCAAACGTCTGATTTTTCATCTTTTCGGTCACGAGTTCCGCATGATAAGCCAATCGACGTTTTTTTTTTTTTCAAATTTAAAAAATGTGAGGGGCAGACAGCTTTTTGTCTATCTATTTTACGTCGTTTGGCAAAGTTTCGACGGGATCTGAAGAGCCGTTTCAGAGATTTTTGGGTATCTATAATTCTGTTCTACCATACCGACTGTGATGAGGTGTCATTCCGTCTTAAGTTGCCTCGAGTGACGAACGAGTGTTGGTCATTTTCACAGTAGCTCAACCCCTTAATCAAACTTGACTCGGCAACTCGAGTTCCAATCTCATATTTATCGTATAATAAATATCTTAAGGTCGTCAAATTTCTTGATTCATCAGACATTCTAGCTTTTACCCCCCCCCCCCCCCCCCATCACCTAAACGAGAGAACAAGAATTCACGACAAAGAAATCGTTCTTACTTTAAAACGGCTTTTTTCAAAGTTACTATCCTTGGGCACTTAAGATGTTGAAGTTCGTATTCTTAGTATACAATGGATATTCTTTATTGTTTTTTTTTATTTTTCCTTTTTCACTATTATATAAAATAATTTCTTGTCAGTGTAGGGTGCCGATCTCTGATGTAAAGATCCTGAGAAACGTTTTAGTAATTTTCGGAGCCCAAATTTGATGAAAAAAATTGTCCTATCGAGAAAAATTCATTTTCTTCGTGTTCCAACCATGCTAACTTAAATATAATTGGAATTCAGCGATTTCTTGTGAAATGATATCGATAGTTTCGCTATTACACACACACACACACACACACACACACACACACACACACACACACACACACACACACACACACACACACACACACACACACATTGAGACGTACAGGTCCGTCTCACAAATCAATAACCGCCACCATGCAGTCAGAAACCAACCGAATTCATGATAGGAGTAGGGGAGAGAGGAATAACGAACTACCGAAACAAAAATAAACAAAACCATAAGCAAGCCGAAAAACAGCGAAGAGAAAAACAAGCAAAAGAATAAAAACAGACTACAGGTAAGCTAATTTAATTAAAAGAAAAAAGGTTAACAATAACAAAGGGCGAGGGAAGGGGAAAGTCAAAGGCAGAACAGCCAAGCAAGGAGGAAGACAGGGAAAAGAAAACAAAGGAAACCACACAAAAACAGGAGAAGTAATATTTATTTAAGAAAGGAGAAAAAGTTAACAATAAAGGCAGCTAGGGCAATTAGGAAAAACGTAAGAGAAGGGGTATGAAAAGGCGGTAAAATATGGGTATATAAGGACGAGAATTTTTGAGTAAAGACACTCCTCTTCTTGCTCTGGAGACTCGAGTAGTACGAAGTGACGCGATTACTAACCCCAAGAGTAGGGAAAGTGTCACCGAGGAAAGCCGAATCGACAGAACAAGTGGAGTCATCTGTTTGCAAAAAGCACTCTCACATTCCGCGACTTGGACGATTACTCCGTGACACGATTACTAACCCTAAGGGTAGGGAAAGTGTCTAAGGAGGAAAGAAAAAGAAAGGGAACCTGAAAGGAGCAAAATATTCAAAACAAAGTAAATAAAGAGAGGAAAAGATAATTCACTGATCAAACTCGGAATAATCACTGGTTCAAGGGGGAGGGAGCACGAGAGGAATACTAGAGGAAAGCATATAAAAAATAATTAAGAAGGTAAAAATAGGGAACCTCTCGCGAATACCGACCCGCGGATCGAGAAAATAACGAGTTAACTAAAAAGGAATTATTGTATAATTAATTAATAGCAAAAGGAGCGATTTATTGTAAATTAAAGAGACAAATAGTATCAGGAGAAACTAAAGGGACAGGAGGTAACAGGAGGTGCGAAACCACCCACACACACACACACACACACACACACACACACACACACACACACACACATCCCCGCGAACACACCGATATCCTAAGTATCATAATCGAATTATAAAAGGCAAGAAACAAACAAAAAAAACAGACCCGGGCGAGCGACATCAGAAGGCACGCGTACGCCGAGTTTGTAAACAAAGTGACGAGGCAGCGCGCCGCGATCTATCGCGTCCCGAGCGTCGGTACGGAAGGGGTTACCGTTACCGACGCATGGTAATCAATACCGGCCGCGCTCAAGAACGTTACCACTCGGGTAACTCCGCGAATTTTTATCGCCCGACGCATTAGTCAGGGACGAATTGCACGAAAACAATACAAACAACATTACACTCATACGCGGCGTTGCATAACATTGTATCGCATCTTTAAAATTGAATAAACCATTTTTTATTGTAAATTACACCACCAAAATACCTGAGTCACAATTCATTTATTCCCTGATCGAGTCTCGAACAAACAAATATATTGTAACGATATTTCGACCTGTTACAATATATATATATATATATATATATATATATATATGCATACCGGTTGTCTCATTCTAATCTTACACCTGCTTCATCTCGAAGAATACTCCTTCGATCAAGTATTGAGTACAGTGAAATGTTGGGGCATCAAACGTGGTCGTTAAAATAGATTCTGTCCAAAATTCAAAATGCCGAAGTCAAGATGGCTGACATGTTTAAAAAAAATGGAAACATGACTTTTTTCATCCAAACATTTGTCAGTCCAGAACTAACAACTTTTGTAGGATTTTTTTCGATAAAGTCCATAATTTTTTTATTAGACCACCATTTTTTCACTATTTTAGCGCTATCCAGGATGCATCACGAGGAGATAAAGTCTTCAACATCCCAATTCTACGTGTGTGTGTGTGTGTGTGTGTGTGTGTGTGTGTGTGTGTGTGTGTGTGTGTGTGTGTGTGTGTGTGTGTGTGTGTGCGTGCGTGCGTGCGTGCGTGCGTGCGTGCGTGCGTGCGTGCGTGCGTGTGTGTGTGTGTGTGTGTGTGTGTGTGTGTGTGTGTGTGTGTGTGTGGTTGTGAGTTTGCTTCGGTTAGTAAGTTATCTTTGACAACTCAAACAAACCCAAACCAGGATTAGGTCTCTGTGGCTCATCACTTCCGCTTTCAAACAAACCGAAACAAACCCCAACAAACTTACACCCACACGCACCCGTACACTTGGGATGTTAAAGACTTTCCCTCCTCGTGGTACACTAGATAGCGCTAAAATACTAAACAAATTGAGTTCTAATCTAAAAATTATGGACTTTATAAAAAAAAATCCTACAAAAGTTGTTAGTTCTAGCCTGACAATTTGTTTGGTGAAAAAACTCATCTTTCTATTTAAAAAAAAAAAACATGTCGGCCGTCTTAACGTCGCCATTTTGCATTTTGGCAAGATTTTTTTTCAGCGTCCCCGTTTGACCCCTAAAAGTTTCTTCACTATACTGAATACTTGATCGGAGCAGTATTTTCTTAATAAATCAGGAGTAAGATTAAAATGAGATCCCGGTATATACAGGGTGTCCCAGAAGTAACGTATGCCCTTCTAGCATCTGGTAGGAAAAAAAATTTTGAGACGAAAAATCCTCAGTCATATTTTGATCAGATGCATAGATAATTAATTATGAATTAAAATAAATAGCCAATTAAGTGCGCGCTACAGCGGAAGGCAGCGTAGAGGGGAGGGATGGGGGGATGCGTTGCAACTGCGTGCGCCTGAAAATGTGTGCGAAGGGAAAATTCCGAAAGCATGTGCACGTGCGCACACACACACACGCGTGTGCGCACGTACACTCACACTAGGACACACACTTGCACACACACACACACGCACACACACACACACACTTGCACAAATGCTTTCAGAATTGTCCCTCTGCACACATTTTCAGGCGAACCCAATTACAACGCATTTCCATATCCCTCCCCTCTGCGCTGCCTTTCCGCTGTAGCGCGCACCTGATTGGCTATTTATTTTAATCCATAATTAATTATCTATGCGCCTGATCAAAAAACGACTGAGGACTTTTCGTCTCAGAATTCTTTTTCCTACCAGATGCTAGAAGGGCGTATGTTACTTCTGGGACACCCTGTATACATACCGATTATATGATTAATATAAAAAAAGGAAAAATCTTGACTGATTAAAACTCAGCCAGGAATTTAATCGTTCATCGATTTGCTTGTCTTCGCGCGAACCTAGTCTCGTTTTTGTTATTTTTCTTATTTTTCATTATCGCCTTCTCTTTATTTTTCTCTATCTTTGCCCTTTTCTCTCTCACCTTTCGCTTTTCTTTCTCCTTAACGTTTCCCTCTTCTTTTTTTCCCGGAAAAGCCCACCACGAACTAAATTGAAGCTCGAAGAAACCGTCGAAAGCCTAGTTCTTACTTCCCGGCCCCCTTTATTTCCCGGGGCGACGTAATCTTTGTCCTCCCTTTCTTGCTCCCCCTCCCTCTCCGTCCGCCACACGTCTCCGTGCTTTCAGGACTAGAACATTTTCTTTTTTAATTCGCAATGTTCCCCGGGCGTTTCTGAAGTGGCTCGCCTCTTCGGTGAGAATGAGCTTCCCCCACCCTAGTAGCATTATAACGATGAAATTAACTCTGGAGAGTTTTATCTCGGGAATACTTTACTGGGCACTTTTCCACGCTTTTTTTCTCAATTAGAAAGGACTATGAGAGAAGCCGCGCGGAATAAAGAACGGTCTCAAGATATCATGGATTTGCCAGTTTCCCTTTTACTATATAGCTGTTTTCCTCTCTCTCTCTCCCCCCCCCTCTCTCTCTCCCCCTCTCTCTCTCTTTGTATGTTTGTATGTACGTTTGTACGTATGTACGTATGTACGTATGTACGTATGTATGTATGTATGTATGTGTGTATATACAGGGTGTCCCATTTTAATCTTACACCTAAATTTTCTCGAAAAATATTGCTCGGACGAACTATTGTGTGGAACAAAACTTCTAGGGATTGAAGGGGGACGTTTGAAAAAAATTTATTTGAGGAGCCAAAATTCAAGATGGCGGCGTTACAAAGGCTGCCATGTTTTTTTCAAACGGAAACAACTTTTTTTATTGCCAAAAAATTTGTCAGCTGAAAACTAAAAGCTTTTGTTGAAAAAATTTTTTGATAAAGTTCATAGTTTTCAAGTGGTCTGCAACAGACTCAGCCATGCAACTTCCTACGCTTTTGCTAACGCAAATGCCGGTGGTAGGGACTATTAGACTAAATGTCTCACGGCAAGCCGTTCAATGTTGTATTTTCGAATGTATGACCACTTGAACAAAAAAATCAAATTTTTTTGTTGAAAATTTTGGTTTTTTTGTTTTCAAATTTGGACGATATTTCATGAGAAAATTTTGGAGGAAAATCGATGGAAAAATAGTTTTTTTTTCCATTTTAATAGCGTTTGTGCCATTTTAAAGCCCAAAAACGTGTTTTTTAAAATCCTTGACGAACTTTGATCACGATGGGTAGAAAAACACACACACAAATCCTGGATACATCTGAAATAATTGAAAATGATGTTCTCACTTGAAAACTATGAACTTTATCAAAAAAAATTTTCAACAAAAGTTTTTAGTTTTCAGCTGACAAATTTTTTGGCAATAAAAAAAAGCTATGTTTCCGTTTGAAAAAAACATGTCAGCCTTTGTAACGCCGCCATTTTGAATTTTGGCTCCTCAAATAAATTTTTTTCAAACGTCCCCCTTCAATCCCTAGAAGTTTTGTTCCACACAATATTTCGTCCGAGCAATATTTTTCGAGAAAATTCAGGTGTAAGATTAAAATGGGACACCCTGTATATGTGTGTGTATATATATATATATATATATATATATATATATATATATATACACACACACACACATACATACACAGATGCCCCTCACACATACACACATACCTATACGTTATATGTAGATGAGAAGCTGACTATATCAGTTTCGCTCAAACGTTCCCGACAGAAACCCGAAGATTCGGAAAAAAATCCCCTCGAGTCTAATATTCGCCGGAGACGAAGTTATTTTCTCATATTTTAACATTATCGGCATCCTACAGTCGGAGAGGGTGGGCGGAGAGAGAGAGAGAGAAATTCACTGGGGGCCACTTTAGAAAAAGTTAAAGGCTATTCTGATCCTTCAGCAAGATGGGAAGAAAGTTTCTTAAGGCCGTATTGTTGTCTAGGGCGCTGTATTGGCGGTAATATTTAGGATGGAGAGACCGTTGAACTATTCGAGTTTTCGTTCTTCATTTTTTTACACATGTTTATTGACACGTCAAGAAGACGAACAATTTTTTGTTTTAATAAAAAAAATATTATCACATACTTTTGTAGGTTTGTTTACATCGGTGCACGGAAAACGGTCCCAATTGGCGACCAGTGTTGTAGACGTTGTATAAATCTGAAAAAAGGAAACCAAATATATTCTTAATCTGTATGAGTGTTGTGATGTTTGGTATCAGATTTTTTTAGATGTACAAAATGGCGGCATGTCAACCTATAGGTATCCTTTTTTTCCTATTTTCCGACCATTTTACAACGTATATAAAAAAAATTATTCCGACTTAATTCTGCTACCAACGTTAAAAAACCGTCTACTGAAGGTGTATGCCAAATGTGACCTCAATCGGTCAATTGGTTATCGAGATATTGCGGTTGCCTATTCGAAAAGCATAGTATCGAAAAAAAAAACGCGTTTAAAGATGTTTACTCCTTATCATTTCTATAACTCGGCTAATTTTATAAGTGTCTTTCAACAATTTTCGTAGACTTATTCAGAAAGGGCTCTAGAATAATCAAATGAAATCTTTTAAAAATGTTTCCTTTTTTTCAAATTACTGGATACCAATCCTACCTGAAGACTGCTAAACTCGCTTGCAAAATCATTTTTAACACTCCAATCGCAATAGTCAACAGTCTTTTTTGTACTTGAGTTAATTCGCTCCTCATCTGTTTTAGAATATTTTACCACGTTTTCTGGGCCGCTCTTAAGGAGGTACGGTGATGACGATGCTAGTAAACTTAGAGTCTATTTCACGCCGCAATACCGCCACTTTTTAGGTATATGTATATGGCCTATTTATCGAGAAATATTTTTTTAGGATTGAATTTCGAATTTCCTATTATTTTTATAATATGAAAACAATCTTAATAATCTACTACTCGACTTCAGTAGTACGCCATATCGTTGACGTTTAGCATCGTCGCATTTTCGATGGCTGTCATCGGTTCCACGCGCCCGGCTTATTTTTTGTAGTCGGTTAACATGGAGAATGAGAATACTGTGGAAGTTTATCGAGGAGTAACGGGATTGTACCTGAAGTCCAGTTTAGAGACAAATGTAGATTCTGACGGACAAAAATTAGAAAATGAAAAGATAATATTGCCATTGCAAATAAAAAACGTCGCGTTGAAGTTAACCTCAATGTCCAATGTCCAATCTGTCCAAAGTCAAAACATATTTCATCGATTGTTATGTTATTTTTCCCTTTCCCAATTTTCACAATACTTGCAGGTATAAAAAGGAACGTTAATTTTATATGACGGTTCTCCCATGCTGAATTTATATAAAGATGCGTTGTATAGGTACATGTCGCCAGAAAAATTGAGATGCCTTTGCTGTACGTAAAAGAAGTTCAAGTAAATATCGACGAAAGGCCCTTTATAATCCATTAAAAAATGTACGGCTTCGCACAATCATATTTTTAATTCGCGTTGAAAATATCCGATAGACGAATCAAATTAGCGCGGGTATCCGGCGTTGCCACACGTCGAGCAAGATGGCTGCTGTTTCGTCACGAGAAGTCTCGCTCTTCGAAAATTTCGGTTTTTACGACTTTATTTCTAAATTTATTGCTTATTTCTGCGGTGAGCTTTCCAATTTAAGGTGCCTTATCGATCACAAGGATTCAACGAACGCAACCATCAGTTTTTTTTACGTGTTTCTTGGCTCCGAGTAGCACAAAAAAATCGATATATGAGAGGACATGCACATTTTGTCGTCTACGTGTGACTAATTCGCCAACATTAACCATTAATAACTCGAAAAGTGTACGGTAAATCTCGTGGAAACTCCGCATACGCATGGACGAAGGTCTCGACAATGCTATAAAAAAATCGGGCTTTTATCTTGAACTCGCTCCAATCACCGTACCTCCTTAATGCCAAGTGAAAAATTCACCACGTATCATGCCATCGCGAGAATGGCAGCTGAACATTCGTTTCTCACTTGTCTCCGAGACGATTGACATTTTGGAAAAAAGAAAAGACTCATTTTGCGCTCTACTGAAGAGTGAACGACTCGAAACTTTTCCTTTTTGTTGACACGTCAATCGTTCTGGAGAAAAGAAGACAACGGGATTGTTACCGGCATACTGCCTTTCACCTCGCCTTAAGTTTATTTATCATCTTCTCTGCATATTGTATTATCCATTATATAATAAGCACAGAATATATGGTGATTTTGTTTCGTTTTCAAAAGTTCCTTTTTATGCTCTTGCGGGCCCGTACGATCCCATTCCGTCAACTTTGACGCCACATTCGCCACTTCACTATTACGTTTCTTAGCGGCCCCCAAGAGGGAAACATTTTTTATTTTACCTTTAAATTTCCTTTTCAATTTACCTTTAAATTTCCTTTTCACGCTCTAGAATAAAAGATTGGGCGATTTCAATTTAAAAAATGCAGACCCTTCTGCAAGATAAAAGTTACGAGCGTACAGGTCTTACCGTCCGATAGGATAGAATAATTGCTTTAAGGCGGGAGCCTGAATTAGAAGGTCCAACAAAGCGTTTTTGGGGATTTTTTTAGAAGGACAAAAGCCAACTGCGCCCAGTAAACATTGAGGTATCTTCTCATGTATATTTGAAATGCATAAAAAAATGTTTTAACATCAAGCAATAAATGACTGCAGATTTATTAGCCTATTCCATGTGCGTCTTGCCACTGCAGTCCCTAATGAGCGGGAAAGATGCAGCTCGTAATTCTTTACTGAAACAAAAAAACCAATAATCTTTTCAATTGTCATACATTCTTCTTCTGGGTGAATGAAGCTGAAGCTGAAAAAAATTATGAAATTATAACTTTTCTCAGGTTTGAACAAGAGTGTGGTAACAAAAAACAATTTTAAAAAAATTATTTAAAAAGACTTTTTCGACGACATTTTTAATTCACTTAGAAGGCATTTTCATACTGAAAGAAATAAACTTTTGTTTGATTCAATAGGTCGTTTAGTCTTTTTGCTATCTCGCCCGCCAAATTGGAAAAATCGTGAAAATGACGACTGGAAAAAACGCGCTTTAAATTTTTTAATAGGAGGAAATATTAATATCAAATATCAATCGCTTCTCTGCTTTTGGTCTTGCATCTTCGAAAATATCTACAATCGGCCTCTGTAACTTTGTAAATACTTACATGGATAGTTTATCTATCGCTCTAAGCAATAAAAAAAAAACGATTTTCCGGACGTTCTAATTCAGGCTCCGGCCTCAAATCAATCGCAAGTGACTTTGACAGGCTTCTTTCTTATCGATAAACTGAATTTCGGTTCTTCGTCAATTATTATAAACAATTGTCAGTCAGCCGAAAAATGAGGCGGTAACTAGTTAGGAATTTATACTGACTCAATAATTTGTAGCTTCCTGTTAATCACCGTGTCCCGGGCACGTGTCTTATTCTACGAGCAAGTAGTTACTCTTTTCGTAAGCTCCAAAGGCGTCCGGTACATTGAGTAATCTTCGAAAAATGTCCAAAAGTTCTTCCAAAATGGACTTCTTCCAAAAATGTGAAAAATAAAAAAATTGATAAATCAGCATTGTAGCAGAAAAAGCCCTAACGCGCAGGTCGAAAACATTTGCCATTCTGGAGATTTTTTTGTAACAAGCTGTGTCCACCAGGAAGCAAAACTAATTGAAATGAATAATTAATTTTCAATTTTGCGCGGTGGAATGCTTGAAACGATTTGAAAAGGACTTTTTCTTTCTTTTAAAGGACCACGTTTCTCATCCGAATCTCCCGGGACTTTATATCGAAGCGGGGATGAGAATTTTTTTCCACTCGGTCGATGCTGAAACGTTGGAGAGATCGTTTTTTTACCTCTTATAACCACCCCCTCTGCCTCTTACGACTCCAGTTGCTGCGTCTGCCATCTCTTTCCCCATTCAACCCGCACTTTTTCGATCAGTCCCGCGCCCCGAGATTTCGAGTGACGATTCTATGTGTACGTACGCACTTGGACAAAGACGAGGAAGGCCGGAAAATTGGTCGCAGGAGGGGGAGGGAGACATGGCCACGGAAAGAAGAAAAAAGGAATCAAGTACGAGAGGGTGAAAAGAAAAACGCATAGCGAAAGGGTGCCGAATGGGGCGTTGAGAGAAATTCTCGACAAAAAAGAAGAAATGTCGACTCGCAAAAGGATATATACTAACGATTTCGACTACCCAGTATCTTCTCAAGGAGAGAGAGCCCTTATATACCATGTCGGATTTGCATTCGAGCGAATCTCAGTCAACCCTTCCCTCTCCTCTCTGATCTCTCACTCCGTGAATTCCCTCTTTCTCTTCCCGCTCGTATACCACTTTATCGTCGACTTATTAATTTCTGTCCCCTCTGCTCTCTTCGATTCGCGATAATGGAATATTCCCTTTTCCCAAGAATAAAAAGCTTTGGCAAAAAAAAAAGAAGCCAACGGAAAATTGAAGCAGTCAGGCAATCGTTTTTCCATCACGAACGATCCTCGAGAGATTGTTATGCTCGGAAAAGATTCGTGTAACTTTTTTTGTTCTTAAGGGTATATATTCGACCCTTGACAATCGTTGTGTAGGTTTGTCGTCGTTTTTTTCCCCACCTACCGTAATATCGTTCGATTTTCTCGTCCTAAACAAAAAAAACGAGCACACACGTCTCATTAGTTAGATCTGAAGGCAAAGACTCGAGAAACGCGATCGAGTCTCACAATCGAACGACCCGTAAATCAGCGTTCATTAATAATGAAGCGTACATTATAAATCACTGAGACGATAGAAATCGACGATTTTGTATTTCAATGTTCATCGTGGGGAGCAGAGCGGAGGCGTTTTCCATCTTCGTTCGCTTTCGCTTACCAAGTGTATCGCTACTACGAATTATGGAGACGGTGAAAGATCGTTTATCGATAAGAAGGAAGCGCGTCAAAGTCACTTACGATTGATTTCCAAATGAAAATGTCGGGTGTTCGTGGAAAGATTACTACTCTTTTTCACCTGATTTGTTACGGTGCCGATCGTGTTGAAACTTCGACAACAAAAATGAATTATTATACAAACGCATTTAAATGACGAATTTTTTATTGCAATTTTGGAATGTATCAATAATGAGCTTTCGAATTATCAGTTGTAATAACCGCCCACTTATACATAACCATCTTAAGGGGTCTTCTCACTTAGACGCTAAAAAAGGCTATTTTCATGATTTTTTAATTGGTTTATATCATAGATATTGATATAAAAGTTATTACACTTAATTAATACACTTTCGAAATAAATTAAAAGAAAAAGATTATTCATTTAAGTCATTGTTTATAGACGAAAATGGTAGTTTAAAGAATGTCATAAAAAATTGTAGGTCTACGCTGCGATGAAATCTCGGAGATGGATCATCCGAAACAAAAAAATTTAACGGTTTTAGATTCAGCATGTTAATGGCTATAGCGCATATACGATTTTTGAAATATGCAAAAATAAGAAAATAGAGGACATTTTTCGAAAAAAGAAAAAAAAACAAAAAACAAAAAACAAAAACAAAAAAGTTTTCTCACCGTTTTTGGAAAAAAAAAGTAAATACCGAAATTTAGGAAAATTCTTGATATGCGATATAGCTATAGTTGTAAAGAATATGTGGTTAAAATTTCATAAGGATCGGTTCAGTAGTTTCTAAGATTTTATCAACAAGCCGTCGAAAAACGTTGCTCTGATGGATCTCAAGCATAGTCTGTGGATCATTGGCATTCACTTTTCCTTTCAGAAAAGCCCAAAGAAAGAAGTCAAATGGCGTCAAATCGCACGATGGTGGCCAATTCACATCGCCGCGGCGCGAGTTAACACGACCATGAAACGTCGTCTGCAATAACTATGCAGTAACAATGCAGCAAATAACCGTTTCAACAAAAACAAAATGACGCGCTATTTATGTCAGGTCATTTTAAGACACCCTTTATATAAACGTCTGACAGGAGTGTCAATCGAGTTCGTACTCACTGTGCAGCATGTCCGGCCCTAAAACTGGACAGACGATGTCAGGGGAGTTGAGAGAACATACATAGGACACACACACACACGCACGCACGCACGCACGCACGCACACCCATCCAAAAGTTCATACGTAAATCCACGCCACGTAACAGTGTGCGAGCAAGGACACAGACAAACTGTAACGACATCGGGTAGCTCGGAATGCCCGCAGCGTGACACCGCATTGCACCCACTTACCAACCCGTCCGACACCTAAATTCGAATTAGGAAGGGACTTGCCTCCGACTCTCTCTCTCTCTCTCTCTCTCTCTCTCTCTCTCTCTCTCTCTCTCTCTC